>CM074488.1:38709522-39105882 GCA_037389245.1 Oryzias sinensis | reverse complement strand
GCCAAAAAACCCCAAGAGTTTTTTTTAAAGAATTCTGCTAATCAACAACTCAAAAGTAATGGCTGATTACTGTTGAACTTTTTCAAGTTATTTCAATGATATATAAATATATAAATATATATAATTTATATTATATAATTTATATTTACATTTATATAATATATATATAATGTTAAGCAACTTTCATCTTCAAAAACGTGATTAAACATGACACCAACTTCTTATCTGGATACCCTGATGGAAGAGATACAAAGGCAAAAAAAAAGAAGAAACATTTCTGAAAGTTTAGTTTGTCACCCTTCCTGTCGTCACCAGGGTTACTGACTGTGGGTGTCGGGTGCAGAGGAAACAAACTACCGGTATGTGTGGGAATCCGGCTAACTAGCCAAGCTGAATTCACTCCTGGGGTTACTAGTACACGTATATTTTTACGTGCACATGCATGCACTGAACTCTTGGCGAAGATTTGAAAGCTTCATCTCATCTCATCATCATCTAACTACATGTGAGCTTGGGTTATTTGAGTGCTTGAATGGAACAAAGATGCAGAAAGGTGCCAGAAAACCCTCTTTGAAGGCTCCTTTAAGAGGTTTCATTGGTGTCGGTTGGCCTGTGAGGGAAACTCTTTGACACAAGTCCGCTCTAGCAAAGCAGCGTTGAGAGGATATATGGCCACAGCTACACAGCTCTGAATGGTGGAACACTTAAGCTTTATGGCCTGCTGCCTTTTGGGGCTCTGAGATTGCAGCGCCGACCACATAACAAATTAGACTTGGCCAACAGCACGTGCACGGACGGGGATTTGTGGATTGTGTCCTCCTGAGTGTGTGATATGTGTGTGAGTCCTGAATCTGAGGAACTGCTTGGGGACGCAGTGAGTTCTCCACAAAGACTCCATGGGCATTTCCTTGGAGGAAGCCTGGAAACTATGACAGAGACGGAGATCCACGGCCAACGGATAGACATTATTAACACACAGACACACAGCAGATCCTGCTTCTATCAATGCAGACGGAGGCTCAACCAAACTCTGTTGTCTCACCTCTAACACCCCCTGCCCCCCTTTTTTTGACTGTCTGTGGAGTAATCATGAAGATAAACGTCTGATATGAGAGTCCAGTTGGGGGGAGGGGGGGTCAGAAGTGGAATGCATGTGAACTGCACACTGCCTCCTATAAATCAAGGAGACAAGGAGGAGGAGGAGGAGGTGATTCAGAGCGGAGTGAGTGAAGAAGGACAGCAAGTGTGAGGGAGTCACCAAAGAGAGATGGGAGTTTGTGGTGGGAGGGGGTGCAGGTGTACCAGGGGTGCCCCCAGGTTGGGGTTGGGACTGGGCAAATGAGAGCGATAACACCAGGGGGAACAAATTACACTGAAACATCACTGAAACTTTGCAAACTCCTAAATCTCTCCAAGATTAGGAATTTTATCTGGACTTCTGCGTGTAAAAACATTGAAAAAGGATGAGGTCACCTAAAGATGGACTCTCAAACAGGTTTAATCAGATTAAATATTTATATTAAGATGTTTCATTTATTTGCTGTTTCAGCCTGTTAATGCAGGAAAAGCTACCTGGCAATCTCTATTGACATGATCCACATTCATATCTAATTTTTTTAATTTTTCTGTTTAGGTAAGAATGATCTGAGGGAATGATGCCTAGAGCTGGATAGCATATAACTCTATAACTATAACTATTTTTTCCTGTGTTTTACATTTTTATTCTGTTCATTTTAAAACGGTCGAAAAATATTTTCACTGTACATTTTTGTCAATAGCTACGGAAGAGGATTAGGGCCATGGACAAAGAAAAAAAAGGGCATGGAGAATTCTGACTTAAAGTCAGAATTCTGACTTTAAGCTCAGAATTCTGACAATAAAGTCAGAATTCTGAGAGTCAGAATTCTGACTTTATTCTCAGAATTTTCTATGCCCTTTTTTTTCCCTTGTCCATGGCCCTAATCCTCTTTGGTAAATATCAATATTTAGGGATATGGTGAAGGCGAAATGTTCTCAAATAAAAAACAAGAATTTTGAAAACTATCGGGTGTTTTCAGTCAATAAAAATATCAGCTCGTAGACGGGCTCAGGTTTGTGCGCGATTGGAAGAACTTCTGACCAATCAGCATCAACCTTTCTGTCCATGTCTGTGATTGGCTGGCTGTTGTGGCACAATTGTAGCGCGGTGCCCTGCTTTGTTTTGAGCACAGAAGAGAGAGAATTATTCCTGAGTGAAAATTGTTTTGATTACCCGTGTTTCTGAGTTTCAAGACCATTTTTCTGTTTTAAGTACCAAATAATTCTTAGAGCACAAAAAATTAAAGTTTTACATTTAAAACAGTGAAAGTTGCGCTTGAAATAATGGAACAAAAACCACTCCATAGATAGGAGGCTGAAACTGCAAAACAAAGCCAAATATTTATATAAATGAAATAAAAGACTAAAATAAAACTACATGACTTTTGTTAGATTATTTTAAGTCATATAGATTTTAAAACAAAATATAAAATTTAGGATCACATTTTGTAACTCTAGAGTCTTTAAAAACCTCCATTCATGTTTATTTGTGATGATGTTAGAAAAACTAGACAAGCTCAGACTGGGGAACAAAAAAAATATTGTTTTAACCTAAAAACTAGTGGTATGAATTTGGACTAAATGCATGTTGAGTGTGGATTTCTAGATATTATTCCATGTTTGCAGAACGTTTTGGTAATTTAGCAAAATAAGTTAAAAAAAATAACAGAAATACTTGTGGTCATTTTTCATAAACATCATTAACATTTCTCTGGACTATGTTCTTCATAATATTGTCTTTTTTTAAACAAGTTTCCTTTTTTTTTTTTTACATTTTCTTCATTAAAAGAGCTTTAAACGAATTCATGTTAGGCTCAAATAACTTTCTAAAAGAATTATACCTTCTTTAGAGATTTTTAACCTTTTAGATAGTTTTTCTTTTTTTAATGTATATTTTCAACAGTTTTTCCCCTCTTTCCTCTTAAATCCTGCTTATATGGTAAAATTTAAAAGAGTTTAACGAAACACAACCTAAATAGTTTAAATATCTTTAAAGAAAACGTTATTCCTGAAAACAGGATTGCAGATACAAAGGTAAATGAAGTAAAAAAAAAACAGATCATCTCAACGTTTTAGCTTATTTTATTGAGTTTTATACAAAGGGATTGAGTTGAATGTTTAGAAATGTCCAGTGTTCTGTTTTGTGGTGAATCAGAGACCTTTAATGAAAAATGATGTGTAAGTTTGTCAGAAAAGCACTGTGGGGTGTGACAGAAGTCAAAGCTCCCCATCTGTCCTCATTTAAGCAGCTTTTGATAAGCTGCCCAACACCTAGCAGTAGAAAGCAAATTAGATTTGCCCCTGAAAGTGGGAGGGCGTTTGTGTGTGGAGGTAGGGTAAAGAAAACACTAACCTCTTCAGTGCTGTCCATCAGCACTTTATCAGTCGACACTCACTTGTTAGCACTAAACTGCTTGTAGGGAAAGTTTCCCACAAAGAAACAACACAACTTTGTGAAAATAATTGAGAGAATTTTATTTTTGGGGGAATAAAAAGATTTTTTTGATGCGAGGTTTATTCATACATGTCCTTAAGTTACCCAAAAAATAGGTCATATCTGTTGACAAGTACCATATTATCTCAAAAATTACAGATAATTTCATTTAAAAAAACTGAACAAAAATGTGGAAAGTCTTGAGTCTGGACTCTTTGGCTCCCTCTGCTGGTGACTTTACGTTATATCAACGGTTGGTACATTTGCAACAAGGTGGACTCAATCATTTCGTAGACTTTGGAATCACACAATTTGACTTGAAGGACAGCATCTTATCTGTCCCGACTCCTTAACTGTCAAATCTTTAAGGCACAAAAAATCTTGAGAACCGTCACTTTGATCTTTTTAATAATATATCTGAATTCCCCACAGAAAAGTCTTACTTCAGGCAAACTGCTCACTGTCCCTTTTCTTCTTCTTAGATTTTGATGGCGTGATTTCCTCCGTGAAAGCCACCGTGCCGTCACTACTATTTTCATGCTTTCTTTTCTTGCTCGGTTTGTCGCTGAGGTAACCGCTTGAGTCGCTGCAGTGGACTTCAGGAGGAGATACCTCAATTTCCTCCACCTCAACCTTCAGATGTTTTTCTTTTTTCTTTTTCTTCTTCTTCTTTTTGTCCCCAGCTTCTTCGTTCTGGATCTCTTCTGTTGTTCCATTTGGATGGGACGTTGAACTACAGTCCACCTGGTTCTGAGGTAACCTTGTTTCCTCTTCTGTCTCCAGCTCTTTGATCGGGTCTTTTTTCTTTTTCTTCTTGGGGGGTTCCTCTGGCTCTTGCTGGACTGACTCTGGGTTTGGTTCTGCGTCAGCGGGATGAGTAGACTCTGACATCTCACACAGGGCAAGCAGCTCCTGGACCCTGAAAAAGACAAAAGAGGAGCCCTAATTAACATCAAGAGGACATTTCAAATGTTAACATTTGCTTTTTGAACCCTAAAATGCAATAAAAGGGAACTATTCATTCAATAGAAACTAAAAATCAGCACATCAAGTCTTTCAATTGATGGTATTTGACAGGCTTAGCATTAGCTATAAATTAGTCCATCCCTGAATCATGGTTCACCTCTTGCAGTTTGCATGTTTTTTTTGTTTTTTTTTTAATCAATGCTCTGTGCTTTGCATCCTGATTGGCTGGTCAACATTGTCAATCAATCTCCTCTGTCCATGTTTCCTATAAAGAACTGGAGGATAAACCTGCTGGACTTATAGCAGCAACAGAAAGTTGAATAAAAAGTGTAGATTTGGAGACGGCGCTGTTGTTAGAC
The DNA here is from genome assembly GCA_037389245.1 of Oryzias sinensis. Classification (NCBI taxonomy): domain Eukaryota; kingdom Metazoa; phylum Chordata; class Actinopteri; order Beloniformes; family Adrianichthyidae; genus Oryzias; species Oryzias sinensis. The sequence goes on along the minus strand of CM074488.1, from coordinate 39,101,046 downwards.
ACTAGCCGCCGTTACATGCGCAAAATATCTTGACCGGATCAATGGTTAGATTAAAATCCAACCGTGCACATGGGCACAGAAAACCTATTTACGATTAGAACAAACATTCACATGGTCACACTTTCGGTCGGACTAAATCTTTTGGGCATGCGCAGTGGTGTTGAAAATACCGGAAGAGGAAATGAGTCCCACAGTAAACAAACCTTGCTGCCATTTACATTTATGCAGCAGCTCGGTAATATACAAGATGACCTTCCAAACGTGCTTTTATTAATTCAATGAGGTTAATTGTGTCTATAAAATTATACTGCCTATTTAAATTATTTTTTTATCAGACACTGGTTTGTTTTATAAAAATGTACCGACATGTTTCGGTGGAATACCTTCCGCCTTCGTCAGGGTCGTCATCAAGTGGTGGTGTGTGACGTCCTTTTATAATGTTATGAATATTATGAAGCGCCTGTTCACTCATAATTTTATTTTTAATCCGTGTGGTCAGTGCTTTTGTTTGTGGAAGAATGGAGCTGGAAGAATGGTTAGAAGAAAGCTAACACGCGCTAACAACATTAGCCTTGTTTGATGAACATAAAATCCATGCGGGACATGCCGCAATCTGCATCTTGGCTGCACGTAAATCTGTGGGAATAACATCAGCCTTTATTTTGTCGGGACACGACTGGAAACACAAATCCATCTGATTATTTGAACAGTTTCTAAGGACTGAGCGACATTTCTGCTTTGAAAAGCTCACACGCCACCCCAAAGCCGCTGTGTGTGCTGGCGGACACACAGTTCTCCTGAGTTCTCCTGAGTCCTGCAGCCGCTAACCCAGAACGGCAGGACGGATCGCAGACCGATTTGAAGTCTCCCAAACGCAAACATAACAAAGCATCCTCCTCCCTTCCCCCCAAACACACATTAATAAGTCCTGCTGCTCTTCTCAGAGACACAGTTCGCACGGTCCACCGGCACCCAAGCCTGGACCGCGCACGGTCCAGACATCACGGGGCACGAAGCACTCCTGGTCGGATGCTGGTCAGATGCTAGGATGTCTCGATGCTACCATGATCGGATGCTAGGATGTCACGATGCTACCTACCATGATCGGACGCTAGGATGTCACGATGCTACCTACCATGATCGGATGCTAGGATGTCACGATGCTACCATGATCGGACGCTAGGATGTCATGACGCCACCATGATTAGACGCTAGGATGTCACGATGCTACCACGATCGGATGCTAAGATGTCACGATGCTACCATGATCGGATGCTAGGATGTCAAGATGCTACCATGATCGGATGCTAGGATGTCACGATGCAACCATGATCGGATGCTCGGGTGTCACGATGCTACCATGATCGGATGCTAGGATGTCAAGATGCTACCATGATCGGATGCTAGGATGTCAAGATGCTACCATGATCGGATGCTAGGATGTCACGATGCAACCATGATCAAATGCTCGGATGTCACGATGCTACCACGATCGGAAGCTAAGATGTCTCGATCCTACCACGATCGGAAGCTAGGATGTCTCGATGCTACCAGGATCGGATGCTAGGATGTCACCATGGTACCATGATTCGGATGATAGAAGTAGAGTTTTATTTGCCATTTGCACAGATACATGGCAGCAGATGTACATTGGAATTTTTGTGCGTGCCGTGTTTTAAAACGGGTTGTTGGTTAGCTGACATCCCTGCAGACTGCTTGTGCCCGGTGTATATAGGCCGGCGTGACGCAGTCGGAGCGGACTGAGAACAATGCAACCCGGTCGACAGTCACGCTGCTCCGGGCGGCCCCGCGGACTGGGAACTTCAGTCCACTGCCTCGCATGGTGAGGTCTGGGTGGCGTTTGCTGTAAAGCGCGCCAGGGCTTGTCGAGCCAAAGTTGGTCGCAACGCACCGCTGCGGGGGTAAAGCGCCTGGTTGTCTTCACTCACCGCTACAGAGGGAATCCTGGTTAGTTTTTTCCCTCTGCTTAGTAATATGGTTCAATTCCACGGGTTATCATCCAAAATAACAAAAAAAGATTGGTGGTCCTGCCAGAAAACATGGAAATTAGGGCTGCACAATATGAGGAATACTTGCGATATGCGATATTATAAATCAATATTGTGATAACGATAAATTTGCGGTAAATAAAAAAATTGAAAAATAAACAAGAACATCATTCCCATTTCATTGCAACAGTTTAAAAATTATACTCCAAATGACCCTCATCGACATGGGGGACAAACATCTAACATAATAGGCCTCCATCTGATTGGTCAACAATGGGAAGGCGTCCATCTGATTGGTCAAAGCATAAAGGGATTTATTTGATTCGTTAAATGCTTCAAGCTGTTAAAAGAATGTTTTAACACAATTTGAGTTTGCGATTTATTGCGATATTTGCCGTCTTTTGCAATATGCCTATTGCAGAGCTGGATATTGCGATAACGATTTGCGGTATATTGTGCAGGCCTAATGGAAATAGTGCCAAGTCTTGTGCTACCATTGAGTTTGGATAGACTACAAGATCAGCCTAAATGTTCACTAGTAAGAGAAAACTTACTCAGATCTTCCTAGAATGCTTTCTAAAAAGTTCTCCTTTATTAGCTGACAGTAATCATGTCACATTAAAGTCACATCCTTGTTTTTCCAGCTGTTAGTGTAATGGTAGCACACCAGTGAGCTACCATTAAACATCCAATATGGCGTCCAACTCTGTGCACGCAACAAGCTAGCGTAGCAATTCTAGCCTATATATGTCATTGAAAAAAACGTCCACATTTGATACCTGGTCTTGAGCAGACGTCCTCTGATCAGAAGCACCCCAGCAGCGTCCGCATCCAGAGCAGTCACCTCAAACTCCAGCTCCGATCCGATCTTTGGCCCCGCATCCCTCCAGGTTTCCACAGAGACGAGATTTGGTTTTGGGATGCTGGCATTGAAACAGCCGTGCACAAGACAGCCAACATGGCTCACTCCTAGTTTATTTACTTTACCCTGCGGGAAATAGAGCATCTGTTCATGCTGTAGTATGTCTGCATTATTCTCTAAACAAAGGTTCAGCTCCTCTGCAAATATAATAGCTTTTACCAAAGAAAAACAAAAACATACCAGGAGTTTCTGCCCCTTTTTGGGTTGAAATACAACAAAGTTGGCCTCTATGTCCATGTGAATGTAGCCGCTGTCATCGTAGATGTCTCCATGTCTGCCCACTATCCGGATGTTGTCATAAGCCAGGGGTACTCCGTTCAGACTGCAAGGCACATGTACACATAGCTGAGAAAAGTTGTGTCACAGCCAGACGAACAAACATCAGCTGACTGGAGTAAACTAAACAAGAAGGTAAATCCCTAGACAAGATGTTCTGTGTGGTCCCAGTACCTAAAACGGTCCATCCCAAAGAACCCAGAGAGGATCATACTCCACCATCTTAACCCAGTGCCCAACGCTCTTGGAGGATGGCGCTCTCCAGGTTCTCTGGACAACATTCAGGGCTCTCGGGTCAAAATACCAGATTCTTTAAGGTAGATTTAAGGTATCTTAAAGGCATCCCCAAGCCCTGGGCGGCAGACTGGTACAGGAACTCCATTATTTCTGTTTTATTTAATTCTGGGGGAAGTTTTATTTGAAAATCTACTGGATTCTTCACCACATCCGACTCATTCTTCAAGTTGCTCGGTTGCGAGTTGAAAATCCATCCGCAACTTTTTTAAAGCGGCTGCAGATTGCAGCCCCGAAGCTAGCACAGTTAACAAAAAACAAACACATTTGGAAAGTTTCTTTTTGCAGAGAAGAGCCAGTGAGGAAACAGAAGACGATCCTTTGACTTCAAAATAAAAAACAGCAGCATTTAACAGAAAAAAACTGGATTTATTGTGACAGTTGTTCCCACAGACCATAATTATAATACATAACATTCAACAACCAGCGGTCTAATATTACGAGGATGCTGCTAATAAAGTTGTTCAAACAGTGGATTCCCATTTATAATCATATTTAAAAAAAAACACCTTTTTTTAATTTATCAATTGCACCATAAAAGTCTGACGAGGCTGAGGTTGGCGCTGACAGCAGCTCCACGGCGGCGGAGTAAGACGATTCCTATATTCACGCTAGTACTGCTGCTTAGTAAGCATAAAGGAGATTTCCATCTTTATGCAGACGACTGCCAAGTCTTTGTTGCTATGCGCAAATGTCCCAACTGTTCAGGCAACAACTGGACGGCCAAGTGGATGTTGGCTAACTTCTTTGGGCTTAATGAAACAAAAACTGCAGTAATTATGTTTTCCCGCTGTGGTCGGAAGGATTGCGTTCTTCATCTCCTCTCGATCCCCCCGTTTCAACAGTCTGTGGTCTATAACCTAGGCGTGAAACTCGATGCTACCTTGAAAGTGGACCTCCAAATAAATGCTGTAACCAGGTCCTGCTTTTTTCAGCTGCAGCGTTTGGCCAGGATTACGTTTTTTTTTTTAATCCAAGCCCGATTTTGTAATTGTGTAGCATAATTTGCGTCGTCAAGGCTGAATTATTGCAGCTCCTTATATGCCGTGTCCCCCAATAGCGAGGCTGCAGCTAGTTCAAAATGCAGCCGGCAGATTTATTCGTGGTACAAAGAAATCTGAGTGCATAACCCCAATCCTGGTCTCCTTAAACTGACTGCCCATGCAATCGTTTTTTTTTTTAAAAAAAGATAAAATTCCTGTTTTTGTTTTTAAGTCATTAACAGGTACGGCATCTTCTTACCTAGTCTGCTTTTAAAATATTCTGCCCTTAAGTTCTTGTGCTCTGCTGACCAGAGTGTGTTACTATTGTGAGAACCACATGTAAGTTCTAAAGGGATTGTGCGTTGACTCAACATCCACCGGCTAACAGAGAGGTTATACTCTTGGAGAGCTTTAAAGCCAAACTGTTCCTCCACCATCACGCCGCTGTCTCTGCCTATCTGCCTTTTTGTTATGTTGGTTTCAATCTATGTTTTTATACTTATATGATGTATTCTACCTTCCCTGTGTACAGCACTTTGGGTCTCCTAGGCTGGGGATGGAAGGTACACTAGGAATAAATACATGAAATGTAAATGTCCTTTTCAGCCAAAATAATAATAATAAAAAAAAAAACAAGCTTTTTTCAACAGCATTTTTTCGACGATGCTGAAGTTGGCTTCTGATTCACAGCTTCTGATTCGCGAGAGCACTAAAGAAACATTCCACTGCACTTTTCACACTTTTTCACACAGCGGTTTCTGAACAGGACCTGGTCTGAGGTGGACTCAGTGCGTAAAATGCGATACAAATCATTCTTTCACATTTTCACAAATCGGAGGAAGGTTTAATAAAGCAGAACCTGCGTTTAATGTATTCTTTACTATCTAATGTATAATTGAATCCAGGTTTGAGGGGTCCAGGTCCAGCGGTGTTTTAACAGGAACCGGTTTTAGGCGATCTTAGCCCGAGAAATGCAGTGAAATGTTCCTTTAGTGCCCTCGCGAATCGGAAGCTGTGAATCAGAAGCCAACTTCAGCATCATGTTTTATCGTCTGCTCCTGATTCACAACCATTTGATTAAAAAAATACTTAAAAAAAGCCGTTTTAATACCAATTTTCCTGAGGTCCTCCAATGTGACAAAAATGCAACAAGAACATGTTTGAAAAAGAATTTTCATTGGAGTGGCGGGTCTAAAATGAATCATCTTAAATTGATCCGGGCACACAGACAGACAGATATAATTTATGTGTTGTTGTTCATTATCATTTCCGATGGATAAAGTCTTTTTTTTAACGCGCTTCATCTTCACAGACTCCACTAAGGATGTCGGGATACCTCTGGGAGAACTTCAGGAGCTCCGCTTCCAGCTCCTCCTGGATTCCGCTTCTCTTCTTGTGGAGGTAGACCGGCGGGAGGACGACGTGCCTCCTGCGGGGGTTCATCACCAGGCAGGAGTATGGCGCTGACAGCAGCTCCACGGCGGCGGAGTAAGACGGGACCAAACACGGAGCACCGCCCGCAGCTTTTTCTGCTGCCGCGGACGCTGGATCCACCGGAATCGAGCCGGAGACAGCAAGAGGTTCAGCCGACATTTTCACGTGTTTTGATTCGGCGTGGATCAGGTTCTCCATGCTGCGTGAGAACACCGGAAAACAAACAAGTCGTAGTTTCCGGAAAGAGGATCGACCTGCCACTAACCAAAGTTTAACATTTCTGCGTATGTTGCCCTCTGCTGGCGAGGAAGGGAAACTACAGCATGAAATATGAAGCATGAGCGGAAACGTAGTCTTTTTTTATATAAATAAATGTTTCATTCTTGTTTAATTAATGTGGGCTGGAATCATCAAGGCCAAAATTGTGACCAGCCCCAAACAGAATGAGAGATGTTTAGAGGCAGGTAACTGAGTGCTGGGAGGAGGCGCATTACCTGGACATCACCGCCATTTGGAGACACAGAGTGAATGAACGGGCCTCACCCTTCCCAAGGTCAACCATGCAAGTTGCATCCAAAGATCTTTATTAGCACCCCTGCAACCACTGTAGCCCAGACACCAGTGTGTTTTTTAAATAAAAAATTACTTCTTTTGTTTATTTTACATGATTGTGTGTTCTTTTAAATCTGCTCATCGATCTCTTTCCTTTCTGCATGGATAGTGGTCCTGAGTGCAGGACTGCATGGCCATTTAAGGACTGTCAGCTGGGATGAGTGGAGAGCACTGGGCAAAATACTAACCATTCACCTTTTTCTCTCTTTATTTTTATTCTGGATGTGTTGTTTTCAAATATATTGTTTTAAGAAACCTTTGCTTTTAGATTAGACCTGTTTTGACCAAAACATTTTCAAAGTAAAGGCCTCTGCTGTCTCTGGAGCGACCAGAGACAGCAGAAGCCGCTCCCCGGCAGATCTAATACTTTGTACCGTAGTTCTGGGGCTTCACCCTCTTAATCTTGATGTGTTCTCGTCCTGCAATAGTGGCAATGACAAGACAGTTGTATAAATAAAGGAGAATATTGTGTTATTTATTTTCTATAGGAGGACTCCAATGGTCATGCCCTCCCATAGTGTTCTGTCCTTTGGTCCTTTGTTATGTAATCTGTGGAGTGTTATGCAATGGAAGCCTGGAAAAGGTTCTCATTGATTCTGGATCCTCTTCTCAGTGGAAGTGTCACATTAAGATCATTAGGGTGACCTAAAGTGTGAATTTGAGCAGCTGATGAACACTCTGTCTTATATTAAACACGCTGTACTTTCAGAAACATAAAGACAGAAAGCAATCTACACTGCAAAAACAGAAACTATTACAAAAATATATTTTTGTACATGATATGAGACAAAACTACTTCACTAGTAACTTTTCCGTGTGGTATAATGACTGGTTTTAAGACAACATATCCTGAACATCTTGTTGAAAATGTTTTGTTTTAAGTAATATCGCTAAAAAGTAGGATTTTTTAGGGAGAGAAGTAGCATGTACTGTAGGTTTACTCATTAATGTACCTACTTTACTGAGGTGAAAGGGTTTTAAAAGCAACACACGCTTTTTTCAAGACAATATTTCCAGTTATCAAAGCAATATAACTAATTCAGGACAACATGCCTTATTTTAAGAAATCTTTCCAAGACAAATTCTACCAGTTTCTATTGACAGATTTCACTTATAAAAAAAAAACAAAAAACATCTTGTATTCTATTTTATTTAACTATCTTTGAGAAGGATATTAGCTGCAGTGTTTTCTCAAAGAGTACACTCCAAATTATTTGATCCTTGCATAGATTTAAAACTTAGTTTTTAGACAGTCAAGCTATTTTATCAGGTTTTAATTATTTTAACTTCTCTTTGCTCTTCACCCTTCTAGGTTAATCTTAAAATCAGAACAGAGGAAAATGTTTGTCTCATTAGGAGATAAGATCTAGAAATGAGGAAGCGAGTCAAAATCCTTTTGCTCCATACGCTCGACAGCAGAAAAACTTGCTTTAAGACAAAAAAAAAACTCAGATTGACATTCAGTGGATTTTATTTAGATTTTAAAATGTAGATTTATGTTCTAAGATTAATTACTTATTTTACATTTGATGTATTAAGATGGGCCAACTTTGATTAAAATCTTATTCTCATTTTTCCCCCCATTTGCTCTAAAATGAGTCATTTCCACTAAATGAACCAGTTTTTTTACCACTGTAAGTTAAGATGAACTACAATTAGGTACAGAAAAACTCATAAAAATTCAAACCATTTGCTTTGAACTAGCAAAAAATTACTTAATATTGGGCTGTATAATATTCAATTTGAAGTAATTCTATCAATATTAGTGTCTTTTTCCTAGTTTCAGGCCCCTGTTCTAGGTGTTGTGTCACAGGAGATCACATAATTCAGCATTTCTCCCTGCAGATGTGGTGTTTTGATTTTGTTTTTGGGTGGGGCACGGCCCCACTTCTGTGTGCTGTCAAGGTGATAAATAGAGGCTTGGGTTCTTAGTCAGCCATAGACCCCACAGCTTTAAATGCTAGGGGACTTACATTGATGAATGCACACACACTCGCACACACACACACACACACAGCCTAGTGCTCAGAGCTTTTTGCAAACTTCACAATTAAGTATTGAGCAGCATTATGCTGTCAAGGCAATCAGCCACTGCTATGTCTGTGAGCATGCAGGCTGAAGTTTTGCTGCTTATCTCTCTTTCTCCTTTTGCTTCCAGAAGCAGTTCTGAAACGTTTGACAGGAGCAATATAAGAGATTTGCTCCTCCAGTTAAATATCCTATGAGTGACGGACCTCTGAACGGAGCCAAAAACCTCATTGTGTTCAGCTGCGGTTCAACAGGGAGGCGGTCTCAAGTCCTGCTCTGCAGTTACAGGATGTGAGTTCATCAGGGTGACTATTAGTTTGTGAAAGAAACCAATAGCAATCGTTAAAAAGATAAATATTACTGTATATGAATTCAAAGGTTAAAAAATCGCTGTTGTTTGAGGAACAAAAGGATATTGGCTTAGAGAATATCTGGAGATAATTTAATATATAATTCAATGTAAAGACCCACTCAGATGAAAATTGGGTTTTTAACATGTTCTCGGAGAATTTTTCTAGGAATAGAGGAGATATTGAAATAATTTAAGATTTTACATGTGATTCTGAGTATTTTTTGTTATTTAAATCATGATGGATCAGTAGCACCTTTCAGTCGGGTCGCAAGCTTCCTGCTCTGCTCCATTCTGATGCATCCACCTGCCGAAATGTTTAGAGGGGGATTGTGTTTAGAGAACAGCAGTGAGTGAAACCCTGGGGACTCCACTTAAATGTGTATTTTTAACCTAAATATTTTGATATTTTTCTAAAACTTTCAATTTATATGTGTAAATAGAATTTTGAGTCACTGCAATGCAGTCAATGGACAAAAAAAAAAGGTTATTTTGTGCATGCAAATTAGCATTTTGTGTCCACAATTCAAATTTTGTGCACACAAAAATACTAATTTGTGTTCCCAAATTAACATTTTTTTTGGGCACAAGTTACCAATTTATTTGCATTTTGTGTGCATAAGTTGGCAATTTGTGAGCCCAAATGAGCATTTCTTTTATTAGCATTTGGAGATAATAATTGGTATTTTCTGGCCTGACTCCCACTCTGGAGTCAGGCCTGGGGTTGGGGCTCGCAGGCGAGCGTCTGGTGGTTTTGTCCACCCCAAAGAGACAACGTGGGATCTCTGTTCAGCGGGCCCAGCACATGTAGGAGAGCTCAGAAAGGGCTGTGTGGTTTGGGTGGCAGTTGGGGCGGGGGGCGCGCTCAAAGTCCCAGCCATGAATTTTGGCTTTTGGAATTATGTTGTTATTGAGTTTAAATGTGTAACCCTTGTGCTATCCTAGGCACTTCAACATTGGGAGTTGGGTCATCTAGACCCACTAGACAGTGCTCTGAACCTTTTTTCTTCAATGATTTGTGATCTTCACTGGTGTCCATGGATTACATGAAATCTTTCCACCTTTATCCACCTTTGTCATGGTAGGGAGAACACGTCAATGTAAGGGTGGGGTCATCTAAGATAGCACAAGGATTAATATGCAATTTTACACTTGGGATGGAAATTTCCCTCTTTTGGCAGAATCGCCCAAGAGGACCTGGTTGCACACATCAACATCCAGAACCAGAGGTCATTAACCGGAACTGGAAGTCCCCCCACATTGCTCGAAAAAGTCTTTATTCCAACAGGCGACCATAAAAGTTAGGTTTTCTTTCCTGTTTTAATCAAAGTTTTTCTAAAATTCTCAACACTGTTGGATCATGGTTAGGGTCAGGATTAGGATTAGCATAAATTGTATAATTTCCGCTTCCGGCCAATAATGTCAGGCGCCATCTTGTCTGCAGCCAGGTGCCTCTCGACTGGCTTTCATCTTATTTGGATGACAGGACTGTTTCTGAGTGTGAGCATGTTCAGAATCTATTCTTTAAATGCTCCAATGTTGATTGGGGTTCCACAGGGCTCTATTTTAGGAACACAAAACCCAGTTACCTTTCATTGCTGCACTGATGATAGTTCTTTTACACCACTACTGTCTTATTTACGTTTGTGAGATGTTTATGACCTTTTTTATTGATAAAATAAAGAACATTAGGACCCTCATTAGCCCCCCCTCTTTCAGTCACTCCGTCTCCACCTCATGTTCTACTGTTCTCCACCGGTTTGAGCATGTCAGTCTGTCTTACTTGGAAAAATTAATTAGTCAGATGAAGCCATCAGGATCTCCCAATGATCCAGTTCCACCTCGTCTTTTTAAAGAAGTGTTTCCCACTCTGGCTCCCTATGTTCTCGATTTAATTAACGGCAGTTTAATTCACGGGAGTGTGCCTTCGTGCTTCAAACATGCAGTAGTAACACCACTTATTAAAAAGCCTGGCCTGGACTGGTTTTTAAATGTCTCCATGGACTCGCCCCAAAATATCTGTCTGACCTGATTCAGGTGTACAATCCCCCCCGCTCCCTTAGGTCAACAAATCAGACACAGCTGGTCGTCTCGAAGACCAGGAGAAAACTGAGAGGTGACCGAGCCTTCTCAGTCTTCGGACCAAAAATCTGGAACGAATTGCCCCTGTACCTCAGACAGATAAACTCACTCAGTATTTTTAAATCTGCTCTTAAAACATATTTTTTCACTTTGGCTTTTAACTGAGTTGGAATCCGGACCTATTTTATGTGTTTTATGCTTTATATTTTCATGTGCTTCTATTAATTTTTGTATTGTTCAGCACTTTGGTGAACCTTGTTCTGTTTAAAGTGCTTTATAAATAAAGTTGAGTTGAGTTGAGTTGAGACATCAAAGATTGGATGCCCCCAAGATTTTTTTAAGTTTGAATTTAAAAAAAACCTGAAGTGATGATGTTCGGTCCAAGCAGCTCCTCTAACTCCTCCTCAGTGGAGTTGAGTCCCTTGGCTCCACATTTAAAACAATCTGTGTCAAACCTGGGTTTTAAAATCAACAGTGAATTTAAACTTGACTGTCAAATTAGCTTAGCGGTAAAAACCAGCTTCTTTATTTGAGGCAGTTGGTGAAGCTTAGTTTTAAAAACTATAAACAATTGCGCACCGTCATTCCTCTCTGAGCTTCAGATGCCTCAGATCAGCTTCTCCTGGAGGTAACAAGGTCCAGGAGGAAGCTCAGAGAGGAATGAACGTTTTCAGTCTGTGCACCGAAGCTGTGGAACACTTTACGACTGAGCATCCAGCAGCCGTCTTCACTGTCCATTTTTTTAAATTCTTAAAATCCATTTTTATTGCACCGCCTTTGACACAGCATGAGACTCTGCTGTGCTGGTGTGTTTTACTGCTTTATTGTTTTGCTTTGCTTTTATTTGGTGTTTTTACATTTGTACGCCACTTAGTTATTTTTTTTTTAGCTTTAATTGTTTTAACCTTTTAGCTTTAGTTTTTATTGTTTTTTAACATTTTTGTTTGACAGCGGTCATTGTAAGGCGCCATATATATGAATAAAACTTAAACTTGAACTCTTGAAACATTTTCTTCACTCTAGTAATCCAGCTCAGGTTATTCATACTTTATTTGAATACATTTTTTAAGAAGCATTAAAAAAATATGTTTGATTTATAGTTACCTGAAGATATACAGAGCATTTCATAGAGCTTTACTCTATTTTCACATCTATGCGTTCCATTTCCAGATCATACGTACAGTTTACTGTTGGTTATTGCAAGCTGCATTTCATGACTCTTTAGTAGAAGTGAAAGAATGTCAGGTAGAAACATAGAAACTCTTTCAAACATATGGATGAGCTGCATGCTTACATTGTGCTCAGTGCTTTCACAAAGACGTCTCCGTTGTTGGGGTCAGACTCAGATGCAGATGTTTGTCTTCTCGTCAGCCTGGCTTTGGTTTGAGTTGAACAGAGGGTCCACGAGAACCCACGTTTGCATAATAATTCAGAAGCACGAAAGCCTTGGTCATGCTGTCTGACTTCCTTTTGGAAGCAGAAAGGAAGTTCCAAGAGAAGAAAAACCTGGTTCGTGTACAGTCAGGGTACAGGACCGTACAGCTGGATCCACCATCTGACAGCAGGTATTTCAGTAACTGTCTGTTTCAGTGTGAGCAAGTCGCCTCTTGTGACAAATCGTCACGGTGAAGCGGCGATGTGTCCATTATAGGAGATCTGAGGAACGCCGTTACTCGAGCTGTCGAGAACCTCCTGAAATGAACACACACATGTCTGATGTCTTAGCGTGTTCACACCCACACATATGCGGTGAACTGCTATGGTCCCTCTTACCTTCTCTGTCATCTCATGCGAGTGGTGCAGCGAGTGCTCCCTCTCCATGAACATCCTCTGCTGCTCAGAGCTGGCCAGCCGACAGGTCAACCATGTTGATAAGGTACAGGTGGAGATACCTGGAGATGAAAGGCTTTTCACATAAACGCACACAGGAATAGGCTCCAGGCTCACTCCAGTACATGAGACTGACATCCGTACCGTCATCTGAGCTTAATTATGTGGTAAAAGAATGATTCGTTCAAGGAAAGGCCACTTTTGTTGGAAAACCAACCTGTCACAGGCACAAAACTTCAGAAATACATGTTCATTTCTTTAATTAAGAAAGTGTGATGAGCCACCACTGCTTTGCCACAGGGAAGGGGGCAGCCATGGAGTTGTTGCTGCAAATCCTTTAATGAGGACCCCCTGGCTTGTTAACTAACTGAAATCTTTGCTCCAGTTTTCTATTTTTAGACTAATAATGTTGCTGTGATTTCAGCTTGAGAGACACACTCCAATTAAAATGGTGTTTTTAGAGTTGTAACATATTCTTTTGGCATTTTTCTCATAATGGAGGACACATATTTGGAAAAGTCGCTCTTTATTCAAATTGTTGTGAATCTGGGGAAATGACGAAAAATGACAGGACTAGCTTGTAGCAGTGACGTAGGTGCTACAATTGCCGGGTCACAGGCTCCCCGCTATATGCTGACACATCCACTTGTAGACAAATAGATCCATGTGCGTCTTTGTTTTCCTCGTCTGAGTTGGAACCTGGATCAAAACTGTACGACTGGATAGCTACAATGTTGCTCGCCATTTTTGTTGCACTGGCATTGTTACGTTGGGGGTGTGAGGGACTGTAAGCTATTGGGAGAGCGCAAAGACAGAGAGCTCTCAGCAACAAGGAAGGGAAGGGGAGACTCAAACAGAACAATCAAAACTATGATTGCCTCACATGTAGGAAATCAACACAACCAGTGGGACCAATGGGTCAAAGAATTCCGATACGCCATAAACTCTGCATATCAAGAAATAACTGGAAAATCTCCTGCTGAGATAACCTTAGGGAGAGTGCTTAAAGGAGCTTTGGAACAAATGATATCATCACCACCTTTGCCAAATAGCCCAGCCTACACTCTTGTAGAAAGACAACAGAATCTCACAAATCAAGTCAAGCAGTGAGTGAATAAGTGTCAGTCTAGATAAGCCCGTTACTACAATCGCCGGCGGAGAGATGCGCAGTTCCAGCCGGGTGACGAGGTCTGGATTCGCGCTCATCCTCTTTCTGATGCAGCTAATATTTTTCTCAGCCAAGCTTGCGCCCAAGTGGACGGGAAAAGGACATGTGGTGAGAAGATTGGGGCCCCTCAATTATCAAATACAGTGGGAAGAAACTAAGAAAAGTGACAGTGTTAATGTGGTCAACATGAAACCCTATTTCAAAGGTAAACCTTCCATGCCGCTGGCTGTGTGTGTGTGTGTGTGTGTGTGTGTGTGTGGGGGGGGGGGGTATGTGACAGAAATGTCATATTACACGGATGTTGTGCAAAACATAGTGGAGGAAAAATCTTTAGACATGGTACTGCCAGCAATTTATCTTTTGTATAAAAAATGTGTGTATGTATGTATTCCTGCTGTGAAAAAAGTGGTTGCCTGTTTTTTTAAAAATGTAAATTACTCTTCAAATGGAAAAGAATCAAAACTAAATAATTGGAGATCTTCATTAACCCTTGTGCTATCCTAGGCACTTTACCATTGGGTGTTGGGTCATCTAGACCCACTAGACAGTGCTCTGAACCTTCTTTCTTCAATGATTTGTGATCTTCACTGGTGTCCATGGATTACATGAAATCTTTCCACCTTTATCCACCTTTGTCATGGTAGGGAGAACACGTCAATGGAAGAGAGGGGTCATAGGATAGCACATGGGTTAAAAGACTACATAAGGGGGGGGTGACGAGACAGCGGGAGCCCAGCTGACTTCCTCCGAAACGCCGGTGAGGGGTGTAGCGCGAGGATTTCCCCTGTCACACCTGCAGGCCGCGAATGACAGCTCCACTGGTGGATGTTTGGAGTGACTTTGCTAACTTTTTTAGACGCTGAAGGCGTTAATGGAAAAAGGAAGAAATCCACTGGAGCCGGGTCATTAGATCAATGGAGGAAGTGCGTTCCCACAGCTAGACGTGCTTTGTGATTGGGAGCAGGAGGGTTTGCTGAGAGAGCACACGTCAGAGATCCTGGATTCAACGCTTGTGAGATTGAACCATATTTTTTTAGTTACTGGTATACCAGAACATAGCGATCGCTTTAGGGCTATTTTTTTTTCTTTTTTGACTCTCCTCCTTTTGTGGAATAACTGAGTTTCTGGAATTGAACTACACTGACTTAAGGCTGAGCACGCCTCATCTAAATGTTTATTTTTGAACTGAACTATCAATGATCATTTTGTTTGAACTCTACTTTAATTTAAGATGTGGAATTATGCACGAGTTGTGTCTGAATATTTCTGTTGTATTTATCTTCAAATTGTCTCTCTGCATCAAGACACTCTTTTGTGTTTAACCCCTTGTCGTGTATTTGTTTTATAGTAACAGGACTAGTTATCCTAGTGAATTGTTACAACGTCACACTCACTCAGTCCAACTCTAAAAGATGCCAACAGTCCCGTTTAAAATAATCTATTTTGATCAATTCCGGTGTTGAAGTAACATCAAAATTCCTTTGACCATTTTTTTGCCAACATTCTGAAAAATTTCATTGGCAGATGACATGATGATCTAATGCTTTTTAATGATGTGTATGACCAAAGTCAAGTTTGTAGATGGCATTGGATAATAATATGACTATGATAACAAACTAAGAAACAGACCAACAAAAAATGTTTGTATGTTCTTAGCGCACCATTTATGTCTAGTTCACTTGAACATGTAGAAAAGTTTGCACCGGTGTCAGGAAACTATAAGTCAGGAACTACTGTGAGTATGCCTCTTCTAACAGCATTATTTGTATTGGTAAAATCTTTAAATCTCAGTATGTTGGTAAATGGTAACAATGGTGAATGGCGTATACTTGTATAGCACTTTACTACCTTATTTGAAGGCCCAAAGTGCCTTACAGTCACAGTCCCATTCACCCATGCACACACATATTCACAGGCTGATGTAAAGGCAGTCCCGTGTTTTTAATGTTATTTAGTTTGCACTTAACAGAAAAGTATTTTAATGTGTGTTTCATCAGAAAATTAGCCTTTTAGTGAAACATTTTTATAAATATGCTGTGCATCACTGTGATCTTTTTCCAAAGGAAATGTTTGATCACAAACACATGAGACACATATTCAGCCAACAGTCAGATGTATAATAATGCATCTAAGGATGTTGTGCCCTCCTGCTTCCTTTGTGCTTATTTACCCAGACAGGCCAAAGTCATGGCAGCCAGATGCATTTTGCTGGGCTGTTTGCTCAAAGCCCGGACAAACTGGAAGTTGAGAATCCCTCCAATCAGCCCACAGATGCAGCACGCAGAAAAGAGGATCATCTGAAAGACACACAAAGATACACAGGGAGGGAGTCACAATTGACTTGTGTTTAAAGTTTAATCAGCTAAAGAAAAGTCATCCCCTGAACGGAGCATTAGATTATTCCTGGAAGAGCCTAATGGGCAAATTACTGTCCTTCAATTAGTCTACCTCTAAAAGTATAAAATCATTTCTCTCCATTCTGCCTGACTGTGTGTTTGTGTTTGCATTTCATGCATCCTCCCACCCTTTCCTGTTCAAATGCCGTTAGTGGCTTAACTGAAAGCAAAGGGGGCATCTCTGATTACACTCCTCACTCTGAGAAGTGTAGAAAGCAGCTGGCAGGGGGCTGGAGCTAAACCCACCTAACTCAATCACCCCCCCCCCCCTCACACACACGCAAAGGAGGAGAGCTGAGGCAGATAAGAAGAAATGAAGATGAGGCTGAATGGAAAAGGCAGATGAGAGTGATGGGAAGAGGGAAGGCATGAGGAGAACGACAATAGTGAGAAGCATATAGGGAGAGACTGATGGATGTCTCTGTTACAGCAGATTGGACTGACATTGATCCATCATTAGTGCCTTGCCGGCAGGAGACAGAGAGTCAGAAAAAACATGATGGCTTGGAGACACTGGGAGACTGCAAAAACGACTGGAAAGAGTGACAGAAATAGAGAAGTGACTGCATGTCTCCTCTGATTCTCACAGGCGTGTCTTTAGAAAACATTGCCTGAAGAACATCATATTGTCTTGTATGGACACAAAAATACAAGACAAGAGTGCAGCAACATACAATCTATGATCCATTACACCTTTAAACATCGATGTATTGAAATATTCACAGGATCCACTCCGATGGAAATAGTGTTTTTGTTAACATATTCCTGTGGCATTTTTCTTATGTTGGAGGAAAATATGAAGAAAATATGAAGAAAATATGAAGAAAACTGAATTTTTGAGTATTTTTTAAGTCAAATTGTTGTGAATCAGGAGCAGACAAAAAGTATTTTGAAAAAAATAGTATTTTTTCCATGTAGAAAATACACTTGGTTGGCCACAAGCTCCCTGCATTGAGTTCTCAGCAAAGGGAGGGGAAGGGGGGCAGGGTTGCTCTGCACCAATGATTTTGCCCACAATTTAGAGGTGAATTTCTAATGACTACTACTGCTGCTCTGCAGAAACTATGTCCTATTAAATGACACGTTTTTTTTAAATTTTGTCTATAAGTGACATGATCATAATTAAAGGACCACTAGGAACGCTGATTGGAGTGGGACAAGAATCGTCAGTGAGAGGTGACGCCGCATCACATTATCAGACTTCAACAGAACCTTTTAGAAATATAAAAAATTGGTTATGTTAAAAACATTCTGATTTCTTTTGTGGTTTCAATAAGATCTGAAAATCCTAAATCTCAACATTTGCTGCTAAATTAACTTTAAAATCGGGAGGTACAGCAGCAAAAACGGGTGAAAGAAATATTGCAACTTAAGATGAAGAAAACAGTGTCTGCAGTAGACAATAAACAGAAGCTACTCTAGTTTACATGTCTGCAGTCATCAGAAAGCTGCAGCAAAACTTACTTCAATTCATTTCTAGCCTGTGGTTCCGTAAAGTAAACAGCTAGTAAGTATAAACTGTGAACTCTGCCTAACCAGTACTAAATTTAAATATGAATATTCCTGCTCCTGCTGATGTGGAGTTATATTCTTTTGTCTTTAATGTCCTGCTCCGATCATCTTTTGATCTATTTTCAGTTTTCCCAGAGGTCTTTTAATTATGATTATGCCTTTTTATGCTGTTCCAAAAAAGCTGCGTTATTTTCTAGGACAGAGTTTCTGCAGAGCGACAGTAGTTTATTAGATATTCACCTCCAAGTTGAGAGGGGGTTGTGGCCCACCCTTTGCCTTCTCGTTGCAGAGAGGTAGGAGAAGAAAGCAGGTTGTCTTCCCAGTGTATTTTCTACGTCAGAAATGAGCTCTTTTTCAAACTGCATTTTTCTGTCTGCTCCTGATTTACAATGAGTTGAATAAGAACATCTTCAGGAATGTAATTTTGAGATTAATTTTCCGTGCATATGTCCTCCATCGCCGGGAAAAAAAAGGCTCAAGAGCATGTTAAAAACACCAAAAACACAATTTTCTTTATCGGAATGAGTCTTTGAGGAGCTTTTCCTTTACTGCACGGGTGTAAACTCATCTGTGTTGAATTTCTGTCCATGAACACTGATATTTATGACAAGGAGGCTGTTTCATTCAACTAATCTTTTGATTGCATTGGACACCCTTAACACTCAAAATTTGAGATTATGAGACGCACAACAATGGTACTGGGGGGAACTACCATATCAATGGCGAGCAATTAACAGCACCCAGTGAGGGTCCTTGGGCAAGACCCTTAACGCTACTGCCTCCCGAGCGCGGTTCAGCTGCAGCTCACCGCTCCCCCAGGGGATGGGTCAAATGCGGAGAAGAATTTCCCACTGTGGGATAAATGAAGTATCAATTATTATTATTATTATTATCATTATTATTATTATTATTATTTATTCACATTTCATAGCCTTAACACTGGGGAACTGTTAATCCCAGTAATCGTATTGTGTTTGAGGATAAAATTTCTAAACAAAGGCTCATTAACCTGCAAATCTTTTTGAGATTTTAGTGGATTTCATCTCATTTCAATCTCTGTCGTATGGCATTTCTACTACCAGGCTAGGAGATCACAACACTTCTGCACTTGTTCTTCAGGCTATTTGCTCATTTGAACTGTTGGTAAATAGCAGTTAAAGTTAAAGTACCATTGGATGTCTCGCACCTAGGTATGTCAAATTCTTTCTCCACATTTGACCCTTCCCCTGGGGGAGCAGTGAGCTGCAGATACAGCCACACTTGGGAACCATTTGCTGGTTTAACCCCCAAATCCAAACCTCTTAATGCTGAGTGTCGAGCTGGGGGGCATTGAGTCTTTGGTATGACTTACCTTCTTCAGGGTGGACACTCTACCACACTGAGTTGATTGTGACTGTTCTCCCTGTCAACAGACTTTATTATCAAAGTATGTTTATCAATTTTCAGCGTACTTTGAATACCACTCCCAAAAATGTTATCATTTTTCTTCCAGAGGCAAACCGCTTCAATTCTAGACTTGTTTTTGACGTGTAACAGAACTAGTTACAGTTATTAATCTTTCTTTTCCGATTGTTTAAATTCTTGTAAGAACTGTTGACTGTTGTGCCAGAGATCCTTAGAGAAGATCTGAGTTAACCAACGTTTGTGCTTGTTGAGCAGCTCCATGCACCATGAACAGATGCCGGCAGGACACCAACCCCTGAACTCATAGCTGAGTTCACACCCCAAAACCAAAAGATATTTGGGGTGTGAACTATGTTTACTGGACTTTTTCAAAGTTTTTAAAAAAATTTTGAGAATTTTTCATCTAACACAAATGTTATAAGTATACTTATTCTGTTCATTTTTGATTAAGTAATATACATTTTTTCCTTCAGCACCAGGATTTCTAATCCGACCTGATTACTGCAATATTTTGTCCCTGTTGTGTGTAATTATTAGTATGCATTACTGCAATTGATGTTTTGTAGATTTTAAGCAAGTAAAATTCTACAAATCAAGGATTTAATGATGTTTGTACAGCTTCAGAAACATATAAAGATATTTGTTTTTGTCCTTTACATCAACTGTTGCTGACTATTTCTTCTTTAAATGCTGTTAATCTTTAACAACATTGTCTGAAATGCATTACTGGAAACAGTGTTTTACCCCATAAATGTTGATATTTAATTTAATACAGTTAGAAAATCAACAAAATGTTTTTATTGTTGTTATTCATGTTTACTCACAATAAGACCTGTTCTCCTTCGGGCACAGAACACTCCACATATCCCACAGACCAGAAACTGTAAAAAAAAAGGACAAATGATACAGAGTTAAATACTAGCATTGAAAATCCTGCATTGTCCATCTTCTCCTGTTGCATTATTTGTCTCTTTATGCAACAATATAATGCTGAGTGGAGCGATCTCAGATGACAGTTTTGCTTACATTTTTTTGGGGTTAACATCTAAAGTAAGTGAGTGTTTGACACTTTACTTGTCTTGCTATCAGTCTTAATTGGTAGGTTATTTTGTGCTTAGTTTTGGCTGCAGTAGTAAAACAAAACTGCAAAAAAGACAATCTGAGCTGACAAAAAAGTTTGGAGGTCTGCTGCATTTGTGAAACATTATTTTAATGCAAACTTCCCACTAACTTACTAGCAAAAAAAAAAAACTCTACTTGACTGTAATGGATAATCATGGTATTCAATTACCGTAATCTTCAGTGTGTGTACCGTATGCATTACTGCAAAAAAGTCTATTTCTGACTGTGAGGAATTGCACTGTCGAGGAGATGGAATCCTCCTTGTAACATATTTGTCAATTTTTCTCTATGTTCTAAATAATGTATGATTTCATGTCGGAAATGGGTTTGAATTACCTGTGTTTGTATTTTTTATTGTATTTTTTCCATAATTTTGATGCCTGAAATAAATCAATAGAAATCACAAAAAATCAAAAGGTAACTTTTAGTGCTCTTATGCAGGATAACATTTGTTCACATGACATCAATGTGAGTCAATCCTTCTTAAACGCTAGTCTAATTATTACTTATATTTTTACTTTATTTAGTAAAATACTGCATTGTCTCAGCTGAATCACTAAGTACACAAGAAATAACAGAGACATTTCAAAGTTTTGCAACAAAATCAAGACATAGAGGCTGCAAGCTGCTCTGTAACAAGAGGAGAAGCCTGAGAGTATTGACAAGAAACTCCAACACTGAATAAATCAAAACTGATTTTCCGCCTTAAACTATCATGATGAATTCATATATAGAGCAAAAATCTACTCTTGACATTTACAAGTACTGTAAACTATATGATTCCCGAAAAGGTTTAAAACATTCTTTTTAAATACTTAAACAATTTTACAAGGTTTTCTGCTGTTTTAACTGATCTTTGCTCTATACACCTTTCTAAGCGTTTCTCAAAATCAACACAGTTGAATCTCATAGAGCTATGATCTGTAAATAAGGAAATTATTATTAAAAGGAGTCAAATCCCTTAAGCGCCATACTCTTGACAATAGAAATATTGGTCTAAGATGCAAAAAACCCTCAAATTTTATGTAATTTCTGGTTCATTTTAAGGGAATGTTATTTAAAAGTTGTAGCAACAGTTACTGTAAATGACTAAAACAAATATCTTTATACATTTCTGAAGTTTTACATACATCATTAAATCCTTGATTTGTGGAATTTTACTTGACTAACTGTCATTATTTTGTCAACAGAAATTTAGATTTATGTTTTAATAGGTGCTAGTTTCAGATTTTATGAGGAGTCATAAGATTATATTATATTTTTATTTTGTTCACATCAGGGTAATTATAATAATTTTGACTTATTATAATTACCCTAGTTTAATGTCTCAAATTAAACTACAATTACGTACATAAAATCTCAAAAACCCCACAACCATTTGCCTAGATTTAGCAAAAAAACAACTTATTTGGCTGAATAACTTTCAATTTAAAGACATCCTATTTAACAGAATGCTTCTTTTTTTTTTTTTGCTTATTTGTCCTTTTTTGAATGCTTATGTGGAACTTTGTTTCTAGATTTTGATCTTATCAGATTTCCTCTTGTTGCAAAGACAATTTTACAACTTTCTACTCATGTTTTTTCTTGAGATTAGTAGTCTTTTCCTATTCACGGCCTTTTTAAATGAATTAAAAAATGTTAGACTTTAACATTTGCAATACTTCAACAAATCCTTGTTTTTAATATCTTGTGCAGTTTTAAAAGAATGTTATTCAATAACACAGATCGGATCCTTTTCCCAGCTGACATTGTTTTACACATTTCCCCACTTATCCTGCGTAGACCGTCCGGAGGAAGAAAAGGTGGACTAGAGTTTGTCCCAGGACCTACACAGAGTCCACTCCAGACCGGAGACGCGTCGCCCTGCCGCGGCTTGTGCTCCCCTCGAACCCAGCTGATGCCCACGGCGCCCAGGACGATACTCGCTACTCCCAAACCCACTTCCACCAAGGAGAGCACGAATAAGCTCCATAAGATCTTACGGCTGGAGCACATCCTGCCCCGCGGGGCATCTCTCCAGCTCCTGGAGGAGGAAACAAACAGGCGACCTCTGTTCTCCAAAAAGACGCGGATCTAATACTCCATGTCCGGTTTAAGAAAAAACTGTTTAGTAAAAAAAAGAAGTGATGATCAGGAAAAGATAGAAGAGAATGACAGAGTGGTTCAAGCTGGCAGAGTGGGGAGGCAGGTGGATGTTTTCCAAAAGCGCCAGCGCACAGGTGAACTTCCTCCACCTCAGTTGCGTCTGTTTGTGTGGAGCTATCCAAGGTAGCTGGTGAGCACAGCTGCATGCTCACAGATGCGCACATCACAGATGCGCACATGCGCACACTGCAGGGCCGTATCCATAGGGGTGAGGGGGCTCAGTCTCTGCCCCTTCGTGGAAACTTTCAATGTAGGTGGGCGAAATATCTACCAAATTAACCTACAATTGGCCTACAGGTAAATGCCCTAGAAGGCAAAGACACTTTAATTGATGTTCGTACGTGACTCTTCAACTAAAGAATTTTTGTCCCAAGCAAAAATGAAAACATGGAAAAATAAAAGCACATTTGTGATCTTTTGTTTTGTCAATTTAACTTGATATGAAGAGGAGCTGAGAAAAATTAAAAGATGGATACATTTGGATTTTCATCGTGTAAAATGTATGTGTACTTGCAACCCTGTGACGCTGAGGATACAGCAGGTAAAGACAATGGATGGATGGATGGATTGTATAGAATATAGTTTTTGTATAAGTTTTGTTTATTTAATTCTTTTTGTCCTTGAGCCAGATTGTGGATTATTCAACCCCTCTTGACGCTTATGTAAAAACCAGTGTTGGCTATAGTAAAATGTGTCATTTTCTGTGTTGAATGTATATAAAGCAATCTTCAAAATGCAAAAAGGCACTCGTTTTTTAAATGTTAAATCCAAAAGGCATAAACAACAAATAAAGGAGAACCAATTTATTAGGAGACACTTGAAGTTAGGTCTAAACCCATTGGTTGGATTTAGAATCTCACTCTGATAATTTTTTGATCCATTTTAAAATTGTTCCCAGAGCTGTTTCAATTATGATTATGTCGTTTTTAGCTAAAAAAAAAAAATTAAATCGTTATTTTATAGGAAATAGTTTCTGTAGAGTGACAGGAATTCATAAGAAATTAGCCTCTGAGTGGTGGGGCGGGACTGGTGATGAATAATAAGCCCACCCCTACTTCCCGTCATTCATCTGTTTACATGCGCTCCTGTTAGCTTACAGCCTCTCACAACCAAAAGCTAACATTAATGGTGCAAAAAAGATGGTGAGCAATGTTGCCGCCAGATGCATGTGGCGTCTTAGCCTGTTATCAGCGTAGCCTGTTTCTGTTTGGCCTAATGGTTCAGACGTGATTCAGACGTGACGTGTAGAGTGGCATTGAGTATAAATGACTGAGACCAACCCACAACTCATTTGAAGTGGAAATAGAAATTATGATCTGAGCCTCACAAATAAACAAACAAATAAATATAATATTTCTGAGACTTTCCCACAAATTGCAGATAAAATAAACAGTTCATGAAAATGTACAATAAAATAAAACTTTTAATTTTGTACTGGTTCTAGACTTTACTATAACGTCTAATTAAAATATCTATCCAACGTTCAAATTTTCAACAGAAATTTATGTAAAAGTGAGGTCATTCTTAGACGTCAAAATAGTGGACATTTGTCGGTTATAGTGACGTCCAGGACTGGTTTGACCAACGTAATTAAGACTGAATCTGCAAGTCCATCTGGGTCAATAGCTCCATCACTTGAAAGTGGGCTCGAGAGAATCTGTCAAACATTTTGAACATTCGACGAGAGACCAGCTGCTTTTATTAAGCCATCTGATTGGTCAGGTTAGAACTTGGATAACTTGCAATTAGGAAAAATAATAACAAAAAAATTAAGATTATCAAGAACATGTAAAAGAGAAGATTTTTTTCTGTCTACAGTATTTCTCAAGAGAAGCCTATGGGATTTTGGCCTTTTGGAACCAGCGGGTACTTCCTGTTTGGAACAGAGAGGTTACTCTATCCAGTTCTCATCTACAGACTTTGGTGGGGTCTGACAATAAGCAGCCATATCTTCAGGTAAAGCTCCCTCATCACTTTTTGGCTGAGTTCAGCCCACAACACAAGACTAAACAGTGCTCCCAGTTTATCAAGTTTGATGGTGAAAGCTGTGAGTTAGTACAAAGATAATCCCTCGTTGCGGCATGGTAGTTCCCGCTGCAGCTCTGTGGTGAGTCCTCATGGTAAGCCGGCACCAACGAGTTGGTTGTCCAGTCTTTGTGTGCCGCCAGAGTCCAGAAACGCAGTGAATAGGTGGCTGCGGTCTGTCACCGCTGCTTGATCCCGTATAGCTGTTCAGTGGGGTCTTTGCCGTCCGCTGGATGGTTAAACACATTCCAAAGTTGCTGTGTGAGAGCAGCATGTGAGTGGAAGAGTAACGATCCTCCAATCCAGAGTGCAGATATCCACTCTCGTGCTTCTCCAGTCAGGAGGGAGCACACAAGCAACACTTTTGCATCTTCCGTGGGATAAAGGCTTGATTGTTGTGGATCACACTGCCTAAGGAATTCTGGGTCCCCGTTTGAATTTGTCCAGAAGTGCCATTCTCGGTCCTTGCGCATGCGAGAGAGAGTTGCGCTGGGCGCACCACCTTCAGCAGTTATTGAAGATGACTGAGCAACCGCGGAATTTGCGGCAGATGTGTCACTGACAGGTGGGTTGCTTTGCAGGTGTGACATGGTGGATTCGGTCGCGGAGTTCAGACATTGGAGGAGGCGACTGTGCTCCAGCCGCAAAGCAGCAAACCCTGCTGGGTCCATCAGGATAGGAACTCCTGCTGCTGGATCCATGTTTGGCGAAGTATTCTTTCACAAGAACAGGCAGATGCCTGGATCCAAGTACAGCAGGTTTATTAGCTCAGATAAAAGTCCACAAAGCTAAATCAGGGTTAGGCAGACAGGGGTCAATAACAGGCATGAGAGCATCAGAGAAGAGGCAGGGGTAGTCAAGATCCAGGCGCAAGTAGGGGCAGACAGCAGGCAAACGAAGTCAGACACAGGGGGAGGAAAAAGAAGCTCAGGCCCAAATACACCTCGCAGTAATGAAGGCAGAGTGGCACAAACAAAACTTCACACTGAGTGAGGCTCAGTACAGTGCTTAAGTAGACTGTGGTTGATTTGGCAAATGAGAGTCAGGTGTGTGGCATCCAGGAAGTGCACGCTGGGGTTGCTGGGAGATGAAATGCATTCAGACTGCTTCCGCCAGTGACCAGAGGTGGAGACAGAGTTCTGACTTCTGACAGGTGAAGTGGATAGCGCTCTACCTCACAGCGGTTCCAAATTCCTGCTGGGGCTTTTCTGTGTGGAGTTTGCATATCTGGACAATCTCCTAGCGCATTTATGTTTATTTTTCCAGGCAATCTGGTTTCCTCTCACAACCTGCATTGTTCAGTTTTTTATATTTCAACATTTAAATGCAATCAGCAATGGACTGGGGGTTATGTTTAAAGGGAAAAAAAGCAACAAAAAAAGGAACATTTTTGTTTTTTTAGGACTATTGAACCCACTACAGTCCACATGATGGTATGCTACTTTACTACAGAACGAAACCTAAAGAAGGAAAACAGACAGTTTCATTTGCCATTATGCCTTATTGTCAGATCAATCGAATTAACATTTATTATTCATGACAACCTAATGCCAACACTGATAAATACTGCGTGCTTTGTAAAATATTCTCATAACTTGTTTTCTTTGAAGTGGATTTCATGTTATAGTTCACCTATTTTTTGACCTGTTTTAAATCTAATTAGTTGGAAAAAAAAACACATAGGTCTAAAAATCACACTAAAACTGAAGACTTGTGGAGTTACATTGTGTTAATAATGTAATTTTGCTTTTGTAATTTATTCCTAAACAGAGGATTTTACAATTTTTGTTTTAGTGGGGGTGAAACAAAGCTATACTTCTGTCATGGTTGGAGTTACTTTTGTATTGGATTTTGCTTTCCGTTTTGGTCTGTCATGTTTGAGTTCTGTTTCCTGTTTTGTTTTGAAAGGTTTCCTGTCTTGTCATGTTTTTGAGTTTTACTTCCTTTGTCCCAATTTGTCCTGATCATGTTCATCTGTGTCTTGTCTGCCCTGTCTGTATATAAGTCTTGTCTCTGCCTTCTTCTTGGGCTGGTCCATTAACGTTGTAATGTCTCGCATGTAATGTCCGTAACGTCTTTATCGTCGCTTCCCTCCTCCCATGTATTCATGTTTTGCTCTCTGTAAGTTTAGTTTTGTGTTTTTGCTCTGCAGCGCCTTTTGTTATTTAGATTAAATCGCCTTGCCCTTGAACCGTGTGCCTCCGTCTCTGCATTTTGGGTCCTTCACGCTACCACAGCCCCCCAACCTGACAACTTCAGCACATTTTCTTATTTGATCCAGTCTAAATGTTTCATTTTAATGTCTAAAAGCAGATCTATTGAGTGTGATCCATGCAGTTATTTCACAAGACAAAAACATTAAAATGCATTTTTGCTGAATCTATAAGATAAAAACATTTGGTGCCATTGTATATATTGGATATTTTACACTGGGATTCCCAAAAACACACAAAAAATGCTTTTTTTTCCAGTTTTACTTTTTTCCAGAGTGATTCTCTCGTCTGTGCTCCTGTACTTGGCTGTGTACCTCGCCTCTGCTCATGCTCCTACACCTGCCGTCAACCTCGCCTCTGGCTCGTCTCGCGCCCCCAGCCGTCCCCAAACTTCATATGGATGAAGCTCATCTGCTGGACTATTTAAACATGTAGATGTAGCGTTAGATAAGCTAATTCTTCTCTAAGAATTCTGGTACATCGCCTGTCCGTCCTGGGAGAAAATCCCTTCTTCATGTGGACATCCCTGAGGTTTCTTTTTTTTCTTTTCCCGGAATCCGTTTTTTTAAGGAGTTTTTGCATACCGAGGAGGTTTTAACTGCAGGGATGTCCAGTTTAGTTTAGTCTGTTTATTTTAGTTTAGCCATTACCCATGGAATTCTATGACTTCATGTTCTTTATGATTTAATGTATGATACAATTACCGGTGTGAAGCCCATTGAGATGACTTTTGTTGTGCTATTAGACTATATAAAGAAAAATGGATTGAATAGTCCATACAGAAATGATTCAAAGATAGCAAATTACATTTTAAAGATGTTTTCTTTTTGTTTAAATTTTTGAGCCTCAACACCAAAATATCAAATATTTTATAAAAACGTCCTGCTATTTTAGAAATAATTTATTATTTGATTTAACAAGTAAAAAAATCTATCTTTGCATTAAAAGGGTAGGAAGATTTTATAATGCCATTGGTGTCTTTGTTGTGGATTCTTTTTTATCCAGTAGCCTAAAATTTGATCATGTTGATTCTTAATGAATGAATCTAAGGCTTTGTATTCAATTCAATTTTATTTATAGAGCCCAATATTACAACCATAGTCGTCTCAATGGGCTTCATGGATGATGTTTGATTAAGTCTTCACAGAAATCCCTATCAGTAATATTTATGTGTAAATCCCCCCTCAGGTAAGTCTTTATCAGGTGTAAAAGAGGTTCTGCCTTCAAAAATGTTGGAAAATGTCAAAAGAAATCTTTAAATGAAAACAGATCCGGATTAAAGAAAGTTGCCTTTCACACCTCAATGAAGCAAACGGTGTTCAGAGTGAAGCTGCCTTTCAGTGCTCACAGAGATCATATCAATCAAAGCTGTGGCAGATTTTTCTCAGCTAGATGATGGCGAGCAATTGTAAGCAGAAACCCTGAGTGTGGCAGAGATTTTATTTGGCTTAAAACGTTTCGTTTCCAGCCTCAACAAAAGAAGCAGCTGACTCAGCCCAGCAGGCTTATACCAGTCTGCAATAAGAAGGTGCCTTCAGTCTCCTCCCTAAGAACTGCTACATTGGATCAATGACAGATTTGATGACACACCAGATTCCCATGTTTCTTTCCACTGATTTATTGCTCCACTTTCACCACCCTGTCCGTCCTCTTACGGTGTTTTTACCTGAACAGTCTTTTTTTTTCTGATTGTCTTTGCTGTCTAAAATTTCATATTTTGAAATGAACTTTTAGTTTTTTTTTCCTATTTTTTCTAGCCTTATGAGAAAAACTCCAGATCCAACTAAAACATGTAATTAACTGTTTTGGATTCAAGACTGTTTAGGGGATTCAGCTTACAGAGTGGAGAAAAACAGCCACTGGCCTCTGGATTTGTGTAGATTTGTGTTGTTTGGCTCAGACTTTCACTGGGACACTGTTCCCATAGACAAAAGCATTACTGAATGCTGATGTTTTAACATGTCCTTGTGAAATTTTACTGATGATGCAGGGCACATGTTAAGAAAATTAAGCTAAAAATGGCATGTTTGAATATTTCTTCATTTAAATGGTTGTGAATCAGAAGCAGATGAAAAGACAGTCGTTTGAAAAAGATGGTATTTGTGATGTCAAAAATACAGCAGGTGGGCCACAAGCTCCCAGCTCACAGCTATTAGCAACAGGGAGGGGAAGAGAGGGAGGGGGGGTTGCTCTGAGCTAACAGTTCTGCCTACAACTCAAAGTTTAAATTCTGATTAATTCCTGCTGCCCTGCAGAATATCTGTCCTGGAAGATGACGCGTTTTTTTTATTTTGGCCAAAAACAACATAATCAGAATTCAAAGACCACTGGAAACACTTTTACAATAGATCAAGATGATTAGTGTGGGACTTTACGCTAAATGGCTTGCGTAGCAGCTTTTCATTGGAAGTGGCCACTTAAACTTGCGTGGCTAAGAGTGGTGTTAGCGTAGCAGTAGAGGGCAGCACTCCAGACAATATTCCATACTGATTTGGCAATGAAAATGAATGACCAGTGATCCAGACTTTATACTTTCACAGAGATATTATCATGTTTGTCAGTTGTACATTTGCAGACAGACAGATTTGAAATGCACACCTACATTTATCCTGCATTAAAGTTACTGTTAGTGTGTTTTGAACCACAGATGAGCTTGCAGCTTTGAGTGTCTGTGTGTGTTTGTGTGAAAGAGAGTAGAGAGAGAGGAGTGAGAAAATACCAAGAACAGTCACTCAGCTGTTCTATATTTAGTCTCTGCTTGGCTCAAGTCCTTTCTGTTGCTCCTTGAACACTGGGGGAGTTCAGAGGTCTACTTTTGTAAGGCTCATTCAATCCTGCTAGTAATTTTAATTCTTGCCATTCCTTTAATCAGCAGATGGTTTACATATTAAAGAGGCTGAGGCACAGAGAAAAGAACAACACAAGCCAAACTTGGCACTTAAAAAAAACTTGACCAAATGTAGAAGGGAAGTGCAGAAACACAAAAACTACAAGTTTCTATGCAGCAAAGAGGATAAAGACGGAAGCTATCATGATGTGTCTGCAACTGTGTTGTCCCTAGAGGCCTATTATAAGCCTTTCAGTGGTGCCACCCACACTATGCAGCATGTTAGTATGAAGGATACATATGACTGCCAGTCTTTAATGAGAGCAGAACTGGGCAAATGTCAATCTGTCATCACTTGGAGGAGAGAAAATAAGTGACGGAGATCAAAGGTGCTACAGGCCACATGGAGACTGCCTCAAATGATTCAGCCAGGTGGATCTGGGCGATGTTTGACACTTTTTCACCTCCTACTCACAGTATCCATTCAGATTACTACAGGAAAAGTCCTGGAATAGTTTTTAGCCACATCAGACAAAAAAGGATGCAAGTGTCCAACATTTCATAATATTTCTTTTTTTAGGCTTTAAGATTTTCTCTTTTTTAAGTGCCATTTGTGTTAATGCAGGCCATGCAGATCAGATCCTACATCTTTCATGCAGCTACAATAGTTTACTGCTGTGGAGGTCTGATTAGGCAAAGAATGGATTGCATTCAATTATTAAATTAGAAACTCACAAATATTTTTTTTTTTGCAGCTTGAGTTTTTCTATACAAGACCCAGGTTTCCATAAATGTTTAGGTCAGACAATCAAACATAGATGGAATGAATATATCTTCATCTGAAAACACAATGAAGCTATGTAAATGTGTGAGGGAATCACCTGGATGAGCAAATCTATAATGAAATGCCAAAATGAAAAGAACAACAAAAAAAACCTTTAGGAACAGGATAAAACACTATAAGCAGCACCAAACTATTTCAAGTGTATAAAAGTTGTCAAGAAACTGAAATTTCAGGAAAAAAGGGAAATCTCCATCGATGGAGCGTCCGTTGGTTTCATAATGCGGTGCATCCACAGGATGATGCAGTGTGGGCAGATTCCTGAAAGCCTGCCAAGACATCGGAAGCAGCTGAAGCACCTGCTCTAAACATTTCAGCAGAGTGTCAGAAAAAACAAGCTCCTTTCTTTCCTTTTTCTCAATTGTTTCCCCACAAATCAAAACTGATGCTGAAAGTTGCTGATTTTATTTTTTTGAATAGAGGAATTAAGGAAAATTAAGAAAGTGTAAAAAATTGTGAAACTGACTTTCTGATTGAAAAACACAGCAAACAAAAACAAAACAACCTAATAACAAAGGTGCACAACTGTTGCCTGGATTTTTAGAACATTTGGGGGAGTTTCAGAAAATACAAATCTAAATCCTGGATTAGTTTATGCAAAGGAAATTCAGTGAGGTTCAAAGTGACTGATTCTTGTGTTTTCTCTTAGTTTTGTGTCTGTAGCGGAAGGAACATGAGCTTTAAATGCTTATTCTTTCTTTGAAACAAGGTAAAAAGCTTCTTCCTGTTTTTTTTTCTTCTAAATGCTCATCAGTTCTCAGATGTGTCTTATTAAAGACCCATTCTGATTGTCTGTTCATCTATTTTTAAAGCCTTCCCAGTGGTCTTTTAATTATGATTACCATGATCACCATTTCATATATTTCCTCTGGTGTTAGCTTTCTGCTGCCATCTGTGGTGTTAGCGGGTCATTTTGGACCCGTGCATTAAATCAGCCATAAAATACCCTAAAAACAATCTTTCATCATCCACTGTTTTTCTTAACTCTTGTTTAGCTGGTCGGGCTCACTTATCCATGAAAAGATTGGTTTTAATATTTTTTTGTGGCCCCCTGGGCTTTTGTTTTTAACAGCATACCCCTCGTTTTCAACGTCTAAAAAGTGGTCAAATTAACCTTAAGAGAAGAAGGCAACAAAATAATCAGTTGTTCTGTTACCTGAGTGAGTAACTGAGAGATATCAAAACACATTTCTTAAATGTTCAACAAAAAAAAGGTTTTAATTTTAATATTATCAAATATAGTAACATCTATGGTGTTTCGGGTCATTTTTGACCCGTATATATTTACTTCAAGAAAAGGGCAAAAACAAGTCTGTTTCTTCCACCCAATAGAACTTTAATACAATATTTAACAATATGAAAAACAGAACAGTCATAAATAATAAAAAATTACAATAAAACAAAGATTTGCAAAGTCAAATAAACAACAACCAATCGAAAAAATCACACCAAAAGAAATCAAGTACTTGTCCTATAAATACTCTGTGCAAAAAACATGCCTGTGTGTGTGTGTGTTTAGATCTATGTGTTGCAAATAGTTACAGTTTTAGTATTCTTTGCAGATATATTTGTTGCAGGTGAAGCACACTATGTAGGTTTTTCTGTCCATATGCAGACCTGACACCTCTTTCCTTTTGAGCGAGGTGGTCTCACTGGCATTGTGGCTGTGGATGGAGTGCTTGAGGCAGGGCTGGCTTCTGAGGGGGAAGGTGATGCTGATGCTCTTCTTGTTGCTGTGGATATGGAAGGCCAATGTGCAGCTTGACAAGGGAATTCCCGAGCTCCTCGAGAAACATTCTCCGCTTGGTGTTTTGGGTTGAATTCCACCCTTGGTGAATATTGGTCCACAACACAAATGCATTGTATGCAGACACATTGAGGATGTTGTAAAACACAACCATTGGCCATCTCCTGGTCTTTCGCTGGCAAGTGTAGGTGGCAGTCAGCTTGTCCAGATTGTCCACTTCTCCTTTGTTTTTGTTGTAGTCCAGGATGATTATGGGCTTTTTGTCACTTCCTGATGACACAGCAGCATCTTTGTGAAGAGTGGACATCAGTATCACACTCCGTCGCTGAACTGTGCTCCAACGGATGTTGTCACGTTTGGATTGGAATGATTCAGCGGGAGCAGCTTCAGCACCAGTGACCTCCTATTCAGACTGATCAGTTGTATCTGTTTCTTCCAATTGGTACTCCACTTCATCTTCGTTCTCAGAGGCCTGCTCATCTCCACCGCTAAAATCCTGTTTGTCCTCTGCCTCATTTGCAGCAAAGATGTGATCCAAAACTTCATTTACATTGAATCTTCTCCTCATTTTTGCGTCCTGTGAATTGGAGATGTGTACTCTGCAAGTCACCACCTCTACACTCAAATGGCTTGACAAGCCTGGACATGACTCCCATTGTTTGTTCTCGCAAAAGGCAAGGAGAAAAGCCCCTAAATGAAGCTCAAGTGGTTGGAGGAAGAGGCTGTTGGTTAATTGTGTGTTTATGATTTCATTTTTGTCATTTTTTATTGTTTTATAATCAAAATTTTTAACCGGGTCAAAAATGACCCGAACACCACAAAAGTCATTTTTTTCACCAGCGCACTTTTTAATTTAGTTTTTAAAAAAAATCTTTTATTTTGTTTAAATGGAAGTCCCTGACAAAGTCAAAAAGTTTCAACGCAAAAAACAAATGTATGAAGTACTTTTATGCATGCTAAAACTCAAAATGGGTCCGTAAGGACCCTAACACCATAGGAAGGATATACATGTGTTTCTATTCACTCTACAGTTCTGGTTCCTTTGCATTGATCTAGCAATGTTGCTGTAAAGGGTAAATAAAGCGCTGACTACCTTCTTCGAAGGCCCTAAGCGTTTTACAGTTACAGTCCCATTAAACACACACGCATCCACACACTGATGGGGGCTCCACCACCGAACACTGACGCCAACCTGTAACCACCAGGAGCAGTGTGGGATCCAGTGTGTTACCCAAGGACACGTTTAAAGAAACTCAAACCTCCATGAATGTTTTATTTATTTGTTTCCTACGGTGGCCCTGAAGGGCTAATCACATCAACAAATCATAAATGTTTAAAGACTTTTCCAACAATTAAAAAAACAGCATGTCATTTTAGAAAACAAAACAAAATTTCAAAAACGTAACAAGCAAAAGTGAATAAAACATTTCAGAAAACAACAGTAATTCCCAGAAAACAAAATGAAACGTTAGAAAAATGACGCACAATTAGAAACAGGAAAAGGTGGACACTTGTGACGCCGCTGATTGGATGAGAACATGGAGAATAGCTTCTTGTCAAATAACTTTTGGTTGAAATGATGGACAAATGTCATTATCCCATCCAAAACTGCCTTTTTTCACCTGCGCAATATAGCTAAAATCAGAGAAATACTTTCTAAGAGTGATGCTGAAAAACTCATCCATGCATTTGTTACGTCAAGGCTGGATTACTGTAACTCCTTGTTAGCAGCGTGTCCTAAGAGTTCCTTAAGAAGTCTCCAGCTTGTTCAGAATGCAGCAGCTAGATTGTTAGCAGGAAGTAGCAGAAGAGATCACATCACTCCTGTGTTAGTTTCACTTCACTGGCTCCCAGTTGATTCTAGAATAAAGTTCAAAATCCTCCTGCTAACCTACAAGGCCTTACATGGACTGGCCCCATCCTATATTAAACACCTCATAGTGCCTTACCAACCAAACAGAGCCCTTTGTTCGCAAAATGCAGGACTGCTTGTGGTTCCTAGAGTTAGTAAAAGTACAGTTGGAGGTGGAGCCTTTAGACACCAAGCCGCTGTTTATGGAATAAACTCCCAGCTCATGAAAGAGAGGTCACAAGTTTCTGCATTCAAAGATAGGCTTAAAACCTTCCTCTATGGACAGGCTTGTTGTCAGACTAGCTAGATAGAGCCAAGCTTTAAATTTCTTTCAGAAGTTACTTTCATGTATTCATTGTGTGTGGTGACGTATCTGTTAATGGAGGGGAGTGGGAAGGGTGAAGGTTGGGTTTTTGTTGTAATATTGTGGGGTTTTTTTTCATGTTAAAGTGCTTCGAGTTATGTACGGGGTAAGAAGCGCTTTTTTTATAACTAAAGTTTGATTTGATTAAAGATGGATTAGTCAGTAAGGAATATTTAACTCATTGTTCTCCCAAACCTCCCCTACTGTAATGAAGTTTGTAGGAATAATTACAACTTTCATTTCTTCCATTATACTCTGTGGATCTAAGCAGAGGGAAGACGGTTTCATAAACAGGGCTAGGGCTGCCATTTCCCCTGCTTAGATTAATACTGTATTGTATTAACACTAATATGCTAAAAATTTAGATTTTCTATTACTTTTATTATTATTACCATTACTATTATGCTTGAACACATTTCAATAACAATTAGTTGTTAGTAGGCTGCTGGAAGTTTGAAGCTGGGGAAAGTATGGTGCACTGGGGTTCTGTCCTCTATTCTCAACTCCTTCTCTCCTTTATTCTTAAACATTTATTCATCATTTAGTTCTCCATGCCTCTGTTTGGTTCAGTGCGATTTATGTGTTGTTTCTCCATCCCACTTCCCTCCGGGGAGCAGGAATGCTCCCAGATTCCAGTTGGCTTGTCTGTGCTCCTGTCCCTGAACGTGTACCTCGTCTCTACTACTGCTCCCACACTTGGTTGTGGATCCTGCCTCTAGCTCGCCTCGCGGTCCCAGGCGTCCCCCAATTCCATCTGGATGAAGCCCATCTGCTGGACTGTTTAAACATGTAGTTGCAGAGTTAGATAAAGTAATTATTCGCTAAGAGTTCTGGTACATCGCATGTCCATCCTGGGAGAGGATCCCTCCTTCATGTGGACATCCCTGAGGTTTATTACGTTACAGGAAATTGTCATCTGGACACAGCTGACTGGAATCTGCCAAGTACAAAAATGAAAAGAAGTGTCCTATAATTTTTGTTTTTTTAGAATTTTGTTTGTGTTCTAACATGTAATGCTGTTGTTTTGTGTGTAATTGTTTTTTCTTTTTTATTTGTCGTGATCTTTTAAATGCTTTTGTGTTATTACCCATCAAATGACTTCATCTCCAAAACAAAAAAAATATCAATTACTTGATAGCAAAAACAAGTGTTTTTTTCATACGTCAAGTGGTAAAATGGAAAGAAACCAATTTTTTGAATTCAAGAAGCAAAGATGATCTGCTTTACACAGTGCAGAAAAAGCAGGTGCACACAGTGTCCTGCAGGAAATCTTGCACCGGCAGCATCCTGTCGCTTAAGTGACTCGTGCAAAATGTGCCTGTTCCACACATCATTAACTCAGGGTATCAAATGCACACAGACTCATCAAAAAAGGGTCATTTTTCAACACATTTTTGTGATTTGTGCCTCCAACACAGAACAACAGAAGCAAACAAAACCTTATCACAAATCCTTAGTGTTTAAGTTAGGTCATCATTCATCAGTTATGCCTCTTACTGTGAAAATTCTGTTGGTTTGAGAGAATACAGCAATATGTCCCAACTATTAGCTGAAGAAGATCAGGGATTTTTACATGTTATTTTTCTATATTAGAGAATATTTCTTCAGAAAATGACTGAGAATTTGACATCTCTATGCAAGTATTATTGAGGAAAAGATATTGGAGCCACAAATCTTAGTTTATTTGTTTGTTTCATGACTTGCAAGAAATGAGACATTTGAGGGAGGTAAATTAGTACAGCAAAGACCTTGACATTCACATTAATGGACAGTAGAGAACTGATGCTTGTTCCAAAGAATGAGTAGTGATTACAATCCATGTATTTTTTCTTTTTGTGTGTTCTGACAAAATCAACCAACTCTGCAATCAGTAAAGTGAGACTCTACTTTCTCTCTCTATTGTTTTGTCCCCTCATTTTTGTCTTCATGCAGACGGGATGGAACATTTATTAAAGATCCGCTCTGATAAAAATTGTTTTTTTGGTTTCTTAAACATATTTTGTAGCATTTTTGTCGTGGAGGACATAAGTAGCAAAACTTAGACTCAAAATTGTATTTCCAAGTATTTCTTTATTCAAATCATTGTCAATCAAGAGCAGAGGAAAAAAATTCTGTTTGAAAAAGATCATAAATACGCTGGGTGGGCCACAAACTGCCGGAGAGCAGAAAGGAAATCAGAGTTCTTTCTTGCCAACAGTCCCGCCCAAAACTCAGAGGTGAATTTCTCATGAACTGTCTAATGAATTTCTACTGAACTATATCCTAGAAAACGACACTGGTTTGTAAATTTTGGCTAAAAATGGCATGATTATAATTAAAAGACCACACTGGGAAAGCTCTCAAAATAGATGAAAAGATGATCGGAGTGGGGTTTTCATGAGAAAATTTCAGTCATAATATGTTTATGAGGATCTTTCAATAACTGTTTCAGTGTCAAGATCTTTATTGTTTAACATATTTATCTTCCACGGAGAGTGGAATTCTCTCATAAAACACTAGGAACACAAAACTTCTCTCAAGTTACTTTGATCATGTTGCAGACTTGCAGTCATCAGAGGCGGATGTTTGGTTCAAAGCCTTCTAAAACGGTTCGTGGGATTTTACAAATCAGCTGTGACCATAGGATTCTGTGCAGATGCAGATGAAGCTATGCCTTGAATTCTCCCAGAACGCTCGATGTGCTGACAACCAGGGCGGGCTGCCTTCAAGGTTCTGTCAAACATTTTACTGAGACTCTATCTTCACTGACTTTGCTTAAGTGAGGATCCTATCCAAGTTGAAATCCTGGTCGTCCTCCAGTTCCCCTTTCCTCAAGACCAGGAGTCTGGACTTAGACGACATGACTGTCATAATCCTTATCTTCCCTCAAAGGAGCCACCTTGCGTCTGTGACAGTCAGATTGTGAATGCAGGTTTGGATCTGAGGTTGAGAAGTGCTGGATTTGGACCACCCTCCTTGCAAAAGCAGACAGCATCACAGTGCAACCTGTGTTAATTCCTTCTGTCAGGCATTTTTTTGCAAATGCTGTTAACCCAGAGGTGAATGTATGACTGGAACTGCTTTGGCAAGCCCAGAGGAGTTCAGTGGGGTTTTCTAGAACACAACAGTGATAAAGCTGTTGCCACAAGCTTGCATTGTATAAATCTGTGCGCATCAGGTCCAGCCAGAGGACAGCAAGGTCACTTCTGTTTTCTTTTGACTTTTGGTTCAGATGGATCACAACCATGATGTGGTCTGAACAGGCTGGGAGGAATTCCTCAGGAGGTTCTTGGATAAACGGTTGTCGTGAGATAAGAGTTGGACAATCAAACAGTGCTGAAACCAAAAAAGTTCATATTTAGTTAGATTAAAGACACTACAGTACAAAGGAAATCCAACTGAAATCACATGTCAGTGCTAAAAGCAGTTTAACAGGACTCACAGAAAGTGAAACAGTGTCAGTCAAGGATCAGAAGTAAATCAGACTTAATCAATGCCTCTGTGGTGGCACGTGTTCAAACATCAGCACGCTCTTATTGACAGGGAACAACCACAGCGTGACTAATTAGCTGATTTTCATGTCAGCCAACAAATACATGAACCAAAGTGACATTTTCACCTCATCACTTAAAGCATAGAAGTTTCCAATTCCTGTCTAATTAAGGTGTAATTTGCTGCTTCTTTACCAAAGCAGAATGTTTTTGGATTGTCTGTGGTGTGTATGTGGGAGAGTGTGTATGTGAGAGAGTGTGTGTATGTGTGTATAAGAGTGTGTGTATGTGTGTATGAGAGAGTGTGTATGTGAGAGTGTGTGTGTGTCTGAATGAGAGCAGGGATTTCTGCTGCAATCAGAGCCAAGGAAGAGGAGGCATGCCCTTGAACTTTGGATGAAAATAACACCCACAGCCAAGCACATCAACAACCACTGATACTGCAAGGCTCCCTTACAATCCAGACAGACTTTTATTTTGAATGCTCTGCCTTTCTGCAGCACTTCCTCCTCAGGGTTGGTAAGGCATCTCAACAAACTTGTTTAGGACCCTCCAGTTTACAGGTGGGCTTCATTTATTTAAAAATTATGTTTTTAATCGTGGTCAAAGGTTCTGCAACAATCTGTAACAATCGAAAAGAGTAACGTCTTATGTTTTTAAAAGGTACTTTTTTTCATCTTCATCAAATAAACCAGCAAAATAACGCTGTTAAGCAAGTTCAAAGGAAAGTAAATGGAATTTTAAAAAGACATTTATTGTACCATGTGTATTATATTTATTAATTTTTGTCTTTGAGGTCTCTTGCCTTAATAACTAAAACTGTCCAATGTTGTATACAATCTTGATTTATTGATTGATTAATTTCCTTTTATTTTCAAACATACTAAAAAAATTGTTACATTTATTGGAAAAAATACTCAAAAAAGGACAGAGTAGAAGAAAATTTGTATTAATTCCCCTCCGTAAATCTTACAATATTTCATTCTTCCTGCTTTGATTATATTTTGGTAAACACAATATAAACTACAGACATTTAACAAATTACTATTTATTTAAGATTGTTTTGTTTAGTTAGTGGCCGGACTGCTCAGTCGGCAGGAATGGCACGTTGGGAATACAGGGTTTGATTCCCTGGGGATGCCATGAGCTTCATCCAGTGTGGGTCCTTGCAGGACCCGTTGCGCTACTGCTATGTAGCCACAAGGGGGCGCATGTCTGTATTATGTTACAATTTCAATCTTTACCAAAAGGCTTTTTTTTTTACTACTTCTTAATTTATAATTTGAAAAGAAAAATACTCAGAAATGCAACTTTAAGCTTATTTTTCTTATGTCGTCCATCATCAGAAAAAAAATGCCACAAGAACATTTTAAGTTCTTGGTTATCTCAAAAAATACAAACTTCAGTTTGGAAAGTTTTATTTTGCATAATTTGTTGGTTTGAAAAATTTCTTTCAGCATACTGCTTTAAAATAGGGAAACCTAAACTTTAAAACCTATATGAGATTAGCTTTAACAGGACATGCAAGTTATTTCTTCAATTCTTTAGCTAATATTTATCATTATATTCCATGCAATAGAAACTGTGAAAGTGACTTCCTTGTATCATAAACCTTCTGAATGAATAATGGTGCTGTTAGCTGCAATTGTGTTAAAAAACATCTTTGTTTCCTATGAACTCTCACAATCCTGCAGCTAATAATACACACAGGTGTAGGTGCAGCCATTATTACAGAAATCAATGTTTTGTCCTTCATCACTAAATGCTGCTTTTAGGTCACGAGTCAGAAAAAAAGGAGTTCTTGTTAGCGCTGAGATGTGTTAAAAAGTCAAAGGTGGAGCCTAATGATGCAGCTGCACTTTCTGAGTGCTCTCTTGTAGTCGATACCATTCTCAGGGCTCTGGGGGCTAAAAAGGGTTTAGCAGGCCTAAAAAGTAGAAAAGATGTTTGATATTTGGAATAGCTTAAAGGTTTTTTTGAAAGAAATTGGGCGGCAGTTTAGCTCAGGCGGTGGAGCAGGTCATCCAACAACCAAAGGGTTGGCAGATCAATCCCCCCCCCCTCCCCCCAGCGTGGCCAGCCTGCAGCTCACCACCTGCCCCCCCCAGAGGATGGTTCAAAATGCAGAGATGAATTTCCCCATTGTGGAATAAATAAAGTATCATAAAAAGAAACCCAAAGTTAGCATTTCAATGCTGACATGTCTGTTGAATGGAGTGAAGCATTGTTGTTCTTGCATGTAAAGTTTAATAAACTGGCCAGATTGTTTCTTCCCATGTCACCCTCAAAGACTCACTCTGCTGAAAATCATGTTTTTAGTGTTTCTGACATGTTCTTGAGGGATTTTTCTGACCATGAGGACATAAATGAAACATTAAGCTTGTTAGGAATAGTTAGAAACTGCCTTTAACTTTTATTACACTAATGGTTTAAACTTAATTCACTGAGCATGTATTGTCATCTCGAAATTATATTGCATCCTAAGACAGCACAACCAAGCTATTGTCCTCACAGTTTCTTCTCATCCTCCCTTTTTCTGTGCATGTTATCTGCTGACCAGGCCTCAGACTTATCTTCACTTTAGCCTTGGAGCTTCCCTCCAGCAGTAACCTGTGGGCGTGATTTTCACACGAAGATCCTCAGACCATCTTCTGAATATGCAAATGCAGGGTTTTTATACCAAAGCCCATCCCTGAGCTCGTTGGTTCGGACTTTGAATGTACCATGTTCATCTGTCTGTCCCCTTCGTGTTTGTGCGAAGTAAAACCTCCACAAAAGCTAAGTAACTGTCTCTGAGTCATTATTCATTTATTTCTGTGTGCTGGAAACTGAAAAGGGAACGAACCAACCTAAAATTTAATACAGTCCTTTCTAGAAAATCCAGTTTCCTCACAAAGCTCAAAATTGTATTTCTAAGTTTTTCTTGATTCAAATTGTTGTTAATCAGAAGCAGACAAACTTGTTTGAGCTCATTAGTGACATATAAAACACGCTGAGTTAGCCTCAACCACCCTGCACCACTTCGCAAAGGGAAGGGGGGGTGGGGTTGCTCCGTGCCAGCAGTCCCATGATTCAGCAACTCAGAGGCAAATTTTACTCTTGCTGCTCTGGAGAAACTATGTCCTAAAAAATGACAATTTTTTTTTAAAATTGTGGCTTAAAACAGCATAATAATAATTAACCCTTGTGCTATCTTAGATGACCCCACCCTTACATTGACGTGTTCTCCCTACCATGACAAAGGTGGAGAAAGGTGGAAAGATTTCATGAAATCCATGGACACCAGTGAAGATCATAAATCATTGAAGAAAAAAGGTTCAAAGCACTGTCTAGTGGGTCTAGAGGACCCAACTCCCAATGTTGAAGTGCCTAGGATAGCACAAGGGTTAAAAGAACAGTAGGAATGCTTTGACAATACATCAAAAGATGATTAGAGTGATGCTTGATAGAATCAATAAACACCAGAGACATTAAAAGCAAAACAAAAACGACAGATCTATTCACCTTTCTTTCTCTTTTTTTTCTCTCCAAAAAGACTCATTCTTGTGATGCTTCTTGCTTTCGATTTATCATTAACATCATTTGTTGTGACAATAAAAGGAGGTGAAGTTACTGGGCAGAGCTGAAACAGCAGTTGGTAAAAAAGCTTGTTCTTGACAGAGGGAATCATGAAAAATGAAGATGGGCCTTTTTTCATGGATGGTCATTTTTCACTGTATGTGTAGATTTACTGAGAGTTTTGTGCTTCTTTTGGCTTTTTATTTTGTGACTAGTCAGCTTCAGGATGCATCTGCAGGTTCTGTCTGTAGTGTTATATCATGTTGTTGCCGCTAGGGGCAGTGCTTTGTGCACGTGGTTTTATTTTTTTAGGTTTCATTCATAAAATGTATTTCACATTTTGAGAGTGAAATCAAAAATAAATAGTGGAAACGATTTTTTCCCCAGAAGAATAGAATGATTCCAGCTCTAAGCTGTTTTACAGTCCGTTTTGCTTGTGTAAGACTTTGTTTAGACACAAATTAACGTTCTCTGGGTTTGCTTCCTGCTTTTCCTAACTTGTATTTCTCAGCATTTCAGAAGCATCTGCTGAGTTGGCATCAGCTCAGCCAAGTAAACACACTTCTTATGAACTATTAAACACTTCACAGCAAGGACCACACACACCCACCCACACACACATACAAAGATACACAAATGCATGACGGTTGGAATGGTAAGTGAGAGTCCCAGAGCACAGTCGGTGGCCTCCTTTTTCCCCCAGCCACAGTGAAATTGGATCTCTTTCTCCGTCTTCTGGAAGGAGTTGTAGGTTGAATCGTCGGTCTGGCCATGTCCCCCTTTGCTTTTACTGACTCAGTAAGCAAAGTATGAGCCAACCTGATTCAGCTCTACTATAGACACCCTACACTGTGTTAACATGAAGCTATACAAATGGCCATGGAAAGCTGCTTTTAGTTAAATCAGATGCAGAACTACTATTTTTTTGTGCAAATACAAAATGGTCCCGTTACCAAAGCTATGAGGTACCTGTGTTGTTTTCTATCTGACATCTTATTAAACTTTTTAATACTATAAGAGAATAGAAACATGTAATGTTTAGTGTTATTGCCTCTGTCATTGACTGCTCTTTACTATATGTCCACAAGAGGGCCCTGCTGAACAATCCAAAAGAACCCCAAAGGGTTTTTTATGAAAAGTCACCATTGGACAACACTGACCTCATCTGATTTGACACAGTTTAGTCACAACTTTGTCAGTAAAAGTTTTACTTTACTGCTTTGATTCAAAGAAAGTATGACACATTTTCTGTCTAGTTTTTTTATTTTATTTTCTCATAACACAAATGTATGACCTTTTCATTCTCAAATGAGAGTAACCTGACTTTGGTTGTGAATGTGCTCATTCTATCTGAGGGGAATAAGCCTGTTTTGCTGTTTTCTTTCTGAACCAAGGGAGCAGCTTGCTGAATGACAAAAAGAGAGGTTCACCCAGGAAGGAAACTCCCCGTTTCTCCCATAGGACGTCAGTCCAAAGATCACCACAACAGCTGTGTGTCTGTTTCTGAGCCTGGAAGAAGGAAAAAGGAGGGACCGTGTCAACATAGCTGACTCCCTCACATGTACTGTAAAGCATCAAAGGACTGAGTTTCATTCTGATACTGTACAGCTGAAGCATCCAAAAGAAAATTATCAAAGCATTGTTGTAGGGCTTGTTTTTCCCCCCAAAAGTGTTATGAAAGATGTCAAACAAAACAAGAATTGCGATTGTAGGATGACCTATCTGTGAAAGATGCACTGCTAGGAGGAAGGACACACAAACGGATAAACACCCACTCACCCTCCACCCTTACAAACACACACAAACTAACTAACTAACTCGCAAGGGTGGTGTAACGCTTTCTTGGAGCTGCTGTTTTCCCAGAGCTCAATACGTGTTTCAAACCCCAGCCAACTTTAGGATAGTATATAGAGTGGATTCAAAATAACAAAACATTCACGCCACCCTCAGATCCCCATATACTCCAATTGTGTTGCCTCACGTGATCCACTTCTGTCATCTGCTTGCTAGAATACAAATAGAATTTTCTGCAGAGTTTCTGCTTCAAGTAAGACTCTTTGACCCAGTTTTTAAATTTTGTGCTTCTTTTTACCAAATACACATGCATTATTAATATGCAAAAATGTATCATAAAACTCAGGAAATGGTAAGGGGAACCCACGTGGCTTACTTGGCTTGAGCACTTTGGTGG
Organism: Oryzias sinensis; assembly: GCA_037389245.1. Lineage (NCBI taxonomy): Eukaryota > Metazoa > Chordata > Actinopteri > Beloniformes > Adrianichthyidae > Oryzias > Oryzias sinensis. The sequence continues at coordinate 39,057,392 of CM074488.1, read as the reverse complement.
AAGTTTGTCCCGCACGCTATAACTAATGAACTTCACCTGGTTGAAAGGTGCACCCTCATTCACTGTTGTCCACTCAGGGAGAAATTGATTGTTTCCTGTTTGGTTACTATGGGGGATTTTACGACTTGCTCTTATTCTGGCCTTTCCCCAAGGACCAAATTGGAATTTCCCCCAACAACATAGCTCCTATGTTTTTACCCTCACCCATGACTACAAGCTTTGAGAAAGGAACCAAAAAGTAAGACTGTGGTTGTGGTCACATGGGGACCTGAATGAGGTGAAGCGTGGTTAGGGACAGGATGACGACCTCTGTCATCTGGGAGAGAGTCAACATCATTCCAAAGGCATCGATGAAGAACAGAAGATCAACAGTTTAAAGGCTTTGACAGCACAAAGGAATTATATTGAACAAGACATACAGACTCGATGGCTAGGATCACTTAAGTAATTTATCAGGAAAACCTAGCTCTCATATATCTACAGGAGGGCAATTAAGGGCCTTCTGATGGGATGTATCACAAAGTGGTATGGAGACAGCTACAGTTATAGCTGGAAAACAGTACAGAACACACACCATCAATAGACGTAGTCTCTCCTCCCTGTGTTTCCAGCTCAATAACACCAGGAGACAGTTGAGGTTAGTTTTTATGAATTGCTTTTATGACGTCTGTCGGTGAAGGTTCTCATTCACCCAGGTGGCGTTGTCTGTGACGTGTTTTACTTGCATCACCAGTTAGTCTTGGGTTGGCCTGTGGTTCAATTTGTCTCTCTACCATCCAGCAATACATTTTATGGACAGAATTTTTGGTTGCAGTCAGAAAGTGTTGAGCTACGATCATCTCGACTGTCATTTTGCATGCCGCGGCGTCCAGTTTTAATGGTAGGTCAATGTACAGGTGCAATCAGAGGTCCTGGGAAGCGATTTGAACGCTGGGAGAGGCGCAGCAGTTTCAGGTCTGCTGTGTATTGCAGGCATTGCGGCTTGTCCAGAGTTCAAATTTCTGAACGTTGGTGTCAAACTGGTGTCAACCAACAGGAATTCAGATTTGGCCATTGATGTGTTGATGATGTGATCATTAGGTGGAATCCAAAACCAATATGGATGAGAATCTGATTGTTCACCTCCCGAGCTCTAAAACATTTTTCTTATTTGCATTGAGACAGCAACAAAGAGGACAAAAAGTCTTCAAAATAGGTCAAAGGAGAGACAGAAGTACCGCTGAAAGATACAGCTTCTGCAGTAGATGTTAAATCTCACCGTACTGGGAGAGTCTATGAAGGATCTTATGAACCCAGACATGGAGACATGATTACAGATGCTTTTGTAGAACTCTTCAAAATAATAAAACCTGATTTCACAACATCATTCGTCTCTTCCTTGCATTGTAAATGAGGAAAAACTGTAGCTCCTCCTACACGAGTCTAGAGCGTCAAGTTTATGAACACATGAACAAGAGTTGCGCAATTTGAAATCCAAATACTGTTTGGTGTGAACATTGCATCAGGTAGCTATAGTTTTTTGCAGATGATAGTTATAGTTGCAGTATTGTGTTGTACAGTAGATACCATCAGACAGTAGTAGTCTGCCAAACGTCATCTCCAGTTCTGGAGGGAAACATAGAAAGCAACCCTGTTATTTCAAAAATGAGCTTTAATGACTGAAGTATCTCAAGTTCTACGTTCAGTGGGGAATTTCAGACATACAGGTGTAAAGTTAAGATTTTCCATGTTTCACATAGTCATGAATGAATTGAGGTGCTCATTGATGATTAGATTTAAAACAAGCTGGTGATGATGTGAAGGTAAAACCCAATTTCAGAAATCTGGAGGCAGTGTTGTGATGATTACGAGACATTACAATACAGCTGACTAAATTGTTTACAGACACTGACAAGAAAAAGCCAAAGCAACAACAGAAAGTGACAAAAGACAAAGATAAGCATGCAGAATTTATGCAACAGGCTGTGCCAAACAATGAGACACAAATGCGGTAATAAACACAGACAGGAAGTTATACTCAAAAGAACCACAAACAACAAAGCTTTGCAACAAAAGAGAAAAATCACACAAGTAAACATGCTAACTACAAATTTAGCGGCAAAACAAACAAACTCGATCAGTGGAATATATCTCAACAAACAGGCTTCCAAAAAATACATGTCAAATGTCAGTTTTAATATACACAAAGTTCGTGTTTCCACAGTTTAACCTTCCAAAACTCGCCAGTAAGCAGCTTTAAAGGAACCACCACATGACACAAACCGGATTTTAACATTAATTTCAAAGTGATACATTTTTAAAAAGTGCCACACAAAGCTGTAAACAAATCTGGACATACTCCTTCATCACCCCACCATCTGTATGTGACCTCCTGACCATAAGAGACAAACATTCCTGTCATGATCTAATCTAAAAATACTTTCCTTTGAGCTGTTTTGTTTCATGTATAAGCAAAAAGAAAATAAAGTCTGGAACTGTAGCATTCAAAAAGATAAAGAATGTGGCATAGTCAAAGTCTGCTATGGTATCTGTTATGCTTTTGGAAATCAGGTTATTTTGAAGCTTTCCTATCTCTGGCTTTTCCATACTATAGGAAACGTTGGTTTTACAAGGCACACCCTCAAATAATGGTCTCTTTTCAAAACTTATGTCCACAAACCAAACTATAAGGCGCATTAACCCTTGTGCTGTCTTAGATGACCCCACCCTTACATTGATGTGTTCTCCCTACCATGACAAAGGTGGATAAAGGTGGAAAAATTTCATGTAATCCATGGACACCACTGAAGATCACACATCATTGAAGAAAAAAGGTTCAGAGCACTGTCTAGTGGGTCTAGATGACCCAACTCCCAATGGTAAAGTGCCTAGGATAGCACAAGGGTTAAGTGAGATAAAAAGTCAGAGATAAATTTGTCAGTGAACTTTCATTGATTGCTTTAATAGTAGCTCTAGAACCCATTTGTAACATGTTATACATTAGCCAAGTTGGCATTTTCACAATACTTATAACTACCAACTTTGTCAACATGTAAAATAATCTGATATCTCTACACATTAGCCATGTCAGTGTATTCACAATAACCCCCAAACTTGTTTGCAACTCATAAAAAACCAACAGACTGACATTCTGACAGAGCATTGTGGACCTCTTAAAGGTCGCTTCGACACCAATAAACAACCAAAATTAATCCATGTACTGTATGAGGCGCTCCAGATTTTAAGGCATACTATCGTTTCTTGTAAAAATTAAGGCTTTTAAGTGCGCCTAAGCCTATCGTGCGGAAAATAACGACGGGGTTTGACACAATGAATTTCATTGGTTTAAGACAGCTGCTTCTCACATGGAAGTGAAGTTGAAAATCTGTGAAAACAAAAGAGAAATACAGCCAGAGAGTGAGTGTGCCTCTGCTAAGGTGTTGAATTTGTCATCTTGCTCTCATCATTTTACTTTCTAAAACCTTTTCCAACAGAAAACTTTAAAATGTTTGATGACATTAGGGGGCACACTACAGAAACTTGCAGACTTCCTTCTTGATTAAAATGTAGCTCATGTTTTCCCGCCTGTTTCAGTAACTCACAGCTCAACATTCAGGCTTGTTTTTAAATGCTGCATCACAGTGATGAAAACATGTGTCACTTGCTATCTAATTGTGGCTCCAGTGAAACACTGATGGTGTTACCTGGAAATAAAAGCTAATTTCCTCACAACTGCTGGGTTTGGTGAGTGCACACCACACAGCCACACAGGGCAATATGATCTGGGTGGGCATTTGGAGAAACCGTTGGGTCTGTTCCTGAAGTTTAGACTACACACAGAACCACAGGATGGCGTATCATGGTTTATCTCCAGCACTCTAGAATATGTTATTTCCCTGAATGCAGACGCGGTGGGTGGAAGTCCTTGAGACTGTTGTGACCTCCCTCCCTTCGTTTTCCCTTTTCATAACAGAGTGATGCTGGCAGTGAGCCTGATGGCGCTGTGGGCACACACAGAGTTCCAGTAACAAAGTGTTGGCACCCAGGATGTGGGTGAGAAAACCAGGGACTCTTGTTTCTCTGGTGACAGGAAAAGGGAGCGATGTGAGAGAAAACAATACCATACCTTCGCTGTGGCATTTCACTTTCACATTTTGAAGGTAAATGAATGCAGTTTATAGTTTTCAGGGGTAAATAAATTAACGTTTAACTAAATGAAATGTTGGTGGTCAAAGAATATATAAGGATTTATTCTGCAATCCATGGAATATTAACAATGAAACAAAGTTAGTTCCAGCTTCAGTTTATTCTGCATCTTTTATTAATATTTCTATACACCTAAATCACTGCAAATTAGCCTATTTCAAAATAAAATGTGCTTGTGTTTATCCAATTAAGGCACAAGTAAAAATGTGAGCCTAAACCTAATGCAGGAATAACATAAAAGCATTCATTTCTCCCATGACTTTATCTTTTCTCACATCACTGGGGTGGAACTGTGAACAACTTTACTTTGCACAACATTGTTTAATGTCCATGTGGTTTAGGCCATTTACCTTCTGAAGGTTTCAGTGGAAGTGAGACCTCAGTTCTCACAGGAGCATTTCTGAGCTGAGAAGTAATGGTTAAGATGTGAACCCCGTGACTATAATGTCATTGGTTTAAATCTCCCACTTCTATGACTGTGACCCAGAACAAGTGAAGTTGTTAAAGTTCCACTCCAACCACCTTTTGATCTATTATTAAAACACCTTTTGATCTATTGTAAAAGCATTCCCAGTGGCCTTTTAACTTTGATTTAGCCAAAATAAATACATAGTTTCTGCAGAGCAGCAGTAGTTCATTAGAAATTCTCCTCTGAGTGGTTTGGGGGGGGGACTCTGTCCCCTTTTCCCATCACCCATGACAGAGAGCTCTCTCGCTCACATTACTGTTGCAACAAAAACAGCCCGGATGAGGAAAACAAAGACATGCATGGATCTAGTTGCCTAAAATGCATCAGAATGGAGCAGACCAGTATATTTTTTACATCACAAATTTTTTTTTCAAATGGCATTTTTGCGTCTGCTCCTGATTTACAATAATTTCATTAAAGATATACTCATAAATGCAATTTTAAGGTCAATATTCTTTATATATGTCCTTCATATTAAGAAAAATGTTCAGGAGAAAAAAAATGTTTTCATCAAAGTGGGTCTAAGTGGCCCAAGCTAAATCTGTGGTGGTTCTGGGCAGTTTCTGTTATGTTACGATGAAAATATCCTTAAGAAAAGGGACATTAGACAACTAAAGTTAAAAGCGTTCATTTTCAGCTTTTCTTGCATACTTGCTGTTGTGTCTCAGATAGCTGTGTTACTATTACACATATGTGCAAAACTTTATCAAACTTCTACAAATGTTCAAAAAATATAATTTCCCAATACGGTGTTTCCATTAAATCATAATAATGTGAATAAACACAAACCATCTCACGCGATAAGTCATTCAAAAACATGGCGTCAGATACAATGTACATTTTTCTTTTTCTTACAGCATGATACATTCAGATTTCTGCCACAGCACTAGCTCTCATCATCATCTATCAAAGGAGACGTCTGTGTCTTATTCAGGTCATGGAGCGACAAGCTCCTTTCACATGGGAGCATTTACGGATGAAGCGATTTAGGGAAATTGTGGTGGGTGATTTTACAGAGAAATTGTACATCCAACAAATCCAGATGACACACTGCATTTTTGATGAGCTGTGTGATGTTGTGGGACCTCGTTTGACATCCGCTGTGCAGTGCCCAAGGCAGCCAGTTGACTGTAAATACAACAAACAACTCAACCCCTCCCATCTCGTGTTTCCAAATAAGAAGTACCATTTCTTCCTGACACGGGCGCCACCATGTTGAAACCAGTCGACAGTGATTGGGCCGAGTCACTCAGAGTCATTGTTTCCATAAATACAATGTCCCAGAGTGACTCGGACCAATCACTGTCGACTGGTTTCAACATGGCGGTGCTTGTAACAGGAAGCAATGGTGAGGGATTTTGCCTCATTTCACAAGAGCTGGAGGTAAGGTATTTTCTATAAGGGATGTCACACCTCGATTCGTCCATTGTTTTTAAATGGTTCCTACCAAGAAGCGCATTGTCATCCGGTTCTTGGTCACATGACTCATGTAATTAGAAAAAAAGTGTTTCCAATTGCAGTAGTGCAAATTATGTCAATTTTGAAAAGACTCTAAAACTGCCTCCTCCAAGCGCAAAAACCTTTATGATAAATGCGAGATTTTTTTTAATTTTCATGTTTACGTTAGGTGAAAATCCAATTTGTGCCATTTCACAGTCAATGGAAACTCAGCGAGAGTCTTTTGTGGACTTACCACTATCTGTGTCTATCTGGCATGGCTGAGAACTGCGTGCATATATATGAAGGGCTTTGTTGGGACTGGTTCCTGTCTGCTTTACTAATGTTAAGTGCTTTAATTGTGTCAGACACTTCCTGTTTCTCCTGGCTCTTATGTTTCATAGTAAAGAAGTCTATGGTTTTTTGCATTGCTTGTGCCAACTACTTTATATTCTTCAGTATCTATTCATTGAAGATTTTTCTCTGTCCTGGCATTAAACCCTTGACTTATCAGTCAAAATATTCTGTAAAGCCTTTAAATTTTGAGATTTAATTCTGTTTTTCTGTATATCATTTAGGCTGGGTTGGCTCCAGCAACCATGTGATCCTAAAGGGGATTCAGCTGGTTCTGACATTGAATGGATGGATCATTTTTAACTCAATGTTGTTCTTTTTTTGGAATTTGAATTTGACAAAAAATCAATAACACCAGTATTGTAAAAAAAAAAAAAATTTGTGACTGCTTACATTTTTTTTTCAAACACAGATTTTGGTTGCTTTTTGTAATACGTTGGCGCCAGTGAGCAGTCCAGGATTTGTAACCACAAAGTGTATACATCTAAACATTTAGACTAATTTTAAACCAATATAACTAACATTTAATTTCTATCTTCTTCTTTGTTTTAGCAATATACAAGTGTATTTTCCAAATTACTCTTTTGAAACTTTTTTTAGATGTGATGTTTTCCAATTCACCAAATTCTCAAGAGAAGTTGTGGTTGTAGACCTTATCGTCTTTAGTGCTTTCAATCATGGGACACATTTTCAATACAGAGAAGTAAAAACTGACTTTTCACTTTCAGGCTACATTCAGGAAACAACACACTTTTTTGTCACTTATTATTTGAATGAATGAATGCAAAGATCTATCACATCTATGATTTAAATGGCTGAAAACACACACGTTAAAAAAAAAACCAAATATTTTGATGAATACATAATTACAGGTTTCCTCCAATATTCAATGTTTTAAGAAAAGAAAAATTCAAAAATAAACTATATATTTATAAAACCAAGACAACAATATTGATTAAATAGAATAAATGAAAAAAAATATTTAAAAAAAAGACAGAAAAAGACATTTTAATTATGTTATTATTGTTTTACAGCAATAAAAGTATTAATAAAGAAATGCAATTGTACTATTATTTAAACTTTTCTTTAAATATTGCAAAAAGTCACTGCAGGCATAAAACATTTTTAGACATTTCAATAGCCCTGTAATCCTTTGAATATCTATTGAATATCTAATATATTTAAGTATAGAAGAACTTATACCAGATCCCAGAATTTATTTCAAGTTATGAAAAAAATCACTATATAGAAGCTAAATTAAAGTAATTTTGGAGTAAAAGTGGATTGATGCGGATTTGCATCAATAGACCTCAAGAGGTTTTGTGTCAAGAAATGAAACATATTTTAATGCAACAAAAATAGTCTGAGAATGAGTTTTCAGTCAGCTCTGGAAACTATCTGCGTTGTTGTTGTCCTGATTCTAAAACATTGGGAGATTTTATGTTGTAATCTTCCTCTGACTGTAAGTTTTCAAGGAAGTACCAAAAAAAATGGTCCACTGTGGTCTTTTAATGGTATGTTGGATGATGACAGTCATGCTTGTGGCTGAGGGAATTGTAGATGTATGCATGTCTGTGTTCACCACAATGCCAGTAATGGTCAACGCAAATCAACGTCAGCATTGTCATGGGCGGAACCACGGAGTTTCCTTGGTTATGTCGAGGAAGTTATGCAACCATGTCACCACTAAGAAAATGCATTATTCCTTAAATAAAATGCCTTTTTGACTCATCAAATAATACCTTAGAAATTCAATGAAAAAAGTAGATACAATTTTAGGGAGTTTTTAGGAGACGACATTTTCTGGATTAAATGCAGTTGAAATCTTGAAGTGAAAGAACACAAGGGACTTTAAAATAGACAAAGTTGGCAGAGTTTTTGTTACTCTGAGATTATTTTCAAGGTTAGAAAGACAACAAAATTTCCCAATTAAAGCGGGGATGTTTCAATCTGATGATTCATTAGACAAAAACGACAAAAAAGATTTATGTGGAGTAATCTACTATCACCTTACTTTCTGTTTTATTTTGTAATGGTTTTGCTTTTGGGGGAAGTTATAGCTATCTTGATTGATAATTATTTTATAATGTGTTAGGCTGTAAGTGAAAACAACTTTTTAAGAAAAAAGTGGGAGTGTATTTTTCTTCAACAGACAGATGTAACTGATATCAATCTTAGGACCAGCAATGACACAAATCAAAGAGTTAAAGAAAGCTGTTTGTAAATCAATTTTCGAGAAATTGAAAAAAAAAAAGTGTTTGTACTGAATGGTAACCTTTGCATTAACATGAAAACAAGTGAGTTTTATTTGAAAGGACCAAAACCTGCATGAAGATGTTGCAGTTTGTCTGCTTCTGTTGCTGTTTTCAAGTATTTTTTGTCAGATGATAAAAGTAACTCATTAAGGGTGATTGGAATATGAATACACTGCCTTTAGACTATATGGGTATATTGAAAAGTTTTCATTTATACTTAAAGTCTGACTGTAAAAATGGGACATATGACCAAACTTTTTAAATGTCAAAAGTAAGAAAGTGTAAAAAGGAAGGAGAACATCAATAAACCAATTTGATGCATGACTCCCGTTTCTCAGATTATTTTATTATGGAAAAAAATGTATTGTGCATAATTTTTCAATTATTGCATTTTGATTTTACAGTTCAGGTTGAGACTGTGATAAAAACATGAACGCTGTGATCAATTGAAGTTATAGAAATACCTTTATAGTCAGATTTCCTATCTTTACACATAATGGATTTTAATGTATTTCTAAAACTTTATTTGTAACTCGGTTTAGTTCAAATCTTTCAAAACGATCAGTTGCCACAAACATGGAGATATTTGGCTTCCTGTTCAGATCTCAGTATGATATTAAGTCCCACAAATAAAAATGAAGAAAAGCACAAAAGAAGACAAACAGGAGAAAGTTACATCTATGCATAGATATACCAAACTTAAGAGGATTCGTCATTATTCAAAAAAAAATGTACAGAAACAGACGACACATCTCCTTGTATATTGATCCACATACCCTTGTAAATAATGGCATTTATATGCCACTATTATTATTGTTATTCTTGAAACTTATAGATACAATACATGACACACTGAACCCATAGCATGTAAAGTTTGTCAAAAAACAGTTTGCTTGAAAAAGAGTTGGAGGAGGTGGACTAAGATAATCCCTCCCTTCCCTATTATGCTTTACTTAACTATTTCACTTATTTTTAAACATACATGCTATGTTATGAGGGTGGCCATGGTGAGGTAGAGTGGTCACCTTCTGACTTGCAGGTTAGGTTCCAACCTTGTCCGTCCATGAGTCCAAGAGTCCTTGGGGAAGACACTGAACGCTGCTCCTGGTGCTAGTTTGGCACCACACCCATTCAATCAGTGTGTGAATGTGTGTGTGGGTGAATGGGGACTGTAGAGCATTCTGGCATTCAAATAAGGTAGTAAAGTGCCATACATAAGTGTACACCATTTACCATACATTGTGTCATTTATATGATCTATATGATATTCAGAGACACAGAACAGTAATTGCTTCTGCATTAATCAATCATTCAAACAGCAGGTAAACAAAGAGAAATATAGCAAAGAAATGATTAATAGAAAAGGGACAAAAGGTACACAACATTTAAACCTACTACAAATGTAAATAGGCATAAAGAAATTGAAATGAAAATATAAAAAAAGGTAAATAACGAGCAGTATTGAAACTAACAACCAAACTTTACCCCCAAAATAAATGTGTGTAGGTTGCACTGAATGGTGACAGTTTGGTGGAAGAATTAAAATCTTTTATCTAATAGTAAGTCATTTGTTAAAGAACTTTGTTAAAATAAAACCAATTTTTGATTCTCACATGCCACATATATTTAAAAATTAGAATAAAAATCTAATGAAATAACAGTAAATTTCTATCACAAGTTAAGAAAATGGAGAAGTGGTTGAAACAGAAACTCTTCAAACAAGACCTACTGACGGCTTTTGTCACATCAAAACAGATTTCAGTTCTTTGTTGGATTTCCATGGAAGAAGCTCTCTGTCTTGACTGTTGGACTTAGTTTCCATAAATAACTCAGCATTACAGAAGCAGGTTAACATGTGGGCTATTTTTACTTCTGCCTACATGTTTGTGGTTTGCCTGAGTAATAACTACGTCTGAGTCTTTATGATGTAGTCTTCAAAAGAGATTGTGACATTTTGTCAGAATAGATTCCCTAACTGTAATTTGCACCTGCTGAGCGTGGGTGAAAAAAAAATCCCCAACACATATTTTGACCAGTAAACTTATAGTTTATGAACATTCAAAACAGGGTTAGTCAAGTTAAGGGGAAAAAAATGCCAAAATTGTCTCAGATGTTGAGTTTTTTAGGTCTAATTCTGGCGAAAAAAACTTTTAGACGTTGATTTGCATGTCTGTATGGGAACCCCCATTCACCTTTACCCTTTACTTTGTCTTCACATCAGCTTACCCAAAGAAGAGGAGGGGGAAAGTAGAGCGGTCCTGAAAGGCGAAAATCCATCATATAAGTGATCTGCATCTGGAGAGGAAAGTTTATACAAATGTTGGGAACCATGTTTGAAAAAGTTGGCATCAACTGTAGCAGCCTGTGTGTGTCTGTGTGTGTTTGGAGAGTGATGAGACCAGACCAGCGTGATGGAAAGCCAAGCCGACTGCTAACACAAACATACCGGGGGGGGTAAGACAGAAGGAGGGGGTGGAGTTGGTGGAGGTTGGAAAGGTGGGGGAGGACTGCTGCAGTGGAAGAGTGGTTTGCGTCAGGTTTACAGCAATGACAGCTGTCATTAATACACTGATCCTAAGCAGCATTGATGGGACAGAGGATGTTTGCACAAGGGTCCATTCCAACGATTGCTTGGCAAAGAACACAGGCAGGTTTTGCTCCTCCCCCCCCCCCCCCCAGGCTAGAGAGAAGAAACTTTTCATACACTCCATAGACTGTATACAGCTACGTTCACTGCGGTCATGTGACACGCGTTCTTGCTAAATGGAGGTTCTCGAAAGCCCATTAAGCCCATGGTGTTCAAACTGGGTGAGCAGGGAGTGGCTTATTCTTTTTATTTTTCCACTGTCTACTATTGCATGTCCACCACCTACAGGTGAGGCGAAATATTGAAGCGATGCAAATCTTGCGAATCTTCTGGCTTTTTCTTTCACGGCTCTAGTCCGATATATGAAAGCCTTGGTGTCATGTAATTTTGGCCAGGCACAATTTGCAAATTTCGTGCATTTAAGTGCAATTTACATGGACTTTTACTGAAAGTGACCACTTAAACATGCGTCGCCGAGGGCGGGGTGAACATAGTTTAAGAGAACTGTATTGAATGATTGTGACGTCACACAGGGGAACCTTCCTGACTACTCCAACCAAAGGAAGTCAACTCAGTTGCCGTTTGTTTTGCTATACGGCAGCCGCCATGTTGAAGCCCGATGTCGTCAGTAAGCAGTGAGTGGTCTGAGTTGGTCTGAGTCAACGTTTGTATGGCAACCAATCAGGAATGAGCTTGTTGGAAGTCTACACCCCTAACACTTGCGCGCTCAGGAGAATGTCAATCAAATGTTGCGAACATGGTTGGTCAGCAGGCACCACCTACTTTTATTGAGGTGTCTCATTGGTCAGTTCGTAACTTGATTAACTGCACTCCAGAAAAAATAATTTTTTAAATTTAGGATTTCTATTTGGATTTTGGCTTCTTGGAGACAGCAGGCAGTACTTGTTTGGAACACGAGGGGGGAGGAGTCCTTCATCGTAGTTCTCACATACAGTCAATGGTACACTCAGGGCCAAATGTGGCAATTGTTTTCTTAAAGATGTCTTTGGAAATCCTCATTTGGGGAATTAATGAGCGATAATGATGAATGAACAGTGATCTACGATACAGTAGATCCATGAGGGACACACAGGGTCATACACAGTAGATAATTGGTGAGTTTTACTGCACTCCTTGCATTACCTCAAAATCTCTGTTTGGGCCTCACGCCAAGCAAGATCTGCTGCCAGAGACAGACAGTACAGCATGGGTTCTTCATTCTGTTTCAGTGTGGTTGTTTGTGAAGAAGCTGCAGTGAGGGGGTGACTCCAAGTCAATGAAAACTGCTTACAATGCATTAAGACCCCCTCTGCTCTTCCTCACCATCTTGTGATCCCCACTGCAGGAGCCCCCCACCCTTGGATCATCCATCTATGCACTTCAGCCCCCCCTCTTCCTCCAGAGACCTCATTGGGCGTTCTTCAGATATAAACACAAGTGTTCATTTCAAGGACACGGTTTGGCCGGAATGCACATCACAACTTCTCCTCCTTCTCCCTCCTCCTTGCTCTCTCTCTCTCGTTTTTGTCTCTTTAACTCTGATAGCGCGCGGACGGAGCGCGTCGTTGCCATGACATCCGCCTGCCGGAGCCGGCGCACCGGTTAAATAGACGGCCCCTCTCCCAATTCCAATGTGTAATGTGGACAGACCAGCATGCCGGAGGGCGCCAGCTCTGATTGGTACCCGCTCGTGACTCTCCTGTCCCGGGAGGAGACGCTCACCGTCGTCAGATGTTAGAGGACATTCTCGGTTACACCTGGAAAATACATGGAGCCGCGCGCGCCCCGGCGATTGCTTCACCTTGCTCTCTCGTAAGCTCATTGGATCCGGGATGTGAAAAGCCTGCGTTCCTGGATTAAAGGGGTTGCTGAGTGAATGAAAATGTCCCGGGACTCGATCGGACACTCCCGGCTTTTGTTGGCGCGGCGGCGGACGCACGGTGCGCAGATCCCCCCGGTTCATTCCCACTAGCTGCTCGGCTGTGTCCTCGCTGCATCCCACCTTTCAAGCTTCCCGTGTGGATAGGATGACTTCCTGGCTCCGCTCATACGGCAGCGTCCCTCTGTGTGTCCTCCTCCTCGCCTGCATGGTTTGGTGCGCAGAAGCTTCAAGTACCGGTGAGTTCGGGTCCTACATACATCACTGCACAATCAGCTTTTTATGTGATCATCAGGGGTACCTCCTAAACAAATTACGGTGGTCAAGAAAAATGACGCACAGATCTGTATAACTGCTGTAATCTTAGCCAATCCTTTCCAAACCTGACAAAACTACGGAACCAGTTCTTGCTTTTGCCTTTAAGTCAGTCACAGTTTTCCGTCAGTCATTCACCTGGACACCTTGAAAACTGCTTACAAGAGATGGGGAATTCCCAAACTTCTCTCTCCTACACCGTTAAATATCACACTAACCTTTTGTTTCAGCCATCAATCTAAGCAGAACTGAAATGGGTCACCATATCCTGCTGCTGTATGACAGGTCAGACTTTTAATTGGGTCAGACTGACATGATAATGGACCTATTAGGGATGCAAAGACCTGCAGCCGTTCTCTGTACATTCCAACCCAGTGAATCTGCTCCAAAAACCTGGATTTCCTTCAATCACTTTAATATAGCGGGCATATTTCAGCAGTCTGCTTGTGTGTAGGTAGCTTTCACTGATTAAGTAATACTCAGAAATCCTTGGTGTGTGTGGGAGATGATCTGTTTCACCTCTCCAAAAAAATCTCTGTTCCCACAGCTTATCAGTGTAGGATGCTAAGTGGTTCATCAAACACTGGGCATAAAATCTTTAATATCCACATCCTGCACAGCTAATGAGGAATGGCACTTTCTTTCATATGCTAATCATGGATCCCCATTGTCGTCTGCCTGCAGGTGCCAGTGTGTGTTGGTCACCCAGCGTCACCTCCTGCTCAGAATGCCTCAGACGGGGACCACAATGTGCCTGGTGTTTCAAGGAGGTAGGAATGTGTCTGCATATGTGTGCAAAAAAAAAAGTTAGGAAGGAAAGCACAACAGTGGGAACGTGGCAGACTTACAGCAGCATTCCTCAGATGACACGCACTAAAGCGTGCATGGCATCCACAGACGAGAATATAATGTCTATGTTCGAGGTTGGTGGTTTGCATCAAGACCTGTGTGTGAATGTTTCCCTGCTAAACCACTCTTTCTGCGTGTTTGTTTGTCCGAATCTGTCCTTTCAGCCTGAATGTCCATCTGTCTTTTGAAGAGCTCACCTGTGAATCACACTTTGTTGATGTTTTAAGGCATCCTGGAGCATGCCAGCACACCCTCAAACACACAAACATTTAAAAAAAGAAAAGAAAAAACAGAAAGAAAAAACACGATAGAAAATTTTGTAACTTTCAGAAAAAAAAATGTTTATCTCATTTATTTCTTCAGAATTTTTGAACATTTTTGAGAAACGTTTGAAAACTGAGGACACAAAAAGTTTGTGTTACCACCATTCAGGTGCTTTCCCACCTTGCTAACTCTGCTGATGTCATCTCAAAGGGCTGGGTTTTAGTGGCTCGGGATTTCAATCGTCTCTGAAAATTTTTAAACACACACAAACTCACAGTCATGCTTGGAAAAGCACTGAAAACAAAGCAGTCTCAGTGCTGGTGATTATGCACGTTCACTGAGGCTGTTAATGTTCAGTGACTGGAGAAGGAAGGAGGGGGTAAGGAAGGGGAGTCCCAGAAAAGCTGTCTGTGTTAGGAGTTATTACAGGGCAGGTTATTACCAGAGGATGACTAAAAATAAAAATAAATCGCTTTCAGGTTGAGGTGATGTTCATTCAGTCATGTAGAGTGTGCTCTGTTGATCTGAAACGAATATAAGTGTCACATGTTTCTGAAATTTCTGTTCTTTTCATTATGCTATACAATGCCAGTTTAGGATAAAAAAGATCTTGACTTCACACCAACTCTTTAAGGCACGAGACTCTTTCTGAAGCAGCTGAGAGTAAGCCAAAGCTTTAGAGGGACATTTGACGGAAAGGTTTCAGTTTTCTTCCTGGGAAAGTAAAAGTTAAGACTCCCTCCTGGGATATCTGGACAGCGGATTTGGGTTTAGTAAACACAAACCCTCTTCTGCATGAGTAACATTCAAATCAGATAATAGAACAACCAGGTTTCTGATGTCAGTGTCAATCCATCACAAAGCCAAACAAAAAACCAAGCCAACAGAAAATGAAACCAAAGGGAACAACAGTGAAAGTGGTTTCAGTTGCAGATGACAAGCCAGGTGGTTCCTAACCGGGAGCTGTACCTTTTTCAGAGTCCAAAACCTCTAATTTGATTTGGCTGATACACATTAACTGCTTTTTGTGCCCACTGTTTATATTACAGATTGTCCACCTGACCTGGATCTTTTTTTTACTCAACCTGCTTCAGATTTGCTCCAGAGAGTTTGATTTCACCCTAAATTAAAATATTTTAGCAGCAAAACAGCAATTTATTCTATGTTATGTCAATTCTGACCTAGAAGCGACATCCGTCTTCAGATTGTTGACGTGATGGGTCAGAAGGTCCATAAACGAATTTGTTTTCCTCGTCTGAGCTGGCGTCTGTCTTGAAACTATGTCTGGATAGTTCCAATTTTGCATACCATTTTTGTTGCCATATTAGGTTGGGGCTGTAAGGGGCTGTACGCTAGCGGAAGAGCCTATAAACAGAGAGGGAGGGAAAGTGGAGGCAGGATTGATATGTCCCAGAAAACTACACATATTTTGATTTAAGCTAAAATTGGTTAAATCCTAATCAAATAAGACCTCTGGAAATGCTTTTACAATAGATCAACAGATGATTGATCTCATGATCTGTAGGACTTTCTAGACAAGGTGGGGCCAAGCCATCGCTGTGATCTGCCAGTAAACCTGCAGAGGAGAGGCTGTGGACCAGAATTCCTGGAGCTGTCTGAGATCAAGGTGGAAGTCGGCAGGCTGAACAGGACACAGGTGTCTCCGCAGCACATAAGCATCACTCTCAGACCAGGTGAAGGAACCTGCGATTCAAAATGTTTTCATGCATCCAGCACCCATGCAACAACTTTTTTATTTTTAGAGCAGGGACGAATGTAACTAATACAATTGTGTGGGTACGTCTCTTTTTAGGTTCAGAGGCCAGTTTCATTGTTGCTGTGACACAGTTGGAGCGATATCCTGTTGACTTGTACTACCTGGTGGATGTGTCAGCCTCCATGCAGGAAAACCTTGATCACGTAAATGTTACATTTTCGTATTAAGTCAAAGTACTGCAGTCTTTAATTATCTGTAACTGACTATTATTAGAACAAATTCAGAATGAACCAAAGAGGTAGACTGTCTTTCTCATCTTTCCTTTTGTGTTCTTGTGCATCCTGGATCTCTCCTTATCTGTAATGTAGTTGAAGACGGTGGGTGTGGCCTTGTCTCTTCGTATGATGCAGCACACCTCAGACCTTTGGCTGGGTTTTGGCTCGTTTGTGGATAAACCTGTGTCACCTTACATCAATGTACACCCTTCTAAGATCAACAACCCCTGCAGGTAAGAGGTTGGTTAAAGATGCACTCCAATAAATATCATGTTTTTGGAGTTATTAACATGTTTTTGTCATATTGTTTTGATGATGGAGGGCATATATGAAGAAAATTAAGCTAAATATTACATTTCTAAGTATTTCTTTCTTCAAATCATAAATCAGGAGCAAATAAAAAAATGCAGTTTAAAAAAGCTTGTAGTTGTTAAGTACAAACTACAATCAGCAGGTCACAAGCTTCCTCCTCCACTCCATTCTGATGCATCCACTTGCAAATAAATCCATGTAAGTCTTTATTTTCCTCGTCTGAGCTGGAATCAGGAACTAAACTGTATGGCTGGATAGCTACAAGATTGCTCACCTTGTGAGGGACTGTAAGCTAGCGGGAGAGAGTGTAAACAAAGGAATGATGGAAAATGAGCGCAGGCTTACTCTGCATCAACAGTCCAGCCCTCTTTAATTATTTGGATACATAAAAAACACATTTAGTATATTTTCTATCTTTTTTGCACTTTACAATTTAAAATAATTCTCAGATATTTTTAAGATACAAAAAACATTAACGTATTAAAAAAAAAGGAAGTGACCAGCTAGAGCTGGTCATGTGTGGTCAACATAAGCTTGGATGCTAGGAAAGCATTATGAATATGAGATGTGCATGTAAAGCAGTGCAGCAGCTCTGCATTCCTGACTGTTGCAGCTAAAAACATAAGACTGTTTTGCGTTTCTCGACAGCGATTATGAGATCCGCTGTCGTCCAGCCCACGGTTTCCACCACGTTCTCAGCATGACTGGGAATATGAGCGAGTTCACGCGTACGATCAAGCGCCAGCGCATCTCTGGTAACATGGACACACCTGAAGGAGGGCTGGACGCCATGCTGCAAGCTGCTGTCTGCCAGGTGAATGGGGCCTTCAGTGTTGTGTCTGCATGACACTGAGAAGGGCTTTTGTTAAGGGACAATGGGTGAACTCTGACTCAGCACTGAACGTTATCTCTGCAATAGTATTAAGCAGAAGACATCAGTGTGGAAGTATGGCACACAAACAGTCACAGATGCTTACACTGGGGCTGAGTCACGCCATGTAAGGGGGCACGAAGCAACCAGTTTTCAGGGAAACATCATGGTGGTCATCAAGGCCAGAAATAGATTCTCCATTAGGTCATAGCTACTTATAAGCTTTCCTCAATTGCTCATGCATTTGCTCTTATTTTCTCACACGGTCTCTGCAGAGGTTAAAGACATAAAGGAGACACTGTCAGTTCGTGGGATTTAGCTGTTTTAAATAGTTTCTTCTTTACAGAAAAATGTGATCATAACGGCAATAGATCTGATTCCGATGACTGAAAAGTTTGACACTGAGTTTTTCCTTTACCGCACTCATAAAACTTCAAAATGGAAAGCATATGGAGTCCTGTGAAAAAGGTCCTGTTAGTTATCAAGCTCTCTATGTTAAGTCCAAAAAAATCATCAGCACTTTACTTAGACTGAGAGTTTTTAACAAAAGTTTGAGATGAACGACAAATGGCATGTGATGCCATTTCATTATTAGTTTACTGTGGGGCTTTCACATGTGTGATAATGCAATCCAAAAAAAAATCCAAATCAATCCAAAAAAAACAACAGTTATATATAACTGTTGTTTTTTTAATCCTAACACATCACATAGACAGGTACATACCTTGTTAGCCAACAACACACTTTAGGCCTTCGTCACAACTGCCCTCATGGATGGATATGGGCTCTCTGCGATGTATATGTACAGGGCACACAGACTGTCCGCATCTGAGACACAGGCACATCGTACAGATTTTCCTTTTTCCACCCCCTTAAATCCTGTGTGCTGTGCAAAGGGCCCTTTAGGGCTGTTCAGGTAGGTGTGCGCTCCTTGCCTGCAGCCTGACTGTTACATATTAGGAAATTAGAGTGTAGTTTGTGTGGGCATCCTACATGTGTCCTATAAGTGTGTGCAGCATTTGAGCCAATACCTTACCACCAGCTGAAGTGCTACGTAAAAGGGCACCACACAACAGCAGTACTCGTAGGTCATAAGTGTGTGTAACTTACAATATTCCTATGCTACGTACACAACAGGCATGTGATGTGTGTTCAAGAACGAGCCAAAGAGCTCGGTACAGTGTTCACACTAGACTGTCGCATACTAGCATATGTCCTACAGTTGGAAGAAGTTTGATGCAAAATGTTGTGAATCTTGTGCCAGACTTTTTCTTTCACGGCTCTATTCCGATTTATGAGAGCCTTGGTGCCATAGAATTCCGGTCAGACGCAAAACGCAATTATTAATTCATCCTCCATGAGCACTTTTCAGAAAATTACAAAGGATGCTGACCATACATCACTACCAAACCTGAGACTCTTATTGGTCAAAGTTCAACTGGTTTAGCTTTCAACGTGCATTCAATGGCCACGTGTCTTAGAGGCCCAAACTAGACTCAAAAACGTGTGTAGTGACGTGTGAATGCGAAAAGTTTTGAATGTAGAAGCCCAAAATTAACATTTACGTGCGTTTTCACAGGTTTCTGACTGAATTTAGTCTTTTGATAGCACATTTTTGAGCCTGGTGTGAACGTAGTATGACAAATACTTTATAATCTGCTTATCACACACACACATTTCCGTTTCATGACATCTCTCAAGGTGGCCGTATAAAACTCAAGGGAACTGCAGAACACACCTGCGTTCCTATGTAGATGTCGAACCATTCATAGGCCCGAGCAACCCAAAAACCCACAGCAGTTTTATGGGTCAACCTGAGTGCATGTGACTATGGCATTAAAAAAAGTACAGACTTTGCAGCAAATGGCAACATAGTGTGTTGGTTCAATCAGAAAATCTATCTGGAGAAATTCATGTGTGCTAATTCAAATTAAAACGAAAAACTGCTATGAAATTGTTGCTTTATTGTCCTAAAGACTTAGGATCTAACACACCATACCTTAAATGTGACTTTTCTATCAAGGATGCAGTTGGTTGGCGATCTGAAGCAAAGCGTCTGCTGCTCCTGATGACTGACCAGCCCTCTCACCTCGCCCTGGACAGCCGGCTGGCAGGGATTGTTGTGCCACATGATGGCCTTTGTCACTTGGAAAACAATGTTTACACAGGAAGCACAAAGATGGTGAGGAGTGAGAAGTAGTTTCAAGATTAAGAGTAGATTGACACATATCTCATCGTTGGGTTTTCTCCTTTACAGGATCATCCCAGTTTGGGACAGTTGTCTGAAAAGCTGCTTGAAAACCATATCTACTCTGTCTTTGCTGTGGATAAACAGCGGTACCAGTGGTATGAGGTAATCTGTCCCTCAGATGCAAGAGGGTTTACTAAATCATCCAAGATAGTTTTACCTGATGATCCAGATTCCAGTGTAACTAAAGTCAATGTCCCATTAGTTGTCATGTTCGAAGCCCCTAAAGAGATATAGACGTAAGAAGTAAAAAAAGATTTGTACTGGTTTCTCTTGCGCACAAGAAAATATCTGTGCACACCAGAAAATAAGTGGTCATCTGCATATAGGAGACCTTTTCAGTCAGTTACCTTCCTGTTTTAACTCCCCAATCCAACTCCTTTAATGCTGAATGTCAAGCAGGGAGGCATTGGGTCCCACCAATCATGGATTTTTAACTCACAACCTTCCACTGTCAGGGTGGACACTCTAGTTTAAGGCCACTAAGTGGCTTACTATTCTATAAATTAATGTTTGTTCCTCTAGGAGCTGGTGCGCCTACTTCCTGGTTCCTACTTGGGAAAGTTAAGCCTCCTTCAAGCACCAAGCCTGGTAGATCTGGTGTTGGATGCATATAAGGTAAGAATATAAGGTATTCTCCCTGTCCTATTGTGTTTCCCTTAAAAGGAATCCTCCAATCAGTTGTGGCAACACAGTTGAAGCAGATTAGCAGACAGAGCTCTAAAATTCAATTCAATTTTTTGCCCAATATTACAACAACAGTCATCTAGACTCAAAGATGTTAAATTTCTGTGCACATTTTGGGGACCCTTGTGGTACAACAACACATTTTTACATCACAGAGAGTTCAACCACCATTACATGAGGCTTTTGAAGAGTTCAAACAGAAAAACATGGATGAGGACAAGAGGCTAAGGAGGGGTAAGCTTCAGCGTGCCTTTGTTTGTGCGTGAGACCTTGGGTTAGTTCAGTTGGCAGCAGTCTGCGACTATAATCTTGCCTCCGGCAAAGTGCTCCATTGTTTGCCTTGTGAATCTGCCGAATCCTCAGATTGGGGCATGCATCTACACACATATGTGCACACACACACAAACAGAGGAGTCCAAACAGAAGCTGCCATTGTAGCAGTATCAGATCCCCAAGGAAACCATGTGTCCTAATCATGGACGGAGACAAAGATTCTATTTTTGGCTCCACCCCCTCTTACCCATAAACCCCCTTGTATTTGTAAAAGAAGAGTAGGCACAAAGAAAGGAAGTGCTTTCTATTGATGTTGATGATTGAGCTGCTTTTAGAGAATTTAATCTAAGTCTACCTCAAAATCAGATTAAACTGGACGTCTTAGTGTCATGTAAAGCTAAAATTGAATTCCCCCTCTTTCTTTTGTCCCGCTCAGAGGCTGCTGTCAGAGGTGTTGGTGTCTGTGTCAGTGGAGGACAACGCAGTCAGCAGATACTGGGTCTCTGTGTCTCCTCTGTGTCCCGATGGATCCACGCCTAAAGGCTGGAGCTGCACAGGAGTGCAGCCAAACCAGACGGTGAGCACTCCTACAGAGTATCAGATTGAACAAATTCAATCAAGAAAACTTTTACTTACGGAGAGGTTTTTTAGCCTTTTTTCTCCGTTTCGGATTGTCTGGACGTGCAAGAACACACCTACACAAGCACATTACCTAAAGCTTTCACGACAGAGAAGATTTGTTAAATAATCCAAGTTGAGCGGATTATTGCCTGTATTTAACAGGAAAACATTTCCATGTGATTCGGTGATCTTTTTTGTCCTCAAACCTTTGCCTTGCCTAATATGACTCTCCATCCAAACAAATGAGACATTTGATTTATAACGAAAATAACCTTAAAGACCGACCTGGAGAAAAATTGTTTTTGTGGCATTTTTCCCATGATGGAGAAAATATAATTAAACTTAAAATTGCATTTCTTTATTCAATTGTAAACCAGGAGCAGACAAAACAATGCTGTTTGTAAAAGGTTTTATTTGTTAGTAAATACGTTGGGCGGCCCACAAGCTTTCTGCTCCGCTCCATTGCTATGGATTCACTTGTGGACAAATAAATCCATGTATGTCTTTTTTTTCCTCGTCTGAGCTGGAATCTGGCTCTAAACTTTTCAAAATGTTCTAGCCATTTTTGTTTCACTGCGGATGTTAGGTTGAGTTGTGGGGGGCTGTGAGACTGTGGGAGAGCATGTAAACAGATGGATGACAGGAAGTAGAGGCGGGCTTACTCAGCACCAACGGCCAGCCCACAGCTCAGAGGCAAATTTTTAATGAACTACTGCCGCTCTGCAGAAACTATGTCCTAGATCACTTTGGCTAAAAATGGGATAATCATTTATAAAAGACCACTGGAAACACTTTAAAATAGAGCAAATGAGGATTAAAGTGGGTTTTTAAAAGTATTTGTTGTGACTATTTGCTCTGCATAATTAAATATTTCAATTTGAAGGAAAACATAAAAGCACTTGGCTATAAATATATGTAGATGTAGATACACTAGATATGAACACACGGGGAAATGTAGCTTTGGTTTCTCTATTTCACATTCATAAATCTGCTGACATTCTCTTTTCTGTAACCTTTGTGTGATCCTTCTTAAACTCCAAGACACTAAATCATTGCTCTCTAATTGTTTCATTGTGGTGAGAGACAAACGCTCAATCCTTTAATTCTTGGATGGATTAAACTGAATTATGGAAAGAAGTTTTCCGCAGTGGTGATAAATATCAGGAAAAGGTCTTGTTGTGCACAGTTTTCCACATCAATAGGATAATTATTCATGCTGAGTCACTCCAACTATTTAGAACTATTTAGATTTTGCCTATGTAGTGTTTAAAATTGAGGTATCGATGTTGTAACCAGGCAAAGAGATGCCATTCATTTACTGTCATTCCTGCAAACAAACAAAGGTTTGAACAGAAAAAGTAAATACTTTCCGTAATGTAGCATCCATCAACATACGATAGAAATTTACCAACTCAAATCCAAATTTAAATATGCCAGATGAGGACAAATTTATAGGATAACTTTTTCAAACAGCATTTTTTTAATTCACAACGATTTGAATAAAGAAATACACAAAGCGCAAATTTGAGCGTGTTCTCCATCTTGAGAAACTTAATACAAGAACATGTTTAAAACACCAAAACATAATTTTTAAAGAATTTACTGTCCAGAAAGTGTTCTGTCAATGCAAAACTAAAAATACTGCCCTGTTTTTGTCATGCAGGTCTACTTTAATATCACCATTGGTCAACACTCCTGTGCTGATGATGGCAAAGATGAAGACGTGAGGGTGATCGTTCGCCCTGTGGGTTACAACGAGTCGACGGTTGTTAGGATCCGTTCCAAATGTCACTGCCGGTGCGGAACAACAGGGCATTGCCATGAAGACGAACAGTTGCCCTGCCAAGGGCCTCAAGATGGTGCAAAGCAGGAGCATCCTCTGCATGACAACACAGATCCAAGCAGGAGCTGTAGAGCGAGCGGTGCAGATGTGGACTGCAGTGGGCGGGGAATGTGTGTGTGTGGGAGCTGTGTGTGTGACCAAGTCAGACTTGGGACTATACAAGGGAAATATTGTGAAATAGATGACTTCTCCTGTCCATACAAAGGGGGACTAATCTGTGCAGGTAGGGAAAACCCTTAATACATCAAAACTAGTTTGTAACAATGAGACTTCTAAAAATTGTTAACATCTGTAAACTAATTTCCCCCTTTTTCCATCTGTCCTTAAGGTCAAGGTGTGTGTGTTTTGGGACAGTGTGTCTGCGAGGATGGGTGGAGCGGTGATGACTGTGGCTGTCCCCTCTCCACAATTACCTGCTTTTCAAATGGTTTACTCTGCAATGGGCAGGGCAAGTGTGTATGTGGAAAGTGTGTGTGTGACGAACCTCAACGACATGGAGACTCTTGTGAGAAATGTCCTACTTGTCAAAGCACATGGCAATCTTACTGGTACATGAGAAATTCAAATCATGACATGAAATAAACATGAAAGTGAAGATCTTCTCCTTGATTCACTGTGACATGTTTTCTTTTGTTTTGTTTTTTTAGTAAAAGTGGGACTTGCCTACATTCTTTTGGACTCTCGCAAAAAGAGGGGTCAATGGTCAGCTACATGGATAATGCATCAGGTAATCTGAGCCCAGCTTTGCTTGATAATAATATGCTTCAATGCGACAAACTCATCGTAACCCATTGGTCTTCTTCCTTCCTTCGTAGGTTAATTAGTATCTCTAAATTGCCCCTAGGTGTAATTGTGTGACCCTGCAACAGACAGGTGTTCAAGGTGTACCCACCTTGTTCCAACAGTAGCTGGGTTGGCTCCAGCAACGGGATCCAGTGGGTTCTGAAGATAGATGAATATAAATGTTTCTGTTGTTTTGTGAAAAAGCAGAGAAGACACAATGATGACATTGTAATTGTTGTTTATCTAAACACAAATGCACAATTTATCAATGTTTCAATCATATTCTAGAGTTGTAATTTGAAAAACTGACAGGTAGTGAAAAAGTAGCTGATTTGCAAAACCTTCTAGTAAAGGTTTTTTTTGTTTTGTTTATATAAGTCTTAAAAGTTGTTCACCCCAAAAAAATAGTACAATTTAGGAAAAAAGAGATAAATTAAGTTACTCCAAAACATTAATTGTCTTATCTCGCTGAACTTACACTAGATTAAAATATTGTTTAGGCTGTATGTCATCCTACTTACATACATCCATCTTCAGAATCTGCTGGATTCTGGGGTTGCTGGAGCCTATCCCAGCTACACTTGCATAAAAGAAGGGGGGGGGGTACACCCTACATAGGTCATCAGTCTGTTACAGGGCCACACAATAACACACACTCACATGCACAAATAGTGGCACTTTAGAGTACCCATTCCACCTGTGAAGCATGTTTTTGGACTGTGTGAGGAAGTGCCCGGAGAAAACCGACACATGCACAGGGAGAACACACAAACTCCACACAAAAAGGACCCAGCCAGGATTCGAGGCAGGGATTTCTCACTGTGAAACTTTATGTCATCCTACATAGCATTTTTGTCAAGTTATACGTTGCTCCGGAGTACGAGTCGCAGCACCAGAAAAAGTGCACAAAAGAGAATTATGCATTAGTATGCATTAGTATTAGTAATTAAGTCACACTGGAATATATGTTTAACTTTTGGTAGAAAGGTGTGATGCTATTGAAAAAGATTTGCCAAGCCCAATGTAACGCTGCTTTCACACCGAATGTGATTCATGCATCAAATTTGCTGCTCATTGGTTGTCCAAAAATGTGATCACAAACGGTATCGGTTGGGAAACAACCGCTAACGGGCAACAGGTTGTTAGCGGGAAAATAAAGAATATGTGAGCCAATATTTATTAATCAAAAATCATATATAAATTGTTCCTGAGTATAGGTTGCACCCCCAGCCAAACTATGCAAAAAAAAAAAAAAAGATTAAAATAAAATGTGACTTATCCTCCAAAAGATGTGGTACATATGACAATTTGTTTAAATCAATTTAAGAAGACTTAGGGTTCCTCTGCCTTCATTAGGGTCTTGGCAGACCACGTTTCATAATAACACTAGACTATAGTGTAACACACCTGTGCACACATGCTGTTCTAGTTGCACTTTATTGCTTGCAAAGCTGCACAACTTGTTGTCTTTGAGTCAGTAAGCCAGCTATCACAGTTACAGCTGTGTTTCCCATTTACCTTCAGTTCCAGCTTGATTTCTTCATTTTTTACAAACACACACACCTAAGCTGAATCCCAGCTGAGTCACTCCTGGACTGGATGACACACACACAAACGCGCACACACAACACTGCACGTCCAAGAATTACAGTTTTTAACCCTCCTTCCAAATTTTTGAACAGCACTTCTCATTGTGCACAGCCCTCCCAGCACCCAACGGGACACTCTTCCTGCTCACACCCACTCCTCCCCTGGTGCAGCAGGAGCCAGGTCCCCATGGTAACCACGTTAGAAAATGTCAAAGCCTTCTTTGGGCTCTTTGTTTTGACCAATCGGCCCGTCATCCGCACATGCTCACCAGCAGATACACAGCCAGCTGTGTTCAGCATAACTGGCAAAACAACCACTGGCTGCACTCTCCATGTGTGCTACTCTGGCTGAAATTACTTTTCGTATTAGTAGTTAAAAATGTTTAAAAAAATAGGTGTACTTTTCATCAACGTATTGCATTTTGTCCTCATTCCCTTTCTTCAGAAATAGAATTTTGCTTGAAAGTATTACATTAAATATGGAAATTCCACTTCTGACATTTTGGAACTTAAAGAAACAAACTTTTTAATTTTTTTTTTTTTTATCAGAGAAATACGGTGGCCCTAAATCATTTTGATTTACTTAGCATGTCAATGTATATTTTATTTAATTGTTTTTTGATGTTTAAATGTAGTTTTGTTTTTTTATTACTATTTATTTTGCTATTTTAATTGTTGTTGTGATCTTAAATATGTTTTTACATTAAGTGATTTGTTAGTCTAATTTGGACTTCTGGGCTAACGTAGAAAATTGCTTTTGATAGAATTATTCTTTTCAGAAAAGGCCCTACAGTTTTTTAAAGAGTTTTTGTCACCTCTTTCCATCGTTATCTGCTTCCTTCTCTTGTAAAATGACATTGTTGTCTGCCATTGGACTGATCTATATTGGTGGAGTGTGAACCAAGTTCGCCTTTTAAGCAAACATTAAAACTAAGGCATTCATGGGGATGTCATTAAGAGATGAAATAAAAGTTAGATTACTTATTAAATGAATAAATAAAGTGTCCAAGGGTCTTTGGAGACTTTTTTTTATCTATTCGTCTTCAGCACCCATTGAATCCATTTTGGGGTCACATGGTTGCTGTAGCCTATCCTAACCACTGTTGGGAGTTTAACTAGCATGTTTTTGATTACAGTGGAGCAATTATATATTTTTTAATTGTTCATTCTTTTAAAATTATTTTATCTATTTAATCTCTAACCTTCAGTTATTTTCTGTCTTGTAAACAAACACATCTCATTTTTGGAATAACTGTTGTCCATTTTTTTGTCGAGAATCTCTTTTGGTCTCCACAGAGTTTCATTTGTTGCTAATGTGTGTCCACAGAGTCCGCCAGCAGCGGTCAGCTGGTGAGAACTTTCCTCAGCGTCTGCGCGCTGACAGTGCTGTGTGGCCTGATGGTGGTGGCCGTGTCCCGGCTGCTGCTGCTGAAAAGGGGACGGTCCCAAGGGGTCTCTGAGGATGGGGGCTATCGTTGCACTGGAAAGGTGATCTCTCACATGTCATTCGTGGACAAAAGTGAAAAGGGAAAAGAGGGGGGAAATGTCCCTGGGGGCTGCAGTAACATGAGGGGAACGCGTCATTGTTGAGCATATTTATGGTAATGAAGACCGTTCAGTGAAAGGGGTCTGCCCTTGGAGGGACAGCTGCTTTTTACATTTCCTCTCAACTCCCTGATCGCTATCAGCAGTTTTTCTGATTTTTTTACCTTTTAATGACATGCAGCACCTCTGAGAAGGAAACGTGGATGGAAATGTGTTGTTTTGGTGATGTGCATTTTAGAACCCCTTTATATACTAGTTGTAATTTTTATACGGTTTAATTGACCTTTAAGATAACAAGCACAAATAATTGGTCTCTCAGTTGCTATGTATTTGTAACAGCTGGTTAAGCCACAACCAGGGAGGATTTTGAAATTTACCAAGTGTGCTCGCATTAAGAGGGACCTTTGCTGTTAATAATGATCTCCAATTTTGACACTGGAAAATTTTCTGCTGTTTTTCCATCAGGAAGTCATTTTGCCAGCCTTATTTGAGACTTTCAGTTCATATTTCTAGGTTTCTGACCACTTACTAAATTGTTTTTAGGCCAAAAGTGTAGATTTTTAGCATATGTCTTAGAGTTACAACCCAGTCCAGGGCATAAAGGATGAAACATTAATCAATGACTCAATAATTACAAAGACCCTACAAATTAAAGTAATTAGGGATTTATTTAGCAAAAAAAGCAATTATTAACACAAAAATACCAAATTTTTCAAGGACCAGAGGATGCTCAGTATTTGAATGTTGCTTTGGACATCCTCACCCCATCAGATGCTCTGGACAATTAGGCACAAATCTTTCCACCAAAGATGGCAGATGGAAGACAGAAAAAACAGAGACAAAAAATAAAATCCAAAAGCATAAAAACAGAATTATGGACCAAGCCGTAACACCAGTTTCTCTAAAAAAATAAAAAAGTTGATTTAGCATTAAATTAGTCTTTAGACTTTCTTGGATTCAAGTCCTTTAAAAAATACATTCTTCCCAGCAAGATCAACCCTTCCTCTGGGTTTAAAGACCCACTCAAGTCATTTTTTATTCTATTTTAAAAGTGTTCCCATTGGTCTTGTAATTGTGATTATGTAACTTTTAGCTAAAACTAAATAAAAGCTGTTGTTTTCTAGGACATAAATTCTGTAGATCAGAAAAGGTTTATTAGAAATTTGCCTCTGAGTTGTTGGTGGTACTGTTGTCTACATGCAGGAACTCCACCCCCCTTCCCCTCCCTGTTGCTGAGAGCTCTCTGTTCAGACGCTCTCCCACTAGCTTACAGCCCCTCACACCCTCAGCAAATACAGCAATCCATATTGGAGCTATCCAGCCGTACAGTTTTGATCCAGATTCCAGCTCAGATGCGGAAAACTGCAACGGACATGGATCTTTTTGTCTACAAGTGGATGCATCAGAATGGAGCGGAGCAGGGAGCTTGTGTCCAGCCGATTGTAGCTCATATGTCGCACCTACAAGCTTTTTCAAATGGAATTATTTTCAACTGTTCCTAATTCACAACGATTTGAATAAAGAAATAGTCAGAAATGCAATTTTTAAACCTAAATTTCTTTAATATTGTCCTTAATGAGAAAAATCCCACAATAAAGTGTTAAAAACACTATTTTCATCGGCATGGGTCTTCAAACTGATGCTCCAGTATGGATGAAGTGACAGTGGCAGCATTCTCCTTTCCTTTTTTTAGTCTCACACTGTCAGTTGAGCTGGTGCTCTTTACAATCCTGAGGAATCAAAAAGTACAACCTGCGAACCTGCTTTTCACATGGAAGGATTTTCCGATATGAGATTAGTTTCATGTCACTTTTCTTCTTATTTATGAGCCTTTACCTTCTGCAGCCTAAGAAATGGCAAAAGAAATAAGAGTGAGAGAATTTCTGATATATTTTTTAAAAACATGGATACCCTGGGGGGAGCAGTGAGCCGCAGACACAGCCAGGCTCAGGAACCATTTGGTGGTTTAGCCCCACCAATCCAACCCCTTAATGCTGAGTGTCAAGCATTGTCCCATTTGTGGAGTCTTTGGTATCACTCGGCTGTGGATTTGCACTCACGACTTTCTAGTCTCACGGTGAACACTCTAGCACAAGGCCATTAAGCTGCTTTACTTGTTTGGAGCTTTCAGGGTTTGTGCTGATTATTCTGCTTGTTTCTCTTTCTTCAGGATCTTTCTTACATTCCTACGACCAATGAGAAAACGGTAACCTACAGGAGAGACCGCCCACCCGACCATCCTTTGGAGATGCACATTCAGGTTCCGAAAATGGCCTTTGGTGACCCCTGGCAGTGCTGAGGAGGTCTTCTAACATTTAAAAGAAGCCAGCAGAGATGCACAAGAGGAGAGCTGAGTTGCAAACTTGCTTTTGAGTTCCTGGCACATCAACAACAAAATGCACACAGAGATTGTGATTAAAAAAAAAAAAAAACAAAGCTGTGGAACGTCCACAGAATTGTGAAAATAAGTGACTAACTTTGGCCAGTATTGCGGAAACCGAGAAGAAACAAAGAGCACAAGTCCTGCACCTCTTTCTCCTCTGTAGCAGCAAGCGCGCTACAATTTCTACAGGGTAAAGGATGGTTGTTCTTCTTTTTTAGCAGCAGTTACTATTGTAACGACAGTAAATTGCATATGTGTGTGTGTGTGTGAGAGAGAGAAAGAATGTAGTCTGAGCTTTTTATTTATATTTTAGTGAACACACTACAATTGATGGGATCTTTTTAGTGAGAGGGGTCACGCTCCCACTGCACCATCTGTCTCTGTCTTAGTCTGCCCCCTTGTGGTCAAGGTAACGAATGGCATTCTCTCTTGAATATTACACAATAATGACCTCAACCAATTTTCAGGACACACCTGTGATTCCATATGCCTTCAATATCGTCTCTTCTAGTAATCTAAAGCTTCATTGTTTTAATACTTTTATTTGCTTTGTGTGGTTTGGAGAATTTACATTACTTTTACTTTTTTTTTACTGTAATGACAATAATATGAAGACTTGCACTTAATAATGAATCATACTGCTGAAAGTGGGGGGTTTGTATGGCAGCAGAGCTGTGACAGTGTATGGTGTATTAGCTACTTAGAAGAAAATCATTCAAACACTGGAATAACAAAGACTGGGATTTGTTTTTTGGGTTTCAAAATACGCACATTCAATCAAATGTATAACCAAACTCCAAATATTGTCACGTCTGCAGATTCCGAAGATTACAGCTAGTGTTTTTTTTTCTTAACAATTGTCGCACACTTAAGAAATGGTCAGTACCCTTTGAACATTGTGCATGGCATGTATGAACATTTTAGCGCGCTTGATCCTTCTCTTTTTGAATCTTTGTGTTAATCGGTGCTGTTTTCGGCACTTGCTGCTCTACTTTACTGTAAGTTGGAAACACTAATGATTATTTATTTTGGATTCTTTTTGTGAGTTTGGTTGTTGATAAGATTAAAATTCCTAATTTATAAAAGACAGCTAATGTGGTTGGAAATATGAAGAACCACAAGAATTACTCAGCAATAAGGTAGCCTATGATCATCTCATTTAACTTGGTACTGAATTTGGATTTATGAAGGCACTTTTTAAAATGTGTTTGCTGTAATTTAATGTGACTTCTTAATAACTGGTTTCATTTCAATAAAAATGTCAGATTTTTTAAAAAAATATTATGAGTTCTCAGATCTTTACTTTTACCACAACATAAATTAGAAATGTGGCAAAAACTGACAACATTTAAATATTAGTGGAGACTGGAGCTGGTTGTCACAATACTTATTCTAGACACCGTGGTGTATTTTTGATATGTTAGTCTTTCATAGCTTATTCATTTGCACTTCCAAATTTGTCACAAACATTAAGATGATGGCACAAGTTCAACTTTCACGTTGTTTCTGTGTTAACATCTTGTGGGTTATTAGTAGGAATGCAACTATTCACTTTCCCCACAATGCGGTTAAAACTTTGATTTTGAGGTTTTGTTTTGGTTTAATATATGATATGTGTCTTACAAAACAACAACAAAAAATAAAAATCCTCTTTTGAATTTTTAATAAGAGAACAACAATGAGGAAAAACCTTTTATGTGGCTCACACTAAACATGGTATATAATTTAATAAAACTCTACTAAAATCTTCTTAAATCGATTGTGGACGTTGGAACGTTGGTCCACTCCTCTTCACTTGTCTTCAAGTTTCTGGATATTGGCAGGAACTGGAACACACTGTCGTTTACGTCGATCCAAATTATCCCAAACACGCCCAATGTTCGGTAAGTATGCTGTCCATGCAAGAACTGGGATGTTTTTAGCTTCCAGAGAATTGTGTAGGGATCCTTGCAGCATGGAGCTTTGCATTTCATGCCCATTTATGTTCAAAGTTAACATATTTATGATGAAGCAAACAATATAGCACATTCAAGTTCTTATGACATGTTCAACATATGCCACTTGTTCATGTTATATTGCAACATTAGGGGCTGTTCTTGGATTTATGGGACATCAATGAGCCTCAGGCTCGTGTTGTGGTATGTGTGTGCATTCAAAATGTCGTCAGTGAAATGCATCTGTGTTCTTTACCCATATCATGCACCACCCCATACCATAACTCCACCGCCACCATGGGAAATAATCGACAACCTGATCAACTCTATATGATGTAGATGTGCTGCACTGCTACCTGATATGGGTAAAAAAACAACAACAACTAAATAAAATTCATTCCCATGAAATAATATTCAGATATAGATTTATCCTGTTGTATTTTAATGCACCACAGTTACAGGAACACGTTGATTAGTTGAGATGCATAATGGCATATGTGTGATGCATGATGGGATACGTAGCATTAATTCATTAACTAATTTGTGGGAACGAATTATTATTCCTTGGGAATGAAATCTTATTTTGTCGGAACAAATGTATTATTGTTTTACCCATGTCAGATCCCGGGCTCCATAGTGTTTATGTTTTGTCCAGTATAAAAATCCAAAAGTAGTAGATTTATTTTGAGTCATCTTGTTACTATCAACCATGTTTGTCAAAAAGTCAGTTGGGGAGGGTTGTCTCAAGGTTTTTGGGGTCTACAATCATGACATCACTGTCACATGTCACCAACCCTTACAGGTTTTTTTTGCAACTGCAGATGTGCAGACAGTGATATCTTTGTCACAACTGTGGCTGAATAAAGCACTGTGCAGGATTAATAGTGCTTCATAGTTTCCTACGATACAGATGATGGTTTTTCCAGATGTTTTAACATTATAGGTCTACCCATTATCAATATTGTTAGGAATATTGGACCTGTAGACCTTTTCAAGCTGTTTGTAAGTTTGCTTTTGTTTGTTGTTAGGCAACTTACATCATGTAAGTTAAGTTGCCTGGGATGCCACAATTTTCAGTTTAAAACCGAATAATATGTTACACTGTTGGACCAAACCGTGGGTACAGTGAATTGATTCATCCCTGCTGTCAACGTGTCATGACAGCAGCCGCCCCGCAGCTGCTGCTCGTCACCTCTGATTCACTACACCTGTGCACCTGAGTATATATTGCTGCCATGCAGCTCCACTCACTGCTGGAACGTCAAGTCTTCTGCCTGATTCCCAGCTCACTCATGCTCTGTGGTTTCAGGCTGTCTGCAAGCCTGCCTTTTGCTCCACGCTCTCAGACCGCCTGCCTGCCTGCCTGCCTGCCTGCCCGCCCGCCCGCCCGCCTGCCTGCCTCCCTCTCTGCTTCCCTGCCTGCCCCAAGTTTTCAACAATGAACTTACCTGCCTCCGACCTCCATTTACTCATATCCAAGCCCTCTCTCACACCAAGCAGTAAGACCATTCCTCATCACCCACAAGTCTGCCTCAGCGCCCTCTGGTGTCAAGTTTCAGCCATCATCCTGCCTGCTCTGGTCCTCAAATAAACTCTGAAGTTCTTTTACTCCTGGGTTGGTCATATTTTGTTGGTCCTCAAGACCTGGTCCTGACACGAGTGTTTATAATGGAAATGTCAAAAGCTGTGCTAAATTAAAGAATGATTTATCACTTATTGTTTCATCACATTACATTAGGCTTAGTATGAGCCAATTGAAAGGCTTTTCTTTTATTACTTGCTTATTGGAAAATTAAATAACAATTTTCATTTTTGTTGCTGTTGCATACATCGAACTGAAACCAAACCCAAAAATCGAGGTTTGAACTGAATCATGGGGAAAGCGAATCATTGCATTCCCATTAATGATAATAAAGATGTTTTAGCACTGAAACTGTATACCAAAACACAGAAATTATTCAAGTTGATCACCTGCTTTATTTAAACATAAGGAGCACTGATGACAACTTTCATAGAGTTGGTATTCATATTTTAAAAAAAATGTGGCAGTTTCTGGCTTATAAAGCCAAAAATTTGATTCTCAATATGCTTTTAAATATTTATTTCAAGTTTGTCAGTGTTGGGCCACATGTTTCTCCAACTAATGGCAAATATTCTCAGTGCCACATTTATGTATTATTTCTTAAATTTAAGATTATGGTGTAATTTAAAAATAATTTCTAAATATTTGGATGTCAATTCCACTAAAAATTCAGAAATCTGAAAATATCTAAATTACCAATACAAAGATAAAAAAAAACTTTAAGATTACACATAAGACAGGCCTAACAGACGTAAACTTGGAAATGATTTTTATATATTACAAAGGTTCATTTATTAAGAAGCCATGCGTGAAATTATGCTCAGAATAAATTACCAAATTAATTCGTTTTAACTGTATTGTTTATTTTATCAACACTCTCCAAAAAGCTTCAAATTACAAATGAGGTATAAGAAGGCAGTGTTCACAGACTAAAATGAAACTAGCTTTAAAGTGCCGTTTGTAATTGATTTAAAAAAATCCAAATGGAGCAAGATTTTTATGAAGTTCCCAGTATGTTCTGCAATTATTCCCCAGCTCTTTCTGTCTCGGATCCCTGCGCGCGCTCGTTCTCGTGCGCTCCCGGAGACTGGTTCGGGCTCCCGGAGCCGCTGTTGTCTGTGTCGCTGTTGACTCTCCTCAGTCCCGGTTCCCCGCCATCCTCCGAGCCTTCCGCCGTGTGCGTCCTGACGTGCTTGTTGAGGTGGTCGGAGCGCATGAACCGTTTGTGGCACACGGAGCATTCAAAGCGCTTCTCTCCGGTGTGCGTGCGCAGGTGCCGCTGGAGCTCGTCGGAGCGCGTGAAGCGTTTCCCGCAGAAAAGCCAGTTGCAGACAAACGGTCGCTCCCCGGTGTGCCAGCGAAGGTGGGCCTTCAGGTGGGAAGTTTTACCATAGACTTTACCGCAGCCGGGGAT
This sequence comes from Oryzias sinensis, assembly GCA_037389245.1. NCBI lineage: Eukaryota > Metazoa > Chordata > Actinopteri > Beloniformes > Adrianichthyidae > Oryzias > Oryzias sinensis. The sequence continues at coordinate 39,022,721 of CM074488.1, read as the reverse complement.
GTGGCAGCTGTGCACTCCCCTCCGTCGAGGGCTCGAGCCCCCCTGTCCGAGTCTGTCTGCCTCCTGACAGTTGGGGCAGTCGCACGTGGACTTACCGGAGTGCCTCCGAGAGGAGAGTCGAGAGTTTGCAGGCATAGAAACCATTTGGCTTGTTGTCAGAGCCGGGGCTGCTGCGGCTGCAGGCTCCGAGTAAGGAGATGAGACAGGTGTCCTGAAGTCGTCGAACAGGTGTTGCGCGGCGGGCAGCAGGTGCTGAGTAGCGCTGGGGCTGAAGGCAGAGCTGTAGTCGCTGCTGTATCCACTCAGAGGGGACGATAACCCGGCTGGGTTCGGTGGGTCCACCCAGGTGGGCCCCATGTCCCACCAAGCTGGAGAGACGCTGTCTCCCACAGGTTTCAACCACGAATCATATGTATGCATCCTTTGATATATTCCAGGTATGCTCTCCGCGTGGGAGGGAAATTTGGTCAGAAACATCGTGCGCTGAGGAGCGTGCGCCGATTCAAGCACGCTGCCTGAAGGCGGCACGGCGGTTTGGTACATGGAAAAGTCGTTGCATGAAGAGGAGGTAGCTGTCACCGAGAAAGCGGAGGTGTCTGTCATGCCATTACTCCTGGAGGTCCCAGAAGAAACTCCGAGTGAGGTGGGGCAGGTATTGAAAAAGCTGTTGCCTTGAACATGCCCCTTCCACGGGTAGAACCCTTTGCTGAGTCCCGGAGCTTCATCTGAAGGAGAAGGAGCGTAAGAAACCGTGGGCTCACCGATTCTGCTGCAGGTGGCAGCCAGCATGGCCAGCGGATTACTGCTCGCCCGCGGTTCTTCCTGAGGATAACACAAGCACTTTTAGTCATGGATGAGGGCGTGCGTAAATGCGCACAAACATAAATTGTTTAAATCTACTTCTGGGTTAAGCTGGCGTGCGTAAATGCGCACAAACATTAATTGTTTTAATAAAAGTTACAAAGCAGAAAAAACAATTTTTTAAATTCAACCGAATAATCTATTCTTTAAAATGATCTTTCTGTCTGTGTTAAACTTACCCCCAGCAGAGCAGCCATGTACTGTCTAGTAATGCAGCAAACAGTGGAAGTGTGTTTGTGTGTCCTTTGTGCGCACTCTCGGGGACTGCATGCAATCAGTGTGCCTCCTGTCTCACTACTTTGGTAGTTGTAGCTTCTTCGTGACTTTGAAGTGCCGCTGAGCAGCTGATGACCAATCAGAAACCAGACCAGACTGTCTCCAAACGTCTGCGCTCGAGGTCATCATAAATTTTAAACGTCAGGACCAGCTAAAGTGGCATTTAAGGGGGATAATGTAAGAAGTTCAAGACGAAACAGAGAGGCCATGTTCAAAGCTGATGAAATAAGAACTAAAGAATGTGGCATGGTTTGTAAAATTATTTTTTCACATGCACATGTTGTTTAATCCCAGAAAAATGTAAAATGTTGGCTGAATGTTACAGACTGTTTTCCTTTTCGGTTACTTTAATGTCACAAACAGGCACCACAGTGCTTCTGTTTGTCCCCTTAAATGTGTTTTTCATGTAAATGGGGTCAATTCAAACTTTTAAACCAGGAAAAGGCTTGGAAGTTAGGACGCAAGCTGGCCGGATGTGTCAGAATGTGTTTGAAGTGTTGTCTGATGTATTTGCTGGTGTTGTGAGGTCAAGGATATGATTCTGATAGATGGGGGTCTGCTCCTCCCCTGTCCCTGGGGCGCTTCCTTCCCTCCAGGGTGACACCGCCACTGCCTCTGCGATTCCATTTCTCCAACACAAGACTAATGTCTTCTTGAGAATCAATCTTTTTCTGTGTCGCGATGATTCTGTAGAGCAACTTTAACGGCAGTCAAGCTCAGACATGTAGGCAGGAGGGGGTTTCACACCTGTAAACTCAAGTACAGGTACTTTGGCTGATGCAGGATCTCAGAATTAAATAAATAAAAGAAAAGGTGAAACAACAATGACCAATCAGTTTTTTAAACATATAAATCACTTTTTAAATGGGGGGGGGGGGGGGGGCTTTCCTGCTACTTCCATGAAATCTTAAAAAAAAACACTTTTGGAGGGAAATGTTTAGCTACTTTTTACATTTTTGTGGTAAGAATAACTCATCTATTGTTATTCGTTTTAAATTGACTGCTTGCTGTAATAAAATAATAAGCTAAATAAAACTTGTCAATAATTAGTTTTTTATAATACAGTTACACCATGTTAAAAATGTGTGGATCAAATTTGAGACAGTGGGTAAATAAGAGTTGTTTATTCCCCCTGAATACTCATCTCAATAATATGCACCTTAAACGAACAATGTTGTGAACAAAAACTCACCAAATCACCCAACATTTTATAATTGATACGATATCTTATGAAAAAAAAAGTGATATTGCAAATGTCTTTGTGGATATCATTTAAGAGTTTTAGAAACAACTTAATTCCAAAAGAATTTAAATTTTCTTTGGATTTTTTGAGGGGCTTTACAGGGTGAAGCCTTGTGCTATCCTAGGCACTTTAACATTGGGAGTTGGGTCATCTAGACCCACTAGACAGTACTCTGAACCTTTTTTCTTCAATGATTTGTGAACCTCACTGGTGGATTACATGAAATCTTTCCACCTTTATCCACTTTTGTCATGGTAGGGAGATCACGTCAATGTAAGGGTGGGTCATCTAAGATAGCACAAGGGTTAAATAAGAAATTTGGAAGCAAAGAACCGATAGGTCATGCCAAAAAAAAAAAACATTGTTTATTGTTGAGCAATGTAGGTGTGATCTTTGTGTCTCGGATAGGTAAGGCTGTGAACAAACACACAACTGTTAGTGATTCGTTTGGTTCCCATTTTTCAATCTGTTTTCTTTCTACTGCTAGTCCACAATAGAGTAAAGGGGTCAGCAGTATTTTCAGAGACTCTCAAACCTTTCCTTCCCTGAGTCAGCGTCTTCAGTTCATCCACGGTGATGCTGGGGTGTTTCAAAACATTCAAAAGCAGTAGAATCTCCACACAAAGGTCTGAATCTGATAAAACCCTCTAAGGAGAAGCACCAGATGCTGAGACATTTTCCTTTAGTCTGGATGTTAATTTTCTCCAAAAACATCAACTTTATTCTAAAAAAATGAAAGTATTTCTGAAACAGTGTACAGAAAGGTTAAAATAACACATTTTAGCAAAGCTTTTCCAAAGTTGAAAATACATTATTTTAGGAGGCACACCTAAGTAAGACACAATGACAGGCTCCCGTTGGGGTGTCTGTTTTCGGACACAGCCTGAGGCATTGCCGTGTGCACAGGTGGACTTTACAGTACATGACTACCCTCCCTTTAACCTGATCGCCATCCTCACACGCCACCCAAACAGCTGTCCCTCTCTTTTAGACACATTCTTTTCCCACACTTAAAGTGTGTGTGTGAGGGGGTCTGTGCGTGTTAAAGGCGCCCAATGAAACCCTGTCTGAGCCTCAACCTGTTCCTTTGGCAAAGATAATGACCACATTATTACGCGCCATCGAACGTTGACAAAAAAAGATTGCCATGTGTTTTCCAAACACTTTGTGGGCATTGAGACAGAAAGAGCAGAATGAAAGGAGTGGAATAACGATCTGGCACTTCTCAGGGAGAGTGAAGGGGGAAGTGTTTTATTTTATTTGAACCCCCCTTTTGGGTAGTTCTGGTAGCCATCTTGGTCAGGAGGCCAATGGAGAAAATAAGCTGGAAATCTAAAGAGATGCTACCAGAACACAAACAGTTACATTCAGTCATATAGTCCAGTGATATTAAAAACGTTACATGCAGCCAAGCAGAATTTGAGTGTAAATCTGTTTTTTTTTGTTGTTGTTGTAATTTGTCTTTTCATGGCCTTGAAACTCCTTAACAAGTTTCACAGATGAAGGAAGTAATCCAGGTGAGTGGGTGCCAGGATGTGCCTGGAGCAGCTCCTCCTCTGCTTCCTGTAATTATTGCAGTGAGAGGGCACGTCGTCCGTCTGTCAGCAACAGGCTGATGGATGACAGTGGCAGTGCAGCCAGGAGAATTGTTCAAGCTTTCCTGATTACATTTTTTACAATCCTGTTTTTCAAGCCACCAATCAAGAACCAGGCAGTTTCTTTGCAAATTCTGGATTTTTCTACTATTTCCATTCCAAAGCAATGTCCCAAAGCAAATACATTTGTTAGAGTGTAAGACTACAATTTGTAAAAACAACAAATTCATTCAAAAGTTTGTTTTGAAATTTTTTTTATGTGATGAAAGGAGATTGACTCTTTTGTATTTTCTTCTACCGGTAATGCAGAAACATTTTTTAGGAAATTTTAATGAATATTATTGATGTGTAACTGTTCAGGGACAGAGACGTAAAGTCCCTTTCCAACAATCTTTAGATCTATTTTAGAAGTATTCCTTTAGTTATGATGATCCCGTTTTCTAAAAAACCTGTCGTTTTTCTTGTACATAGTTTCTGCAGAGTGGCAGTAGTTCATCTGACCCTTTTGGCCAGGGCAAACCCTGACCCCTCCCTTTTACTTCTTATTGCTGAGAGCTCTCTATTTACATGCCCTCCTGCTAGCTAAGAGCCCCTCACACCCCCAACTAAACATTAGTGGTGCAACAATAAAATATTATTAAAGCTATAGCCATACAGTTTTAATCCAGATGCCAGCTCTGACGATGAAAACAAAGACGTAAATGGATCTGTTTGTCCACAAGTGGATGCATCAGAGGGAGCTTGTGGCCACAAAAAGAGCTCTTTTTCAAAGGGCGTTTTTTTGTTTGCTTCCGATTCCCGATCTGCATAAAGAAAAACTTCATTTTGAGTTTGATCTTGTTCATAGATATGTTCTCCATCATCAGAAACATGCCACAAGAACATGTTAAAAACACCACAAAGCATTTCCATCAGTGAATCTTTGATATGCATTCATCCACAGACACATGCACTCACAGGGCTTGAGTTTGAGCACCTGCCTTTTTTGCCTCATAATAAAAAGTCTCCCCATTTTCTTCTTGTTTTTCATATCGTATATTTTTTTTCTCTTTTTTATTAACACGAATACATTTCTATTAAATATACAAGAAAAATTGTGGCTACAAAATACTCCGGTATTACATCTGTCTTTGTGGTTCCGCTTGGACTCAGAGCCACCAAAGAGCAACTTGAATCTGAGAGTTCTTGATCTTTCCAATCAAAACAAAAGTGTTTGGAGGATCAGATGCAAAAGAGAATTTAGCTGCGAATCCCAACATAGAAGAAGAATCTCAATGGATACAACTGTCAGGAACTGGAGGTGAAGGAGCAGAAATGCAGGAAACTGGGCTTGGTGGCAGAACATTTGATAAACAAACTTAAACAGGAAAAAATCCGTGGAGAAACAAAAAACAGATGACATGACAATGTAGAACTAAAAAACAAGACATTTCTATACATTGAGGACCATGAATAGAAATGAAGACAGCTGGGGATGATTAACATGAACCTGGAGTGACTGATAGAGGACATGACCAAAAACACCACTGAAAAACGGACCTAAACTGCTAAATTCCCACAACAGTAAAACATTAAATTTTATTAATAATTAATAATTGGGAATAAAAGTTGTAGGATGTTTGTGTTTAAAGTACTCCCATCTGCATTAAACTTTATTCGTGTTGATTATGCCTGCAGCACATTGTGCTAATATAAATAGCCTCCAGTGTTTTATAGCTTTGAACTTCTCCCAGACTATGATTAAGTGAACAAACTCATGTTGACAATATTTTGTTAACATAAAATAAATGACAATTGTATCACTTTCACCAAACTGAAATATTTATCTATTAGTTTTTTTTCTTCAATTTTACTAAATTGTACGTAATTTCCATATTGTTTAACAAAAATGTTTTATTTGCTCCCTTTTCTCCGACTTTGAACCCCTGCCCCTCTAAAATCCTGTGCACGTCCCTGTTCATACAGAGTTTGAAACACACAAAAAGGAAAAATGAGAAGCCAAGTGTTGACTATGCTCATGTGAAAAAGCATCTGCTCCCTCCTGATCCAAAACAGGAAGGATGTGTAAAGAAAAGAGTCACTTTTTGGCCGAATCTGAATTCTTCCAGTACCCCTAACTTTTTCACTCCAAGCAAAGAGATATGGAAAAATATTGTCTTCAAATTGGGGCGACACTACCCCTCGATGATGACATGAATAGTCACCATTGAGCTCCGTTAGCGCATAGCTGCAAGCGCTCAGAAAATACAAAACAACATGAGTTTTATAATTTATGCAAAAACAAAAAGTCATGACTTACATGTAACCTTCTGTGCTTCAGAGCAAACTCACATGAAGAAAAGCACTTCTCTTTTGCAGCACAGCTTGATGCGGAAAACCCTCAATGTACCAAAATAGTATGTGATGAGTTTTAAAGGAAAGTTTTGATCATGCTAATGAGATATGGGTTTCAGAAATGCAGTTATCAAATATGGTATGAATGGTTACATGGGATTAAGCAAGTGCTGAGAAATATTGAAATGGCAGAGAAAAGTGATTTTGAGCAGACACAAAAAAAAGAACTATTACATGTTGGGCAATTCAGAAGTCTTCATTGTCGTCTGTTTTTACTTGGACTTGAGGTCATCCTACAGCAAACTGAAGGTGAAATAAAATTTTACTGTACAACATAGGTAGCAGCTCTCTTTTGTTGCACACAGAAATCTGGTCGTTTTATAAGTCATACATCACTTTGTCTACCTGCCAACACATCTGCTGTCTCTGCCCTCACAGAGACAGGAAGAGGTGGAGGGCAGCACATGATTTATAAAGAGGAGGAAGAAGAGTCATGCAGATTGAGAGAGACTGTGGTTGTGGTTGGTAAGAGGGGTAAATGAAAGGCTTTAATTCAGTGCACATTTACTCCCATCACAGTCTGCACAGTGGAGTTCACTTGAGCTTCTTCATCAATGCTCCGTGTGGCATGAACTAATATGCTCTTCCATTATCTGTTAATTACTCTTTCAAAGCTGTTTGTGAGTCCCAAAGAGCTGCTCTGTGGGACGCCAAGACACACCAGGAGGAATATCCTCTATGATAATAAGGAAAGTTCTTTTGTTGTTTCTACACATCAGAACAATTACTGTCACGCACTCAGTAAGATGTTGTCTTTGCAAACCTGCAATGACTAAGAGATTTATATATCAATTAACCAATCAATCAATCAATCAATCAATCAATCAATCAATCAATCAATCAATCAATCAATCAATCAAGACCTTTGAAATGATATGATATTGTGTGGAGTTACTGTGATGTCACCCAAAGAAAAATAGTTTTTACTCCCAACTCCAAACAAAAGAAGTACATTTAGTCGCCATGTTTTTGTGGTATGGACGCCACGCCATGCTGAAACCAGTCAATGTCAGTAAGCAGTGTTTGGTCCGAGTCAACATTTCCATGGCAACCACTCCCACTAATCAGCAGTGAGCTTGGAAGTCCACACCCCTACCACTACCCCTACCAAGTGGGCTAAAGATAATCTGTTTATCAAACATTTCAAACTTGGACATGAGACCACATACTTTTATTGAGGATTCTGATTGGTCAGTTTAAAACTTGAATAACTTGCAATTAAGAAAAATATCATAAAGAAAAATAATTATGAAGAACATGTTTAAAAAAAGTAACATAGCAAGCATGGTTATTCTGACTAATAGAATGACTAAGTAATAGCTGTTCATTTCTCACTAGAAGTTCAACAGATTTGGGTTTCTTGGAACTATAAGGTACTTCCTGTGTGGAAGTGGGGATGGGTCACTCAGTCCAGTTCTTGTACAGTCAAAGGAGAAAACCAACACGTGAGGAGAACATGCAAACTCCACACACAAACAAACCAGCCAGGATTTTGAATCAGGGCTTCTTCACTAGTGAGGTGAAAGTGCTAACCTCTACACCAGTGTTTTTCAAGCAGTGTGTCGTGGCACACTGGTGTTCTGGTGTTCCGTGAGAGATGGTCAGGTGTGCCGCGGGAAATCATTAATTTTTACTGATCTAAAAGCATTTATCATCATCAAAAAATCAGAATCAAAATAGGTACAGGTTTCACACTGAGTTGTTTGTCAACTACAGAGCCCATCAGCTGACGTGGGTTTAAAAAAAACGACCAAATGGTTCCCACGAAATAGTAATATGTTCCTTCAAAACAATTTTGACTTTTTAAACACACCGTATTTTTAACCAAAAATAAACTAAAATTCTTCCTGTTACATATTAACTGTAAGTAGGATAAGTGGTTTAAAGCAATAATATAAGTAACATATATTTTGCCATTGCTTCATGGATGTTTCCTTTGACTAGCGAGGTGATCGCTACGCTGGGCGGCTCGCTGTACGGCAGACAAAGAGCTGCTGCGGGATAGGTAGGCTGCCAGCTCAGGCCTCCTAAATCTTATAGTTTCCTTATTTTCATCGAGACAATAATAAAAAGATCCCCTAGTTGGTTTACTACAAGCAGCAACAACTAGCCCAAACTACCCAAATGATTGCCCTGACTGTTTCTAAACTCAGCTGGGTCTGACAGCTGAGATGTGCTCTCCCAAACTACAGCTGCATCACCTAATCACCTTTGCCTCACATGTAGGATTTGTGCTGTCTGGGGAGAGCAGGACTGTCTTGTAGTTCCCTTGAGGATCTTATCCCACCTTAAGGGATGTCATGAAAATGGAATGTACCATTGTCATGCTTGTGGTACATGTATCGTGCAAGTTACATGTACTTATTGTGTAACAAATGGTCTATTGTCTCATTTTTCTCATTTCTAACAGTACAATACAACATACAAATGGATCAGTGGATCACTCGTAGATAAAAATGTGCACGAACATTTTCGCTCTACGTGGTCACTTAGCGGTCTACGGCTTTGATACTTTGTGCGCGCTCCCTGTAGGTTTGCAAATTTTTCATCTGCAGACAGCCCCTATCCAAGGGCAGCTGTAACTAAAGCTTTAGAGATGGTAAGTCATTTGAAGTTGTAATTCTGTAATCTGCAGGTAATTCGAAATAGTTCCAAGGGACAGCACGTTTGATAAGTAAAATTTCACCGCACATTGTGGTCGTAGACGAGGGAGCAGATACAGAAGTAAGAGGGGAGAGTCCATTCAGTATTTCCATGAGTCAGCTTGCCTGACCTGCTCCAATATGTGCTGTAAATGTACAATCGTCTGCATACCTGTGACGTCTGCCAGCTCGGAGGAAGCAGGCTTCACTATGTCCAAGACTCCCTTCCTGCTCTCCCTTCTTGATTACATTCTGATCATCCAGGGATCCACGTTCTTTTCACTAACAACACAAATCATTCCTCTGTATCACACACTCACACATTCATACATCTAGCTCTTTGACTTGGAGATTCATTTACTCGTGTTCATTTTTCACGTTTTTGGTGACTTCTCTGTTTAATGCATACGTGTCTGTTGATTGATGCGTGGAAGCCCAGCAGCACAATCATCAACATCCAGGCAACATTTTTCACTTTCATTATTGATGGATGGACTTAGTTCTTCTGATCACAGCTACCTCAGTGATTTGGAAGCTAGATCATCATGTGTGTGTTAAAGTGTGTGTTTGTATGGAATTGTGTCCAATTGGGCCAAAGTCCATCCGCCTGCGTGAGGGAAACAGTGAGTCGACCACACTATTCAACTTTATTGAGATTTAAATGTGTTTCTGTTTGGAAATGAACTGTTTGGATTCCTCTGAATGAATCTGCTGTTCACTCGTGAAGTTGCATTTATATGATGGATTGTTTGTCACTTTTTAAATGCTTTCAAACTGAAGCAACATTGATCAGTTCTATTTCTTTGCGTATACATGTCACATTTATGTCAAAAAATGAGGCATTTTCTATTGTAATTTTTTTTATTCTTCTTTTAGTTGTTTTATTGGCTATGTGTTCACTTTCATTGCACACATCATGGTAAAAACTGTCTATTACTAGCTTAAGAATACAATCTATCAGAGTGTATCGCTATATCATCGCAATATCATTTTTCATTTCATTTTTTAAAAAAAGAAGCTCCGGTCACCTAGCTTAAATGTTCTACATAACTGCGCTAGCTTCTTTAAAACAAACTTTAGCTTCATCATCTGGACAAAAACAAGCAGTAAGAGGTGAAATTTCTTTCATAACTAATGCTTTACTTCACGAGGCGATCAGCATAAATATCGGTTTCCTTTACCCATGTTCTTTGCCACGTTTTCCTTTCGCACCACGTAACAAATACTCAGCTTTTTGAGAAAAAAGCGATCCAAACCGAATCAATAACAAGCATAAATTACTAAAAACTGGTTGAATATTTCTTTCTTTTGTAAGTGACCATGGTATAAGCGAGTTAATGGCCTTTGAAGTGTGTATTATCAGCATTAACGCACTTTGCGGAAGCAACCGTCCGACGCAAAGCGGGGGATGGTTGCTTCCGCAAAGTACACACACCCAGCAGCCAATCAGAAACGAGTATTTACCTGGACCATGGTATAACAGAAATTAATAGAGTCGTCGGTTAATTTCTGATAATGGAGACTTTGTCAGCCATTATCCCTTACATAAATTAAATAAACTAGAAATAGTTGATTGAATTCCCAATCCCTAAGAATGTATGCACTAAGATCTAATACTATAAAGTAGATACTGACTGTAAAATTTAAAAAAAAAATTAATAACATTAGAAAGAATGGTGGTTTTATGTGTTTTAGAGGCCATTCTCCAAACTTTTGATAATGCAACAAAGAACAGTAATCATAAAGACCCATTTAACAAGATCCATAATGCTGAAGGACAATCTGATGGTGTCTAAAATCTGGTTCACTTTGTTTAAAGTGACTTTTCAAAGTGTAGTTGTTCAAGGGTTATATATATTTCTAGCAGAGGCTGCAACACCCTGTTTCTGTTGTTATCTGCATTGTTTTAGTGGATTTTTGTGTGTTTGAAATGTCTTTTGTTGAATTTTGATAAGTAAAATTGTTGAAAAATTTAAGATGAGCTGTTTGGATGCTACTGAATAACTGTGTTGTTCAATCGTGAAGTTGTACAAATATGTTGGATGTTGTTTTAAAGAAAATTTCAGAGATCTTTTAACCCCAGGAAGATTTTAATGGAAAAATTTGCTAAATTCTGAAATGCAGAATTATGGGATTACTAGTCATCAGTGAGCAAAATCATGACCAAAACCAGTTGTATAATTGCTATTAAATTTTTAAATGGTACACGTTTGAATTATCCCAAGACTAGATGAGTACAGGTAGACGTGCAGGAGACTTTTATATGCAGATATTGTGTCTTTTGGTAGACATCAAATAGACTAACATAATGGAGTTGTCTGTCCAGTAAACATATCCAACAGATGTAGTTATTTAATAGATGTCTTGTGCTCAGTGGGTTAGGGATTTATAAATGCAGTTGTTTTGTGTAAACATCTGAAAGCAATTTTTCTGAATTTTATTTTAACACTAAAACTTTTGTAATGCCTCTACTCATGCATACATGTGAAGGCAATTGCATGCACAGTAACAAACACACTCTCCCTCCAGGCTATGTGTCTGGTAAAGTAGTACTTTTCTCACTCCACAATGCCTGCCCTAAAATTAAGAGGCTGGGAGAGCAGAGGAGGAGAAGAGGCTTAGAAAAGCCCTAAAAGATAGGTTTGATGTTAAATTGACTGGAAAGGATCTGCTTGCTATTCATGCTAATTGCCATGCAACAAATTGGCCATTTATCCTGCCAAGAAATGCAAAACAGAATTGACAAAAATGGGTGGCAAAAACAGAGTTGAAAGCTATATGTTTCTCAAATCTAACATGGGGTAAAAGGAAGAAAGACTGCCATTAAATTAAACTGAATTAAATACAGATTATTATACTATTCAAGTGTATTTCATGTTCTCTACATTTCTCAAAGTGATCATATATTGGTTTATTAATTGCGTTGTTTTTTTTAATGGATCAGATATAACATAAATGTTTTGTTTTTTTCACCAAACTACGCACACACACGCACCGCCTCTGGGTTGTCATTCAGGGCATACACAGACAACGAGTAACAAGAGGTTGGCGTCAGCTAAACCAGGCCTGCAAGTTATGTCAAGTCCTCCCAGAGTAACACACACACACATTTACACACTTATCTTGGATCTTTATAGTGTGCTGCACCCTCCACTTAGTGCTGCAGTAAAGGTCTTCCTCTGCTCATACAAGAGAGCCATCTTCAAAGAGGTCTACACGCGCACACACCAACACGCACTGAAGATCCATGCAGACTTCTAAGAGGTCTTAATCATTTCACATTTAGCTTCAAAAAGACTTTTTAATCGCACTCTCTGCAGGGATTCTGCAGCTTAGTTCAGCATCTTTGAGAGGAGATTTCATAAAACTATATTTGACTTAATTTATGAAGTTAATACCACAGCAAACAGCATATATCTTGTTACTCTTGCAGCTAATAACTTCTCTGCCTGGCTGCTTACAATTTAAACATCTGTGTAATTTTGGACCACTCATCTGGTGTTATCGGCAGCATTTAGAACTCCAGCTGAGATGATTAATGAAGTTACAATCCAACAGTTCATTATTAGTTCAAGTTCTTTCCATTGCTTCTTAAAGAAAAGCTCCTTGTGGCCCGTTAATACCGTTTCTAAGCGCTGTACAACACATGTAGGCTACTGTCTGCAGATACATGCAGATAAATAGAAGTTCATGTCAACTGCTAATAAAGATACATTTTGTACATTCTGGTCATTCTGTCTGAGTCTTTGAAGGCATATATTGAATAGCAAGACTTGTAATCACAGATGGTTTTCCTCTAATGATTAATGTTGGAACAAAGACCTGTGGACAGTGCAGTAAACGCCTGGAATTTTTTTGTTGCTTTGTGCCGTTTTCAAAAATGCCGCAGTGTAATTCCCAGACATTACCTGCTGCTGATCACCATTTCACAATAAATCAGAATCTAAATGTCAGCTATAATGGTACGGTCCTGGCATCACACACAATTTAGTTAAAAAAGCATGTGGTTTGAGTCAAGTGATGATCAAAGGGCTTTGGCAAATACTCCATTTTGATTAACAGCAGAGAAGACTGAAAAAAGTCAACATTTTCAGAAACATTTGGACTTTTTGAAAACAACGAGTTATGTGAACTAAAAAAAGTCATGCTAAGGAGCAGTGTTTCTCATGGAGAAAGGGTCTGTATAAAGCTCTGGCTTTCCTGTTTCACACATTATATAACTTTTAGCATGACACTAATCATAGGAATGCTGTTGAAGCCTCCATTTGTTTTTTTCTGATTAAAAAAACAGTGATTGAAGTTGAAATTTAGAAAAGATTAAATTTTCATTGAAACAGCAAGAAAACCTTTTTTATGAAACATGGCAACCATTTATTGACTATTTCAACAGTATATAGACAAGTCAACCGCCCATTTAAACACACAACAGTAAAATAGCAGGGTTTTTTTCCCTCTTTTTTTTCCTTCTCTATCTTTTTTTTTGTTTGTTTTTTTTTGTTATGATATTGTACTGTCTGTATCGTTTGCTGAAAAAAAGAATAAAAAAAAAACAATGATTGAGTATGAAATGGATATGAATGGCTCCAATAAATGACCAATCAGTCCCTGCTTTACAGATCTGTTCTATTTACTATTTGAAGACCGACTCCAATGAAAATGATGTTTTTGGTGTATTCTGACATGTCCTTGAAGCATTTTTCTCATGACGGAGGACATGTATAAAGAATCAATGATAAAAACTGCTGTTCATTTTTGAGTGATGTTTTATTTCAGCCAAGTTGGATCAGGAGCAAATGAAAACCAGATGTTTGATAAAGCTCAGACTTTTGACGCGGCTACTGACATTGGCGGGACATATCTCGCTCTCTCCAAATAGATCCATGCACTCGTCTGTGCAGCCATCTGGCTTTAAACTGTCCGGCTGAATAGCTCCGATATCGCTTGTTGTATTTTACTACGCCAATGTTAGCTTGGGCTTGTGAGCCGCTTGTCGCTAGAAAGAGAGAATGTACAACAAAGGCATGCTGGGAAATTAGCTGGACGATCTTCAGTCCCAACAGTCCCTCTGTTGGTACCATCACTATTCGGCCTGCAACAACCGTTCAGGGTCCTTTGACTAGTGCTGACATTACATTATGTGATTGGCTGTCTGTTGGTCCAATGACGTGTCAGTGATTGGTCTGGACAAATTACGATACTACCATAGAAGAAGATGTTGTGTGCTCCATTGTAAACAAACAGAGCTCAGACAGGGAGCAAGATTACCTTCTAAATGTGCTTTTATTATTGTTATGATTATTATTAAGTGCATTCGCAGCTGAACGGACGGCGGTCAGAATCCTTCTCCGGGCCGCACACCATAACAAAGCATCTTCCCTGCCTGCGAACACGAAATACGAGACTCCAGCAGCAGCAGGTTCATTCTAACAGCCACAGATCTTTTTACAAAGTGGGTTGTGGCAATATCTCTCTATAAACACTACAAAGAATAATGTAAAACACAACTTAGGAGGGAAAAGAACTTTGGGTTACAAAAGGAAACGTGAAATGAAATATGTAGAGCCCGAGCAGATCTCTGCGCTACGTAGTTTGTCCAAGTGGGGTAGTGTGTCGTTATCCTCAGTCGAAAGGACCCCAAACGGTTATTGCAGGCGGAATGGTCACAGTACCTACACCGCCCACAACCCAAAAGCAAATTTACTTTGTTTTAAGCTCCTGCTGCCCTGCAGAAAATATGTCTTTAACCCTTGTGCTATACTATGACCCCACCCTTACATTGACGTGTTCTCCCTACCATGACAAAGGTGGATAAAGGTGGAGAGGATTTCATGTAATCCATGGTCACCAGTGAAGATCACAAATCATTGAAGAAAAAAGGTTCAGAGCACTGTCTAGTGGGTCTAGATGACCCAACTCCCAATGGTAAAGTGTCTAAGATAGCACAAGGGTTCAAACGACACAGGCTTCTGATTTTAGCAAAAAACTGCATAATCATAGTTTAAAGACGACTGGGAAAGATTTTACTATAGAAAAAAAATTCTTTGGAGTAGGACTTTAAACGTTTGACAAAATAGATGACGGTTCAATTAAACAGCAAGGACAATTAAAGAAATTGCTCTTAAACATTTACAAAACAAACAAAACAATAACTGCCCTTAATTTTTTTCAAATGGCAGTGTGCCTTATAAGCAGAGCGCCTTATATTAATGGATTAATTCTGGTTCTGCTTAGTGATGTTAAAGTAATTTTGAGAGGTACATGGTGCTTTGTCAAAATGTTTGGCTGGGTGTTACTGTGAATCTACTTAAGCGGATAACTGCGTAGTCACAGTAATGTTTGTTTTAGCGGTATCGGTCTGTTTTTTGTGCCGTGTTGCAAACAAGATTGGGAGTAACAGATATTGTGATTATGATAACACTGTTGTGGCTACCATGTAGCATGTTACGAAAAAGTTCCAAAATTACAGTGAAGGCAGCTACTAAAGTCTGAGAGACTGACAGACTTTTCTCTGACTTTTGTTTCGTTTACAGTGAGTGCGCCTGATAAATGACAAAAGTTTGAATACACCATTCATTGACTGTGCATCTTGTAGTGCTATAGTGCCCTATAGTATGGAAAATAAATGAAACCACAGACATGTTTACATGCTGGAGATCTGCCGAATAAACTTTTTATTATAAAGTGTCAGTTTTGGATCAATCGCTGATGATACTAATCTCCTGGCACTTTAAAATAAAAAAAATTCTAAAGTCTCATTAATCAAACATGTTTTAGGCCATTATAAGAAGCAAAAAAAGGCAGCACAAAACAATGTTTTCACTATTTTTCCTTCTCTTGTTTCATTCCATTACCTGTTTCATTTAAATTTGAAATAATTGCAAGTTTTTGTTTACAAGGATATGTAATTTAAAAAGTTACATATAATGACAAAAGGGACACTTTGGAGAAACTGTCATTGTTATTAAAAAATTCTGTGAAAAAAAATCTGAATTTGTGTTATGTTTATGGTTGTGTATCTTTCCTTCTCCCATAATTTATACGCATCTCAATACGTGATCCACAAATTGACTAAAGATTCAACTAACTCTTACAAATTCATATTAATAATGTTCAGTCATATTAATTTAAGATTTAATTTCTTCAGGTATAGTTGGCAGTGCTTTGAAAAAAGAATTATAATATGTTTACTGAACACAACATACATCCCTCACTGTGGTTCACCTTCAGCCGACTTAAATCGACCCAATGTGGTAGAAGCAAGCTTGTAACTGGACGTCTTTACATGTACACGAAAAGGCAAATACAGTAGAGACCCAACAGGAAGAGAAACTTACAAAGATTGACATAAATTGATTATTTATTTTCTGATTGATTTGATACCTTAATACCAACTGAATCTTGCTTGTTTCTGTAGTTTAGTAAAGCTGTTACTCCCAGTGCTATATTGATTTTTGATACCTATGTCTCATCCTTTACATCACACGTGACTTTGATTTAGTAGTTTATTCTCATCCTTTATGATGAGACTACTACTGACTGAACGTTTCACTTGTTGCAACAATGAAAACTGTGGATTGACATTCTGCTGCATACGATTGCGAAAGATGATTTTTCTGTGAAACAACAGCACAGGTAAGCAAACTAGCACACTCATGGAAACATATTGACAGTGAAAGACAGTTCTGAGAACACTATCACGCCAGTCATTTTAATTAAAGACTCGAAAATCAGGAAGGGCGTGGCAGTCAGTTTCTGATGTCATAAAAGACATCCACACTTTTACAGTCAGATGTCTCTTCATTCATCCTTTATTGCACAGAGTGAATTAGTCAGAACACTCCCTCATTTCCACCCAACACTAGCGTTATACGTCTGAACTTGTCCAACTGTGTTAGCTTGTTCAACAGGATTGAAGAATTTTTTTAGATGCTCGTTATGCCCTATGAAAAACCAGGACAATTTGATGGTACATTAAAGTAAAGTAAAAGTGATACATCTGTGTTTGATTATGTAGTTCCCTGCACCATAGCATAGCCGAAAATGAGGTTCATTACCAATTTGAAAAGCGACTTTATAAAAACCATTAAAAAATGCCTGTCACTGTCTTTGACTTTAACAAAAGAAGCTCAAATGAAGAAGCTGGGATAAAGACAGCGATGCAGCCAGGATGGCAATTACCATCCAACTCCTCCTAATTAAAAACTATCATTGACTGATCGGAGACAGTTTGAGTCCAGTTCAGGGTCACAGGACAGCTGGAACCTACTGGTGGCCAAAGGCTGGATACAACCTGGACACCCTGCATCTCAGACAGCTCTTAGGGTGTTTCTGGTTGTGTTGTTCTGTAACATTCATATGTGTTACCACAGGGGCAGGGGTCTGCGATCTGTGGCTCCAAAGCTGGAGGAAAAATACATATTTTTATTTTAAAAAGTAGCCAGAAAGTATAAAAGTAATAACAAAAAAAGGAAAGTCAGACTTTGTTCAACTCATTGACAAACAGTTGAAGAACAGTAAGTATGACTCCACTCCACAAGGTTCTTGGAGTTATCCTACAATTTATTAGGCTAATCCTTCATAGTTTACCAAAATTGTTTCAAAACACTAACACATTTTTAAACACCATGTACCACAGAAAATCATTTGGAGGTCAGAATGCACAAACAGAATTCATAATTAACACTGGGTTTTTAAAACAGATTTTCTATTTTTGAAGAAATTTGAGGATTTTAACCCTTGTGCTATCTTAAATGACCCCACTCTTACATTGACGTGTTCACCC
This sequence comes from Oryzias sinensis, assembly GCA_037389245.1. Taxonomy (NCBI): domain Eukaryota; kingdom Metazoa; phylum Chordata; class Actinopteri; order Beloniformes; family Adrianichthyidae; genus Oryzias; species Oryzias sinensis. The sequence continues at coordinate 39,004,928 of CM074488.1, read as the reverse complement.
TACCATGACAAAGATGAATAAAGGTGGAAAGATTTCATGTAATCCATGGACACCAGTAAGGTTCATAAATCATTGAAAACAAAAGGTTCAGTGCACTGTCTGTCAGGTACCAGGGGTCAGGGTGGTTTAGATTTGTTTTCCTTTTTCACTTCCGGTTTTACTTGACATTTCCGCTTAATGTTCCTTGTTCATGTTTGCTGTCTTTACTTCTGTGATTTGTTGCACCTGGTTCAGTCGTCTCCACTCCTGTCGACTATCCCTTCCTCTCTGGTTCCTGTAGCTCCCATCCAGACTCCTCCGGCTCCTGCGGTGCAGCTGGCACGGCCAGAGAGGTTCTCCGGTGACTCTGGGGATTGCAGGGCATTCATTATGCAGTGTGAGCTGCATTTCGAGCTGCACACAGCTGCTTTTCCGACGGATCGGTCCAAAGTCGCCTTCGTCATCTCACATCTCACGTACAGAGCCGGAGTGTGGGCCACAGCTTAGTGGCAACGGGGAGCTGCTAGCTGCACTTCTCTTCCTGCATTCCTGGAGGCTTTCACCCAGGTGTTTCAGCACACTAAACCAGGAGAGAGGCGGCCCGCGCGCTTATGGGGCTGAGACAGGGGACTCGGTGGGTGGTGGATTACGCCATAGAGTTCCGGACTCTTGGGTCAGAGAGCAGTTGGAACCCCGCAGCTCTTACGGACGCATTCCTGGAGGGTCTTTCCGATGAGATGAAGGACCAGCTTGCGCCGTTGGAGATTCCGTCCTCCTTGGAGCCCCTGATAGTCGTCGCTATCAGGATTGACAATCGCCTGCAGGATCGCAGACGGGGGCGTCGGACAGGGGTTCCCCGTTCCGGGGGACATGCCGAGGATTCCTATTCTTGCTCTTCTCATGCTCGTTCTGTCACTTCCACAGACCCCCTGGACGAACCCATGCTTTTGGGACGTGGGTGCCTGTCTCCCACTGAACGGAAACGCCGGCTGACGACAGGTGAGTGCCTGTACTGCGGACAGCGGGGTCATTTCTGCAAGGATTGGCCAAATGCTTCCGCTTGTCATTAAGAGTCGGCACATTGATGAGGGGAGGCCGAGCGCCCACTTTTTCTAATCCTGCCGCATGTTTATTAAAAGCTCATGTTATGTTTCAGAATGGGGGAATTCCTGTTCAGGCTTTATTGGACTCTGGGTTAGAGCAAAACCTCATGGATGCCGAGTTGGCCAAACAGGCCGGTTTCTCTTCGGAATTACTCCCCCGGCCATTACAAGTCAGTTCTCTTAATGGAGAGATAGTTTCCACTGTTTAACGTGTCACTGAGCCAGTCCACCTTATTATCTCTGATAATCATCACAAGTTCACCCGGTTTTATTTATTTAAGTCCTCACTCAATCCTGTAGTCCTGGGGTTCCCTTGGCTCTTGGCTCATAACCCCGCCATTGACTGGCCCACCAACCGCATCACTTGTTGGACTGAATTTTGCCATAAAACCTGTTTGCGCTCGGCTTGACATCCAGGAGTTGATCCCGCGGTCGCAGTAGGGCAGCCGCCCTCACCTGACCTATCCCGGGTCCCCCCCGAATATCATGACTTTGGCGAGGTTTTTTCTAGGGATCAGGCTCTCTCGCTCCCACCTCACAGCCCCTATGACTGTGCCATTGAACTACAGCCTGGAGCTGCGCTTCCTAAAAGCCACCTCTATACCCTGTCGAAGCCGGAGAGAAAAGCTATGGAGCAGTACGTGGCTGACTCCCTCAGGTCGGGTCTGATCAGGCCATCCTCGTCACCTGTGGGGGCTGGCTTCTTTTTTGGGGAAGAAGGACGGTTCTTTACGCCCCTGTATTGATTATCATGGGTTAAACACCATTACCATCAAGAATCGTTATCCTCCTCCTCTAATGAACTCTGCTTTCGAGTCACTGCAGGAGGCCAGGGTGTTCACCAAATTGGACCTACAGAACAGCTATCATTTGGTGCGTATCAGGGAGGGTGACGAGTGCAAAACCGCCTTCAACAACCCACTCGGACACTATGAGTACCTGGTGATGCCCTTTGGTCTGTCTAACACCCCTGTAGTGTTTCAAAGACTTATTAATGACAGGCTTCAGGACTTCATTCATCGTTTTGTGTTTGTTTATTTAAATGACATTCTTATTTTTTATATGTACCCCAGCGAACATCGGCAGCATGTTCGTCTGGTTCTTCAGCGGCTGTTGGAGAACAAGTTATTTGTAAAGGCTGAAAAATGTGAGTTCCACTCCTCTTGTGTGTCCTTTTTGGGTTATGTCAGGAGGGTAGGTTTGGCCCGATCCTAGGAAAGTGAGTGCGGTTGTGATCTGGACCACCCCTACCAACCGTAAACAACTGCAACGGTTCTTAGGGTTTGTCAATTTCTTACGTCAGTTTATCCAAAGCTTTAGTGTGGTTGTTGCACTCCTGGCCTCCACCTCAACTACGTTTCAGTGGTCTGAGGCTGCAAAGGCTGCTTTCCTTAGACTCAAGCACTTGTTCACCACCGCGCCTGTCCTGATACAACCTGATCCCTCCAACCAGTTTGTCGTAGAGGTTGACGCATCTGATATTGGCGTGGGAGCCGTGTTGTTGCAGCGGTCTGGTACGGGTAATAAGCTCCATCCGTGCGCCTTTTTCTCTCGCCAGCTTACTCCGGCAGAGACCAACTACGACATAGGGGACAAGGAACACCTGGCCATTAAGCTAGCTTTGGAGGAATGCCGACATTGGTTGGAGGTGGCGGCTCAGCCGTTTGTGGTCTGGACCGACCACAAGAACCTCTCCTACATCCGGACCGCTAAACGGCTGACCCCCAGGCAGGTGAGGTGGTCGTTTTTTACCCGGTTTGATTTTGTTGTGTTGTACCGCCCTGGCTTCAAGAATGTTAAACCTGACGCCCTCTCTCGGCAGCAGGAACTTTTAGTGAGGGAGCAGCATCCCAAGACAGTCATACCGACGACCTGGTTAGTGGGTGCCGTCTCTTGGCAGCTGGAGAGGGACGTCAAGGCTACTCAGGCTCAGGAGCCAGGCCTAGGTGGGGGGCCGCCAAATAGACTATTGTCACAGCCAGGTACTCCAGTGGGCCCATGCCATACGCCTGACCAGCCACCCCGGGATCCGCAGGACCATCGCCTTCCTAAAACGGCAGTTCTGGTGGTGTCCCAGCTGAAGCTGTGTCCCTGTTTTCACTTCACTGTAGTGTATATATTCTGTGTTTGGCCGATACTTGTCACCGGATCGTTTTGGTTGCTTGCCTTCTTAATTACAGTCTTGCGATTAAATCCTTCTCACCTGCTTTCTGGCGTTTTGCGCTTGTGTCCACCTCTCGAGTCCTGACACTGTCTAGTGGGTCTAGATGACCCAACTCCCAATGTTAAAGTGCCTAGGATGGCACAAGGGTTAAGTGAACCTTATGGTTAAAAAACATAGTAGGGGTCACATAATAGGTTCTGAAATAGTTCATTAGAAGTATGTATTTCTGACTGAGATGCTCCACAAATGGTAAAATAAACTGGTTTTGTTTTTATTAGTACTACTAACATAATCCTAGCTAATACTATATTTTGATGCTTTGAGAGGATCATGTATGGTACAGGGTGTATTTTATTTTAGAAGTTGTAATGTAAATCTCATAATCTTAATAAAATAAATACAAATCAGTGTCCTATTTTTCTAAAGGGTGAAATAAGACTTTGTATTTCTTGCTAGATTGTAGTCACTCAGAAATTGACCTGAATATCAATTTCTGTGTTGAAGGTTGTAGATCTTTGATCTGGGGTAAAGAAGAAAGTCTTCTAAAGCTGTTTTCTGTAAGGAACTGGTGCTGCCTGAATAATTATTGGAAAGTGAAAAAAATTTAGATACACCCCATGCATTGTGAAGTTGAAATAAAACAAAAGACAAAAACAAATTCAACATCTTAAACGTCATGAGCTACATTAATTCCCAGAGGTTGTGCCTACATCAAGAAAATGAATAATACATGCAGCATAAGTTGCAGGTGAAGCCATCTTTCTCTCAAATCAGTTAACAGAATTGCTTTGGTTTTTTCTGCTTCTTTTAGGAGTGACGTGGTTTGGACTCTCCCATTTTTGAGTTGGCCAGGATATTTTTCACATAGTAATGTCTGATATTCTTGGGGAGAGTGTAAGGAAATAAGTATCACGACCAAAAACCAGGGTTTTGAAAGCAAACTCTAACCTCAAACACAAAACAAAATCAACAAAACATAACAAAAATTGAATCAAAGATGTTGTGATGACCCTTTGAGGTTTTAAATGACCGAAGTTTTAAAGCAACGGGCAGAAGTACACGAAAAAGACATTTTGGATAAAAAACACATCTTCAGTTCTTCATGGATTACTAAACTTTTGGAGTGTTTTTCCAATATTTTTTACTCACTCAAATCAAAGTGACATTAACAGAGTCATGTTATGTTATGAGTCACACAATGCAACCCAAAAAAAAATGTTCCAAAAATGTTTTCACAGAAAGAAAAGAAAAACAAGAAGAGGATATGGGTGACAACTAAAAACCTGACATGCACAAAAATGTAGAGGAGTTTGAAAGTGGGTTCCACCTTCAATCCTCTCAAATTATTTCCCTTTTAAGTTAATTCCTGTAAGTTAGGGTTCTAAAAAATAATAATAACAGAGACTGAGAACAGACAACTTTAAAAAAACACAATATATTTTCAACTGGATTATTTTGCTTAGAGCTTGAGACATAGAATCATAAAAAAAATATATTGATATTTTTAATTCTTTTACCATGTGGCCAATTTATATATTTGTTTGTTCATGGATTTATTTATTTATTTATGTATTTACTATGCTGATGATCTTTGGAAAATATGTCATATAAATAAATAAATATCTTCAAAATTAAAATATCAAACTCATTGCTTGCATTGCAGGACGTTTTATTGATGTGCATCTGTCATCTGTAAAGCATGTCTTAGCATTGAAACAAACAATGGGACAGACATAATGAACTGGAAGCATTCTACGTCTTAATTATTTATTTCTCTTAAAAATAAGGGAAAGAAATACATACACACCTGAAGGTTACAGGTTAAGCATCTCAGAAATGCAAATTTCATTTTATTAATATGGGAATTCTAAGTAACCAAAGTTTCTTTTTTATTCTTTTCTTAAAGGTTTGACACCCATCCTCCTCACACACCCCAAGCTGACATCTCACCAGCTCAGATTGAGACTGCGTTTCACTCTCAGGAATTTTGTTTCATTCAACACTTAATAAAGTTTCCATTGAAGAGTTTCCTGAGAACATGAGTGGCGCTTTTGTAATTTGCCATGTCTCTGGCAATAAAAAAAGAACATTCAAAACAAACACCCACACAACTGTTTAAATTTGCACAACTACCCCCTATAAGACTTTGAGAAGACTCCCATTGAGATTTTCCAGGCTAACCCTAACCAGGTGATACCATTCAATATACAGCCTTAAACCGAACCAGGAGCCTAAAAATGACAAAAGTTCTACATTAGGCCAACAAGTCCTCATAAGGCAAGTGTAGCAAAAATCAATAAGGTAACAAAAACAAGAACACGCAAACACAAAGCCACTCTGACACACACCGACACACAAGTACTGAGGTAACTGCAAAAACTCAAGTTTTGCAAGTCATAAATCATTCTGTTTACAGTTGAAACTTTAGGGAGCGGAGACATGGTGACGCCAAGGTTGAAGGTGACAAACACATGCGTAGGCATCAGTGTATGCTGAGAGATACACAACGGCAGGTAACCATCAACGGACTCACACCTGCAAATATACATTCATATCATGTTCCAGAGGAAGTGGTATTAAACCCTTAAGCAAATAAAAAAACAGGATTTGTTTTAAAATCACAACTTACTACAGCTCTGATTCCTATCAAATGAAGTCACAACAGCTATAAAGTACCAATGCTGTGTTAACTTGCTTAAAAGCATGCTTTGTAACACAAAGTTCTCCTCCAAGTTGTTACCTCACTGATATATGGCGCCATCTAGTGGTATACATTGGGAAGAATTTATTTTCTAACAAATTGAACCAAATTCAAGATGTTTCTTTCTTCTTTTGTGACTACTCTAAAAATGTTATGAAATTAAAGGTCATACATTTTGTATATATAAATGTTTAAAATCACGTGTGACAGAAGTTTTTTTTAAAGCTTCGTTTCTCAGAAAATCTCCCTCAGTTGGAGATTAGAGGAGATTATGCTCATTTAGACGTGTCCACTCCAGAAACACACACAGACTTCTATTTTGTACACCTAGTTCCTTTTACCAGTACACATTCAAAAGCAGACAACTCCCCCTCTTTCAGATAGGGCCTCGTTGCTTAGCAACGACCTACCAAGTGGCCCAGGGGGCGGGAACACCGAGCTCAGCTTCCGCAATGATTACAGCATGTGTGCATGTGTTTCTGGGACAGCACAGGTGTGTGGGTCTGTGTGTGTGGCTGTTGTTTATGCATGACAGAACTCCCGTAAAGAGCTGCCATGTCTCACGCGCTCTCACAAAGATGGAGAGACTTGTTTGCATTTTCTTCAAAAAAAAAGGGGGGGGGGGTAGATTTTAACAGGGTAATTTGCAAATGTGCACAACTAAAATGACTACATAAACAATACTGAATAAAATAAAGAATTGAAAGTGGACCCTTCATCGCACTGTTTGGGCAAAAGACGGAGCAATGTACTGTAATAGAGCTTGTAACCTTTGTCCTTTGTTTACAGGGGAAGTACCGCTACACGGCATCCAGCACCAGCATCAACCAACACCAATCTAATCTTGCACATATTGACCCACTCCAATGAAAATTGTGTTTTTAACATAGTCTTGTGGCCTTTTTCTTATGATGGAAGACATACATTTAAAAGAAAAATCTGTTTAAACTTGCATTTCTGAGTATTTCTTTATTCAAATTGTTGTGAATCAGGATGAGATGAAAAAATGCCTTTAAAAAAAGATTACCGTATATGAATTATTTAGAAAATATAAAGGAAAGGACAAAAACATTCTGCTCCGCTTAAACAGAGAGCTCTCTGCAACGGGGAAGAGAAAGGGGGGCGAGGTCGCTCTCCACAGGTTTTTTGATTTTGGCTGAAATTGATATAATCCTAATTGAAAAACCATTACAATAGATCAAAGGATGACTAGAATGGGACTTTAAATATACATCACAAGTTAAGTCATTTTAACTTGGAAAATGTAACAATGGAAAGGAAAACAAAGAAATGTATTACTTTTATTTAAAAAAAAAAACGTTTTACTGTCTGCTGAAGCAAATGTTCCATGTGTTATTTTTTTGTGGAACAGTATGTAAGCGGACTGCTTGTTATGGGGGCTGCAGAGTCTAGTAGTGGTTGACCCTCCCGCCTCACAGTGAAAAGGCCCTGGACTGAATTCTAGCTGGGGCCTTTTTGTGTGGAGTTTGCATGTTCTCCCTGTGCATGCGTGGGTTCTTTCCAGCTTCCTTTCCACCGTCCAAAAACATGCCTCAGGTTAGTTTGTGACTATAAATTGCCCATAGGTGTGAACGTGTGGTTATATATCTGTGTGGCCTTGCAATGGACAGGCAAAACATGCAGGCTGGATCCCACTTTTGAGCGAAAGCGTGAAAAACTGTTTTCCAGTAGATTATCTCTTCATTGTTAAATTAGTAAATCTCGCAGGTGTTTTTGCTAGTTCACTCTAAAAAATAGGGTTTTCAACCTTTTAAAACTGAAGAATTTGTATATGGAAGAATAGTGTGTTTCAATAAAGGTTTTCACATTTGTATGGTATATTCAGCTGAAAAGAAATTTGTGAAAGAACATTATCTGCAAAAACCCCATACAAAATGGAAAAGCGGATGTGGATTGTGGATGTTTCTCAAATATCACTAATGGTCGTGTTCCTATGAATATTACTAACAATGATCATTGTTTTCATAAAATGTTTTGACATTTTTTTCCACATCATTCTTCCACTATATTCTCCTAAAGCTTTGCCTGTATTCTCAAATATTTGTGTGTGTGTGTGTGTATATATATATGTGTGTGTGTGTGAAAAAAGAAAAGAAAAATACATTTTTGAAAACTAGTTGACACAAGAAACAACGTAGTTCCTTCTTGTATTATTGGGTTGTTTTATAGCTGTGGATGGCATTCATTACAATCTAAAAAAATAAAAATAAAAAACAATTAGCTTAATTGGTTTTTTAATAAAAGAACACTTCCATTCCGCTGATGATTAGTCTCTTTTAGAGCCCAAATTGAACTCGACCCAGACGCAGCACACCTCCCTTTCCCGGTCGCCCAACCCCCATAAAACAGAAGTCACCGCCCGCTTCTGTCGCTCTCACACCAACATGACTACCGCTTCAACTCTCAGAAAGGCCTGCTAAAGCATTATGGGAAATGTAGTTAAATTGGCTCCAGCTTATTCGAGAAGGCGAGGCTTCACCAAAATACAACTCCCATCTCGACCCTCGCACGCCGACTCCCGTCATCCAATCTGAATATGTGGGAGGAGCGTATCCGCCCACAAAAGCCACAGCTATCTGCTCGTATCTCCCTCTTACAAAAACAACAATTGTCCGTGAAAAAAGGGAACACGCTGATAAAATACAAAAACCGGTGACCATTTGTGTTCGGTGCACGGCGGCCGGCGACGAGGCGTCCCCGCGTCGTGTGGGAGAAAACCAGCGGTGACAGGCAGGAGCAGCGAGGAGGGTGTTGTCCTGATGCTTAAATGGAAGTGGGTGGGCCTCTACGGTCACACAGTGCCAACTTCTCTGTGGATATCGATCTGACAGGCATCAATTTGCTCGCGCATGGACTCTCTATCCGCTAACAGAGACGCACGACTGCGCCGCGAGGAGCTTTGAGGCGCGAGGACGGTCACGCGGGGCTCTCCGTTGTTTCCGTTATTTGGGACTACTTGATTGTGCTCGCGCTTGGCACCGCCCTTCCTGGCCGGTGGGTGGTTTCGTCAAACGAGGAGATCCGCCACGGCTCAGAGCCGAACATATAGGCGTCCTCCGCCTCTTTACCCGGCCGGCCTTCCACCGTGAACTACACCCTCTTCCTCTCGGTATATTAATGCGTTATGAGTGGTAGGTACCCTCCCCCCTTTCCGTCTCCACCCCTCTGTGTATCCGTCTAACAGAAATGAGCCTCCATGCCCCTTTGGTATTGATGATGAGGTTACTGTTTTTTCCCTCTTGTCTTTGTTGATTACCTTTGTTATGCTATATCTAATTCATGCAAAAAAAAAATTGCATTTTTATTGCCTGTCTCGTGCTATCAATGTATTAAAAGTAAAAGTCTCTCTTTTAACAGACTCGAAGAAGGAATCATCTGGAACTGAAGGAGGGAAAGCATCTAAAAGAGGGAAAAGTTCTGCTTCACAGGTAAAGTCGTGCAGTTTAATACACTTCATTAGTTTGATTTTTGTCTCTTGGCCAAAAAAAAAAGTTCCCCCCTCCTCCCTCACAGCAGGCCAGCCAGACACCTCTAGGGGCGTTTCTCCAGTGAATTTCACTTCCTGCTTCTGTAGGGCCCTGCTGGGAGCCAACCCTCATGAATAGAAGCTTACATGGTTGTCATGATCCAGCTGTTGCAGTCTTTTTATAAATAAACATTTTCAATTATGATCAGAGTCATTTAGTAGCGATGCTTTTGATGTCTTTGCAGCACAGGATCTTCACGTTTTGCATGCATGCAGACCGTTTTTCCGTCATACCATCATCTACTTTTTGTCATTGATGGTTCACCAGAAGCATTACTCTCACCTTTTGCAAACAATGTTTTTTTCTAAAACAAATTTAAGGCTCTTTCCTATTAAGCAGGATTGAAGAAGAAGAAAAAAAACTGCTGCGACCTAGTTTTTTTTTAAAGACAAGAGAGGAGGTTGCATTTTCTTCCAGCGTTCTGAGAAAAGAGAAATGTGGTTCTCACACGCCCTCCCACTAGCTTCCTGTAATACCGCCCACTTCCACTGACAGTTCTATGTCTGGTAGCATTTTTTTTCTTTTTTCAGAGTTCTTTCCCTTGCTTTCTCATTTTTTCCCCTCATTTGTTAAATTGTTGCCTGTGGAACCGAGCAATCATTGTGTTTTTATATGCACTAGGGGTGTAACAATTCACTTCAACAACGATTGGATTTATATAATAATTTGTGGTTGCTGACACCACTCACAGTCGATTTTGGTTCATATTGAACAATCCGGTGTCGCTCCTATTAAGCACATGATGTTCTTTGTGTGCTCAACAACTCTCTGTCACTCGTGGGTGACCGCTGTACCTCCTCATCGTTTTTCACCCAGGATTCCTCTCAGCCCTCGCCCTTGGCTCTGCTGGCGGCCACCTGCAGTAAGATCGGAGGGCAGGGGGGAACAGAGGGGTCCCAGGCCCAGGCGGGTGCCCCACAGATCCAGGTTCAGGCGGGTCAAATCCAGTTGCAGGCCGGTCAGCTCCAGGGTCAGATAGTGGTGGACGCAGCTGGGGGTCAGGCTCTGATGCCCCAGCAGCTGGAGCTGATCCCAGCTCAGTTCACGGGGAACGGTTGGCAGATCATTACAGCGGCGCCTGCCATGGCCAAGGAGAACACCAGCCAGCCCGTCGCGGTAACGGTGGCCACCACTGTGGCCAACGACAGCTCACCTGTTGGACGGAAGGTGAATGTTTTTTTTTTAGCATCAGGGGGTATGTTTGCACTTTTCAGTAATCTGATCGTTTTCTGTTTTCACAGCTAAAAGCAGCAGGTGGGAGCAACAGTGTGACCGCCGGTCAGCCACAGCAGCAGCAATACCAGATCATCCAGGTTCAAAACCTTTCTAATGCTGCTGGCGGTGTCCAATATCAGGTCATCCCCCACCTGCAAACTGCAGATGGACAGCAAGTACACATTAGCCCCCAGCCTGCTTCCATTGGAGCTCTGCCTGAGCAGGTTCAGCTAATTCAGAACCCCAACTCTGGCCAGACTCAGGCTATCCTCCAGCCGGCCAACCAGCAGACTATCCTCCCAAGCACAACCAATCAGACCGTCCCTCTGCAGATCCGTCCAGCACAGTCCTTTCCACTTCAGCTGCAGACTCTTCAGGGCTCTCAGCCCCCTGTCATGACCACAGTGCCCATAAACCTAGGTGGCATGACCCTGGCTTTACCTGTAATCAATAACGTTGGAGCGGGCGGAGCCGTTCAGCTCATCCAATCAGCGGATGGCACATTTTCTGTTGCTAATGGCAACCAGTTGGTGACAACAGCTGTTTCTGGAGCTGCTCCAGCTGCAACTGGATCCACAGCAGCGGCAGCTGAAGGCGACGGCGTGTCAGACGCGGCTCAAGTGGTTTCTACAGGATCAGCTGACGCTCAGGTACAGAGCAGCGAGGCAGATTCTCAGATCCAAAACCAAGCCAACGGGCTGCAGAATCAGACTGACGCCGTCGGAACCATCCAGCAGGTGATCGTGGGTCAGGTTGGGCATCAGCTGGTCCAGCAGATCCAGTTGCAACCCCAAGCCCAGAGTCAGGGTCAGCCACAGAACCAGCAGCAGCCTCAGCAGATTCAGACCCTTCAGTTGGCGCCAGGACAAACTCTGCAGCCCATCCAGGCCATCCAGAACCCAGCCCAGGTTCTCATTCGCACTCCTACTCTGTCACCTTCTGGGCAAATCACCTGGCAGACGTTGCAACTTCCTGGAGGAGTGTCGCTGCAGGGCGGTCTCGGGGCGGCTGTGCCGCAGCAGCTGACCCTGGCCCCGGTTGCAGGCGGAGCCACAGTGGGGGGTGGGGGGTTGGTCTCCCTGAGCGGCACTCCCTTGACTTTGAGTGCAGCTCAGATCAACCCAGGCTCAGGGGTACAAACGGTCAGCATCGCAGGACTGGGCACTGCTGGGGTTCAGGTGCAGGGGGTTCCTCTCACCATCACCGGTCTGCAGGGTAAGTACACAATAAGTGTAACAGTGCGACTATGGGACACCTTTTTCAGAAGTAATTGACGTTTTTTACAGGAGTTTTGAATCAATTTTGGGACCAGTTCCCAGATTTACCAGTGATAGCAAAATATCAGAAACATCCCTCCTGCTCAGACATGTAGAGTTTTCTCCTCTCACAGTTTTTAGTGTATTTTCTTTCTTCTGCATGTCACATAAAGGTTTACACACTTTTCAAATTCACCTCTAGGTCAAACACAGGGTCAGGATGGGGTCAAAGTTCAGTCCTCTCCTGTGACAGTCACTGTCGGCAACATGGCTTCAGGTTCATCCATGAGTCCAGATCAGCTCGGCTCAGTTCAGAGTTCCTCGGATCAGGAGGGCCAGCCCAGCAAGCGGCTCAGACGCGTCGCCTGCTCCTGTCCCAACTGCAGGGATGGAGAGGGGAGGTATGGAGAGCTTACAGGCAAAACAACCACCAGAAAGCAGTTCATTCTGAAGTACAATAGACATTTTAAAGGGTTGGAGATTTTTTAGTCTCTGCAATGTCATAGCTATTGGCAAATAGTTAGAGGATTTGAAGTTTTATTTTAAGTCCCACTCCGATCATCTTTTGATCCATTTTAAAAGTGTTCCCAGTGGTCTTTAAATTATCAACAAAATCTGTGTTGTTTTCTAAGACACATTTTCTGCAGAGTGTTGGAGTTTGTTGGACTACATGGATCTATTTGTCTGCAAGTGGATCCATCAGAATGGAGCAGAGCAGGGAGCTTTTTCCAACGGCATTTTTCCGTCTGCAACTGATTCACGATTTGCATAAAAAAAAAACACAGAAGTGCAATTTTAATCTTAAATTATGTTATATATATCCTCCATCATTTAACCCTTCAGTTATCTTAGATGACCCCACCCTTACATTGACGTGTTCTCCCTACCATGACAAAGGTGGATAAAGGTGGAAAGATTTCATGTAATCCATGGACACCAGTGAAGATCACAAATCATTGTAGAAAAAAGGTTCAGAGCACTGTCTAGTGGGTCTAGATGACCCAACTCCCAATGGTAAAGTGCCTAGGATAGCAAAAGGGTTACAGAAAATACCACAAGAACATGTTTTCATTAGAGTGAGTCTTTAAGTTGTGTGCTTTCTTAAAGACTCACTCTTACAAACATAGTGTTTTTTGTTGTTTTTAACTCAAAAAATGCAGTTTGAAGAAGTTTGTATTTATGATGTAGAAAATATACTGGGCGGGCCACAAGCTCCCGACTCCACCCCTTTCTGATGCATCCACTTGCAGACAATGTTTTCATCGTCTGAGCCGGTATCTTGATCAGAACTATATGACTGGATCGTCTGATATTGTTCGCCAAATTTGTTGCACCGGTAATGTGAGGGTGGGGGTTTGAGGGGCTGTAAGCCAGCGGGAGAACGTAGAAACAGATGGGTGATAGGAAGTGGGGCGTGCCTTCCTCGCGGCAACAGTATCGCCCACAATTCAGAGGTGAATTTCTAATTAACTCCTGCCACTCTGCAGAAACTATGTCCTAGAAAACGACACAGGCTTTAAAAGTTTTGTCTAAAAATGGCATCATCAAGATAAAAGACCACTGAGAACACCTCTGAAATGCATCAAAAGATGATCACTTGTCCCAAAAAGCAATCAGTCTGACATCTTATAGACTACAGAATTGATTTGTAACAACATTTTATTCTAGAACACCTATTGGATCCCGTTTGTAAAGTGAAAAAATCAGATATTGACAACAATATTTTTGGTTATTTAGCCTGTCTTAGGATAAAAACAACTGGTTTCATTTTTCAAATGCATATTTTCACTTTTTAATTAATGTATTTATAACTTATACATTTTCTAACTAAAAATTTAGTTTGGAGCTAAATGTTTCACTCCTAACTAAATTTTTAGCTAACATGCAAATTAACTTGCTGATAAGCGGAAATGGACTATCAAAATAAAATCTGGATTTTGCGCTGTCTCTGAAGTGATTCTCGCCAGACGTGTCCCCCATGCACTTTGTGGTGCCATATTGATTCATGTCCAACCTTCTGGCGGAAGACATTTGTCGAGCCGTTTTAACAGCTACTTTTTTGTAATTAGGCTTCTTCTACTGGAAAACCGAGTTTTTTAGCATTGTTGTCATGCTGAAAGATCCAGCCATGTTTCATCTTTAATGCCCTTGCTGATGGAAGGTTTTTACCCAAAATCTGACGAAACATGTCCCCATGTATTCTTTCCTTCACACCGATGAGTCGTCCTGGTCCCTTTACTGAAAAACAGCCCTAAATCATGATGTTTCCACCCCCATGCTTTACAGTAGGGATGGTCTTCTTTGGATGTAACTCAGCATTCTTTCTCCTCCAAACACGACGAGTTATTACTAAAAAGTTCTATTTTGGTTTCATCTGACGTTAGGACATTCTCTCAATCCTCTTCTGGATCATCCAAATGCTCTCTAGCAAACTTTGGACGGGCCTGCACATGTACTGGCTTTAGCAGGTAAACACATGTGGCCCTGCAGGGTTTGAGTCCCTGGCAGCGTAGTGTGTTACTGATGGTAGCCTTTGATACTTTGGCCCATTCTTTAGGGTACCCCGGTCTAGTTCTGGGATTTTTGCACACTGTACTTGTGATCATTTTGACCCCACAGGGTGAGATGTGGTGGGGAGCCCCAGATGCAGGGAGATTATCAGTTGTAATGTCTGGTTCGTTTTCCATTTCCTAATAATTGCTCCCACAGTTGATTTATTCACACCAAGCTGTTTAACTGTTCCAGATTCAGTTTTCCCAGCCTGGTGCAGGTCAACAATTTGGTTTCTGGTGTCCTTAGACAGCTCTTTGGTCTTGACCATAGTGGGGTTTGGAGTGTGACTCTTTGAGGTTGTAGACAGGGGTCTTTTATAAAGATAACCAGTTCAAACAGATGTCATTAATACAGGAGGACAGATTTCCTCTTACAGAAGAAGTTACAGGTCTGTGAGGGCCAGGAATCTTATTTTCTTATTGGTGGCTGACTAAATACTTTTTTGTTGTCATTGTAGATAAGGAAGGGATGGAGAATTGGCATAGGGGCTGTTTATAGACGGCTCTGTTGTAATATTATGGCATTATTCGATTAGCGCCCCCTGCTGTAGTGTAGAAAATAACCCTTTTTAAATTTGTGTTCAATTATGTGATTAATGAAGCAGACAGAAGTCTGTGGACCAAAATGGCGCGGTCATGGACTCTACAAAAGGAAACAGATCGGTCAATCAAACAATTACATTTTAAAAAGGAGAAGTTCCGCTCATGGTGGAGGTGGCGGGAGGGCGGGGCTGTTCCAGCAGAGGATGTGCCGACAGCTGTCAGAAGTGTGGCGGTGCCCTGAGAAGAAGCCTATTTACAAAAGAAAAGCCGTTAAAACGGCTCGTCAAATGTTGTCCGTCAGCAGGTTGTAAAGGAAATGCATGGATGACAATGTTGGCGAGAATTCAAATGCAGCTTTTATTTTGATAGTCTAATTCCACTTATCAGTAAGTTCATTTGCATGTTAACTAAATATTTAGTTAGGAGTTAAACATTTAGCTCCAAACTAAATATTTAGTTAAAAAGCCAAATATATAATTTGGACTTAAATATTTATTTAACAGATAAATATTTAGTTGCAAAGCTTTATTGTTTAGTTTGAAAAATAAATATTTAGGAAAAATCTAAATATTTAATTTGCAAACTAAATGTTTAACTTTGTAAAATAAATATTTAGTTTACAAACTAAACATTTAGTTTGTAAGCTAAATATAAAATTATAAAAAATATTTAACTTTAAATGTAATATTTAGCTAGCTAACTATATATTTAGTTAGAAGTGTGACATTTATAAATACACGAATTAAAAGGTGAAAATATGTTTTTGAAAACTATAACATGTTTTATTTCTCCTAAAACAGATTAAACAACCCAAAATATTGCTGTTAATATTGGTCACTTTACAAACAGCACCCCATAAAGACTATTTGAAAATCATATCAAGTCTTTTAAGTGAATAAAGTGATTTGCTTTCTAGAAACAGTGGAGATCCCACAAAGAAGAAGCAGCACATCTGCCACATGGAGGGCTGCGGGAAGGTTTATGGAAAGACGTCCCACTTGAGGGCACACCTGCGCTGGCACACGGGCGAGCGGCCGTTTGTATGCAACTGGATCTTCTGCGGCAAGAGGTTCACCCGGAGTGACGAGCTGCAGAGACACCGGAGAACACACACAGGTACAACTAAGAAAGCACTAAGACAAATCCTGTCATTTGCTTTTTTGAATCCGCATAGAACCCTAAAATCGTTTTCCTCTGTGTTTTCCAGGAGAAAAGCGCTTCGAGTGTCCCGAATGCTCAAAGCGCTTCATGCGCAGCGACCATCTCTCCAAGCACATCAAGACCCACCAGAACAAGAAGGGCGGCGCAGCCGTGGCAATCATCACCACTGAGGACATGGAGGACGACGCCGCTGAAGGCTTAGGAGACTCCCCTCAGATCGTCTCTGTGGGATCCTGCGACCCCACCACACCCACCACCTCCAACCACTTGGAGGAAGAAGAAGATGAGGAGTTTGAATAGATGATGGACGTTATTTTGCCGAACTGGCTTGCAGTTTGCTTTTTGTTTTGTTTCAGAGATCTTTGCAGGGACTTCTCGTTTTTTTTTTTTTTTTTTTAGATTTTACATAATTATCTCGTTATTGCTCCCTCCTGAACAGAAGCTTAAAGAGACGGGATCACCATGGACATAGAAAATATAGAGATCACAGTCTAAAAAATTAATATATAACAAATCAAGTGTATGGAAAAGATGAGTTTGGCATTTCCTAAACGATGGGAAGAAAGAAATTCAAAGAGATTAGCACAAGACAGGGACCTGCTGAATTCCAAACCAACACAGCAACCTTTTTCTAAAGAATCGAACTCTATGCACACAGTTGCTTTCCTGTTTATACCTGTCAAACAGTGCTGAGGGTCAATCATGGACCAGGACGGTTGCAGATCAGCTACAGAGCAGTGACAGCTTTGGGAAACTGTGTGTGAGTGTGTGTGAATGTTTTTACAAAGGATGTACCTACCAAAAGTTGAATCTACGGTTCAGGTGAAGTCTTCGGGTTCAAGTAAGGTGTTTATTTTCTTTGACTAATCAACAAAAATAACCGTTCCTACAGAAAACGGTTGGGGAATAATTAACAGAAAGAGACGAAAAAAAGCACATTTAAAAAGATTTATGATGCATTCCTATTAAGGCACGATGGCCATTAGAAAGAAACATTTCTATAGAGGAAAAAAAGAACAAACAATCTAGCTTTCTACAACTTTGGTTGTGTAGTAAAAGCAATACTACAATGACAATCCAACTGAAACCTTGTTTACATTGTCAGGGGAAGTTTTGTTCAGTGGTCTGATCAGATGCTGCCGTCTGATCAGACCTGGTTGCTGAGAGGCTTCACATCTGCAGCAGTCCCGTGGGTCGGCGTGGTTTGAGCGCCACAAAGGGTTTGTCAGATGGTAGCATTGTCGCTGATGGTACATGTTGGCTCCTGTGCTCCGGTGAAGACCCCACCCCCACCCCACCCCGTCCCTCTTTAACCCCGTCACATGACCCATGTACCACAATTGCCTTAACACAAGCTGTTGTACAGAGGGCACTTCAGAGGGAGCTGGGTAAAGAACGCGGAGAGCACAGGCAGGCCGGGCTGAAGAGAAGCAGGAAGAGCCGGATTGGGTTGAACCATTTAGATTTTTTTGAGGGTGTAACAAGGGGTTATCTGCTGGTGTTGCTCTGTTAGTTCAACTCTCACCTTCTTTTTAAGAAAAAGAAACACCATTTTATAGACTTTATTAGCAGTCTTAACACCTAAGTGTGTCAGTACACAAGGCCCGTCTGTTTATGGCTAATTTATTATTTTTATTTTGTCAAATTTGTCTTTTGCTGAAGTTGTATTTGTGTGTGTTGTTTCTAAGGTTGCATGTTTCAGTTTTTTGCACTAGTGCTGCTTCTCTTCTTTACTATTTGTGCTTAAGTTTTGATTTTTTTCTTTTTTTTTTTATACATCTCACCACTGGGCTTTGCTTATTCTTTTTCTCTGTGCACCATGTGTTTTTGGAGAAAAATAAATAATGAAACAAAAAGGAACAAAAAAAAAAAACCTTTATGTTGCTTCAAGTTGATACCAAACAAAATTTAGATGTTTTTGGTAATCTTTTGTGTGACGGCGGATGTTTCTCCTTTTAGTTCGGGTACTTTGTAGTGACATCTCATTTGTAAATCTTTTTCTAAAGATGTTTCTTCGTCTCCATGATGTTTGATAAATGGGTTTTTTGGCAGGTTAGCCTCAAAGGCTCCAATTGATCAATATTTTTAAAACTGGTTTGTACAAATGTGTTGTCAGTAAAAAAAAAAAAAAAAAGATATCTTCATGCAGAAAATATGCTTTGCCTGCATAAACCTTGACAATAAAGTGAGTCTTACATTTCTTTTGAGGACCTGGTTTTTTTCTGCATTGAGGAAAATACCCGGCCCCGCCCTCATCAATGCCCTTTGACCCCCCCCGTCATTGGCCGAGCAGCTGCTTCTCGTACTCTCGAGCTGCATGTGACAAATTCATTTAAAAAAACAACTATTTTTTCAAAATTGCAGCTTTTCCATTAGTTTTATCTCCATAGCAACTATTTTATTTTTTGATCGCCTGGGGGCGACATATCGATCTATGTAACGTGTAGAAGAATTGTCAAAATAGATTTTTGGATTTCCTTGGCAACAGAGGGTTTTTGTTAATCGTGTCCCCATGCCTAAGATAGTCATGTTAAATCATTCCTTCAGTTCATTTCGTTCAGTTTCAGACAGGGATTCGTTATCTATATCTTCACAACATTACGGTAAAAAATGTGCGAGCAACAGGTAATGCCACTTTTACAATTTTGCCATTCTTACAGAGTTTAAAATCTATTATAAACTTTATTATTTTACCAAGCAGCTTTCCAATGATGCTCGAGGAGTTAGGAGACAATAGATTAAAATCCATAGCAGATGTTTACATTTGTAGACGATAGTAAAGATGTTTTTTTTTTTTCATTTAAGATGCAGGCCTCTTTCTGAGGCCAAAGGTCAACAAAACTTCATTAATGGTAGTAGACTTATCCTGGCGCCGTGTGTATAAAACTTTGTGAAGATTACTTGAACAATTCTTTTTTCCATATCATGTACGAATGAGAAAAAATCGCACTTTTTGCCCACAACATGCCATGCCGTAGGTCCTGTGGCCATCCCATAATAATTTTAAAACTTCCCTTGGATATCCCTGACATGTTTGTTCTGCTTTTATTAGTTGATTTTGATATATTTTTACTGTAAATAAGAGATTTTGGGCCCCATTCCTTTTTTTGACGGTTTTGCCCACTGTGATGTCATCATTTTTGGGGGCATTGGGGTATGGGGGGTATAATTCACTATGCCAAAAATTAATTTCTACTAGGGACTAGGCATGTGCACATTTCGGGGGACTACTGTACATAAAGCCCTTCTCAACATGAGTGCATGATGGAGAAAGGTCATGCTTTCAGGTTTGCACAAAGCATCAGTTAACAACAACCTCCCTTTGATACAGATTTTCTTTGAAGCACTTCAAATCTAAAGAAAGAAATTTGAGACTGAAAGTCAGACTTTCTGCTGTGCAGCAAATTCCAGCACAGAAGTCGGACTGAAGACAGGAGACTTTTTCACATCTTTGTTTATTTTAAAGCATCCCAATTTTTTAAAGTCCTGACTGCCAGCGATGCAAATTTCTAAACTACTGGATACTACAGAAAGAACCATTTTTGGTATCTACTAATGACATTTGGGGCTTTTCAATCATACCAAATGTGAAGGGGGTGGAGATATTGGAGTTGTAATTTTGGCAGATTTAAAAAAAAAAAAGTTTTTCTGGTAGGAGGTTAGATGCTGATTATTCTCTTTGCTGACATTTTCTTTAATTAAAAAAGGAAATCATTTGTTTGTATTAAGAAAATAAATACACAATGTGAACCTACCATTCAAATTGGCTCATAAAGTTCAAAAATGTGATCTGAACGTAAAGAATATGATACGTTAATTTAGTATTTCCTGTTAAACGTAGATTTTTATTCTCCAAACCAAATTATAAAATAAGTTAAGATGTTTAATAAAAAAATTTTAATCTTCTTGAAACAAAAATTAAAATGTAAAAAAAATTTATTTAATTTTGAATTGCAGCAAACAGCATTTAAAAAAACAGAGGAGCGATCATAAATTGAAAATGGGACCGTCATTCTGCTGCTATAAAAGTTCATAAAGGTGAAAGTGCAAGAAAGATAATTATTTTAAGAGGATATATATATATATATGTGGAACAAAAAAAATTCTATTAAAAGTCACTGCCCTGGTAGTCTGAGGAAAAACATCTTAAAGAGTTTACCTGCAGGATGCAGCCAAGTGTGGATCATTAGCAAAAGAAATAGCTCAGATTAAATGTACAGTTAAAGGCCATGAATGAAAAGATATGGTAAAAACAAACACATGATTCCTGAAAAACACATACATTTAAATGCTAATTAAGGTGAATAGTGGGAAAAAAACAGCTGGAAGAGTCAGCAGATCTTAAACTTCCACCCTTTATTCCACTGAAGTTAAGTTTTTCCTGAGATTCTGATGATGAAGGAATTTAATTCCTGATCAGTTGCTGTTATATTTCAGATTTAAATGGCATATATCTCAAAGCGTCCAGGTATTTTGACTTTATTTTAGCAAACGTGTAGAACGTGGTGCTGGACGGATTAGGACTAGAAAGAGTTGATGTGAATAAGTATTGCTAGAGCTGGTAAAGGTTAGTTAACTCTACTTCCTCTTTTGCAAATCCTCTGTGTGTCCAAAATAGCAAAATAAACAAAACAAAAAACCTGTTTTTCTAATACAATGGTTGGCAAATGAAAAGCCTCACAAAATGACACATTTGGGAGAAAAAAATAGTTCAACCAAATACTTTATTAACAGTGGGGCAAAGATTTTCAACTTTTAAAAGTATCTTGTTTATAAAGATTCCACTTTTGCAGGTTTTACCCAAAACACAACAATCAGACAAAATATAAGCCCTAGAAAATATGGAAATGTACAACTCAAAAGTTTAAAACAATAAAAACATCTTAACCTCCTATGGGGCTTTACAAAATGAACAGGTAAAAAAAAAAAAAAGTAAAGGTGCTGTACTTTACAGTGACTTTTTTTAAAGTGTGAAAAAAGGGTTTGATCTAATGCTCCTATGTGCATTCAAACCAGAATCCACTCCACATCACTCCAGCTCCTTCTGAATACTGCAACAGAGATGACGCGAGTTTTAGCTTCTGGGATCAATTACTTAAAATGGTGAAAACGTCTTTTTTTTTCTTTTCTTTCTTAAGCATTAATCTGTGAAACAGAGCGGCAAGAACCTACCTTTCCAAATACTTGTGGACGTTGTCGTGGCCATTGTAACGGGCGAGACCCACAAGGATACCCGTGGCACAGCGGCCTTCCTTCTTTCGACACAGACTGCAATTGCACACTCCTCTGCAGATGGGACACGACCATGTCTGAAGTAAAAAACACATTTTTAGAGTCAGTTCCAAAAAACTTAAGTACAAAAAAGGTAAGTCGAGGTCAGAATTGTGTTATTCAACATAGAATTGGTTTATTTAACATCCTCCTGACCACCAGCAATGCAAATCTGTCCTGTCGATCAGTGGTCTCCAAACTTCTTATGGCCACGAACCGGTTTAATGTCAGACAATATTTTCACAGACCGGCCTATACGAGGCTGAAGTTGGCATCCTAATTTTAAAAAAATAATTGAAAAAATGAAATGTCAACTTCAGCATTGTTCGACTTTTAAGGTGCAACAGATATTTACAAAAAAACAAAAAAAGGAAAAAGGTAAAACTGGTATTTTCTAAATAAAGTTATAAACGTCAATCCACCGTTTGAGCAACTGTATTTGCAGCATTTTCATTAACATAAAGCTACATGTCTGTATGATTTCCAGGTATTCTAAAGTCAATTAGAACATGCCAGAGCAGCGTATAATGGACAACATGCAGGAATGCGGCCTTCGAGCTCCCCATCCCTGGTTTAGTCCATGGTGTTCACACTGCACACACAGGGAGGGGCTTCTTCTCTTTCTACTGTTTACTAGCGCATGTCTGCAGTTGGAAAAGTCTTGGTGTGAAATATTGAAGTGGTGCAAATCTCATGAATCTTGCTGCAGGTCTTTTTTTTCTTCTTTAACAGCTCCATTCCGATGTATAAAAGACTTGGAGTCAGAATTCCGGACGTGCACAAACTACAATTATTAATTTCTTCGTCATGATCAATTTTCAAACGGTTGGCACTTCCGCATATTCAAAAGGGCCCCCCCAAAAAAATCAATAAATGACAAATGTCAAATGAGTGGAAATTTGCACTTAAAATAAAAAAATGTAATAATACATGTTTTGTGAATAGTACAGAGCATATCCAGTATGAATTAATGACCATATCCTAAATTAAAAACATTATTTGACACCAGCAGCTGTGTTTGGGACGACATTAACATTCATGTTTTTGGTTCAAAGTGCTTCATGCCGCATAACCTTCACTTAAAATGAAGGACAAGCATAATTTTCTAATTAGAGATGTTTCTTCTTTGCTTCCTTTATTTTCCCAAACGCTTCATTTCAAGTTCTGAGAAATACTTTTGTTTTCTGAAAAAAATCTATAATATATATTTTTTGTCTCTTTGTTTGGAATTCTTTTGGTTAGGCACACCATTGAAAAATCTAGCCGCACTCTAGAGCCCTGAGTTTGTGGAGGGAACCGTCACAATAAATCTATATTTAAAGTAAAAATATGGATTTATTTAAAGTACAAATAAATATTTTAGTGATTTTTTTTCCTGTTAAATGCAGATCTCTTCTTCGGAGTCAAAACCTCTTCTTTTCTCCAAAACAAATTTTCAAAATACATTTGTTTTTGTTTTTTGTTAACTGCGATAAGGGTTTCAAGTTAGCGTCGGTGCAGCAGCTTTAAGAAAATAGCAAATGGATTGAGTGACTTGGCATGTGTCAAGAATGAGTCGGAAGTGATGGGGAGAACCCAGTAGATTTCCAAAATAAAACTCCCTTGGGACTCAGATTATAAATGATAATAACTCCTACTGAATAAACTCCTTTTGGTATCTGTAGAGGATATTTGGGGCTTTTCAATAACACCACATATAAAGGGGAGGGGCTCTGGGAATTGTAGCTTTTGGTGGATTTAAAAAAAAAATGTTTGTATTGGTAGTCAGGAAAATATGGCTGTCAAAAAAAAAATCAGACAGGAAGAAACCTAAACATTTAAATAAGTTACCAAAGAAAAGAAAATTAGTATGTTGACCTAGTTATATGTTTGTGGTACTGTCCTTTTGTGCAGGATTGAAAACTTTAAGATATATGTGTTTATTGCATTCCGTCATGTGAGAGAAAGGCCCTTCTGTTTGAACACTGACCGGGTTGAGCAGCACAGAGCCCACGTCCTCTCCGTATCTGTTCTTTAGGCACGGCCCACAGAACTGACCTTTGCCCCCCACACAGAAACCACTGCGACACACTGTTTTGGTGTCCAGAGTCTTTTGTCTGCACTGGTGGCACGAGCTGCCCTGAAAATAAAAAAATAAAAAAAGCAGAGAAAC
This sequence comes from Oryzias sinensis, assembly GCA_037389245.1. Classification (NCBI taxonomy): domain Eukaryota; kingdom Metazoa; phylum Chordata; class Actinopteri; order Beloniformes; family Adrianichthyidae; genus Oryzias; species Oryzias sinensis. The sequence goes on along the minus strand of CM074488.1, from coordinate 38,981,283 downwards.
AGAGTGAAGGAAATCCCATCGGACCCACAAATATCTCTGTCAAATGTTCCCAGAATTCCTCACGTTCTCTTTGTCCCAGATCTTATCTTTGCTGCGGAACGCGATGTTGTCCAGATCCTCTTTGGTGATCTCGTCAACGGACTTCACAACGTACGCACTCTTCCTGGAAAACTGGCCCATGATCTTTCTCCGCTTGACACCGACGTGATCCTCATCCACCTGTCCAGCAGCAGGTAATGAAACACAGCATGTCAGGAAAAACAGCTAAGGCTATGTTCACACTGGCCATGTAAAGCGGGTTCTTGAACCAGCAAAGCAATACGTGAACATGGGAGGTTTGAATGCAGAATCCTAAAATGTTCAGATACATGCGTTTCCATAGACTTTGCATTGGAAGTGCTCACATGAAGGTGAATTTTCGAGCCCGGTATAAACTTTAAATAACAGGAGGTTAAGTCGTGGATGTCGGCTAACTTTGTTGCCCTTAATAAAAGGAAAGCTGAGGTGATTGTGTTTACCTCTAGTGGTGGAAAATATCATGGTCTGAATCTCCACTCTTTTGCCCATTTTTAACAGTCAAGTTTAACACACCTGGGTGTTAAACCTGATGCAACCTTGAAGCTCGACCTCCAAATAAACGCTGTGACCTGATCCTGCTTTTTTCAGACGCGACGTCTGGCTAGGATTAAGTCTTGAAATTGTCACCAATGCCTTCGTGTTGTCCAGACTAGAGGGCTGCATTAGGATTGGGTCCCACACTAGTGTGCCGTGGGAGATGGTCAAGTGTGCCGTGGGAAATTGCCCTCATTAACTGATCTAAAAACATTTTCCATCTCCAGGATTTCAGCTCTGTGTTCACCCAAACAGGTCCTGATAAAACACTGAGGAGTTAGGAATATAAAAGATCATAAAATTACCTTTTTCTTTGTGTTTATTTGATTCTATTAAAGACATTTTGATAAGAATGACGGTACCACGGTTTAGCTGCAGCTATAACTGTTTTAGGAAAAGTCCCGCCCCTTCAACTGTCTCCACCAATCATTCTTGGAGGTTCAATCACACCTAATTAGTCTGACCAATCAGAAGTGGTTAAAGTCTTCACTTCCTTGTTCTAATTTAGCTCATAAAGTCTCTCAGTTCCAACGAAAATACCAGCTAAAGCTCGTCTTTAGTGGTGTAGCTTTCCACAGAATCTGGTATCAGACCGTGGGACAAGTGAACAAAACAATGAAGCTGTCGAACAATACAGACCATGAGATTCTGCTTTTTATTTGGGATGCTGGTGTGCTGTGGGATTTTTGTCAAGGTTAAAGTGTGCCGTGGCTCAAAAAAGGTTGAAAAACACTGATCTAGAGCTCTTCTTATGGTAGTTTTAGTCTCTGTTTTAAGTTGCCTTTTATTCTTTATGTTCTGTGTTTGTTCTTCCTGTGTGCAGCACTTTGGGCCTCCTTGACTGGTGGTGGAAAGTGCTTTTTAAATAAATGAATGCAGTGATACATCAACACCAGGTGTTTGCCATACCTCTATCAACCTCTTGATGTCCACATCCCTGTGGCTTCTGCGAAGAACCGGTTCGCTCTTCTCCTCGACCGCAAAGTTCTCAGGAGGACGAGCCTTGCGGGACGGGTTCCTCCTCCCCGACCCAACGTCTGGGTCCAGCCTGCGTTTCTGTGGCGATGTTTTCTGCGGCGTCCGCTTTTTCTTCTGCAAAGAGGGGGTGTCTGCATTTCAGCAAGGCGAGAAGAAAACGTGACGGAGAACAGTTGGCTGCAGCGGCCGCATTTTGTGTGGCGTTTGTCTGCAAGAACTCCACAATTTTTTGTGTTTTTGCTGCTCGCTTGAATGTCAGCTAACAGCGTATTGCTTCAGCATTGATGGTTCACCTATAGGAAAAATCAATCGAACTGGCACTAATAAAAGGTTGGTTTAACCACGCTGCTGTACAACATGAAAAATGTTTCTAACATTATTATTAAGCCCAGATTCGTGGTATTCAAGTCATCAGTTTGTATCCATGGAAAAAAGGGACACTGCAGCTGTGGAGAACAACTGACTATAAAATAATGACCCGTGAAATCTGAAAAAGCTGCTCACAAACCATCCAATATGCTTAAAATGAATAGAAAATGTGGTTCAACTCTCTGTATGACCTTTCATGTGATGTTTCAGAAACAAGTGCACATCATGTCTCTACTCTGCTGGGTCCACTTGGAGGAAATCAAGATGCTAAAGTGCAATAAAAAGTATTTTCATTTAACTCAATTCTTTGACATTAAGTTCACAGCTCGTCATGAAAAAAAACTTTCTTTGAAAATTTCTAATCGTCTTTGTTAGTCTTTAAATTCAATGCATCTTGCACGGTGAGCTTTTAGCTAAAACCAGATTTAAATGATTTGCTTAGCACAAATGCATGCATATTATGAAGGAATATCAAGAATTTCAAAATAAAAGCAAAAATATTGAAAGGAAGATCTCGGTAGGCAGAGCATGTTTAGATTAGTGTTGCCTTAAGGTAATAGACTGCACAGGTTTTTTACATGTTCTTTGTAGAATTAATGAATTCTTTAAATAAATTGTTTTGAAAATCAAAGTATGTATTGCCATGAAAAAGAACTATGTGTAAAGTAAACTAGAACAATAGTTAACAAAAAACAAGACCTCCAATTTTTATTTACAAATTTTGCACTATTTTCATAATTTTTGCAAGCCGAGCTGTTGAATTAAAGTTTTTGGAAGACCCACTGGGAAGACTCAGTGGTATCTTAATTATGACTGTGCAATTTTTAACTGAAATTTTAAAAACCTGTGTCGTTTCCTAGGACATAGTTTCTGCAGAGCAGCAGGAGTTCATTAGAAATAATAATAATAAATGTGCTCTCACCTGTTTGGGGCTGGGCAGTGTGAGGTCAGCCATGGAGCTCAGATCAGCAAACAGCTTGGCCAGCTAAAAAGAGAAAAAAAAAAAAAGACAACATGGACTTTAGTCTAAAAGAAAGGGATGGTAAAAAGCTTGGAAAAACAAGGACATAGGAACAAAACATTTAAGAGTTTCATACCATGGCTTTGTTTTCCTGGATGTTCTTTTTTCGTTTGTTCAGACTATGAGACAGCGCGTCCGCCTTTTCCTTTCTTGCCTCTTCCTCATCATCCTTCTCCTGATTTTCATGCCTCGCTCGTCTTCCTCTGCCTCTCCGGGATGGTGCGTCGCCTTTAACTGTCGTTTCACATTTTTCCCCTCGCAGTTTTTGCTGGCGAGAAAATGCTCTTTTCATTGGAAACCTAAGAAATTATTATTGATTAAAGAACAAATTCTGTGTTAATCTTGACTTTGATTTATTTCTGGAAATATTCGTGTCACACCTTAAAGCAACTAAGAGACTCCTCCTCTTCAGTGGGGAGGCGTCCTCTCCATCAGAATAGAAGCCGGTGTCCACATCACTGCCCTCTGAATCCACCACCTTTCAAGAAACAACATTCTTGTTTTTGTTTTGGTTAAACAACTATGAAGATTTTCATCCAAATATCAAAGTTGAATACTTTTTTCTGCCTGTTAAAGCTAAATCCATCCTCTTCATCCTCACTGAAGCCTTCAAACTCCTCCTCAGTGTCTGACTGGCTGAACAGGCGAGCCAGCTCAGCCGTTATAAACTTGGATTTGAAACGTGGAGCCTGTTTGAAGCAGATGGTTGTGTCAGTACAAGTCTGAGCTTCATAAATCCATTCGCTCGGGGTCTCAGGGAGGCTGGAAATGCTCGCAAATTTCCCACGTCCATCAGTAAACACACCACGAATGGAGGGCGGTGAGAACGGTGAGCGTTCCTCTGCTGGGCCATGAGGAACCTCAGCAGGATCAGCAGAACAAAAAGCCGTCCGTAAATCATTATGTTGACCCGGAAGCAGCAAGGACCGGCTGAACTGTGAGGAGGCTTTATCACCATAGGAACGTATGTGCTGCTGCATTGCAGGACCCATCGGATCAACGACAAGGTGAAGGGGAAAAGGAAAAAACAAAACCCCATACTTCCCCATTGTTGAAGTACCCCAGCTGCATGTTTTTATACTATCTTTTATGAGAGGTCTGCTGTTAATCTTTGAATACTCTTTAATAATTCTTGTTGGTTTTAAAGGACAGCTATGCAATAAAGTATAAAGATCATTAAAGTATCTATCTATCTATCTATCTATCTATCTATCTATCTATCTATCTATCTATCTATCTATCAGTGACTATAATGTAACATTTTTATCCACCACAAAATAAGGAGGGAATAGTTTTATGAAAAGGAGTCTGTTAGATCCCAATATTAAGAATTTGATCAGGGTTGTCCCCCAAAAAGGCAATAAATGTTCAATGATCAAAAATAATTTATAAATCTTTTTTTTTTTTTTTTATGTTTTCTCATGGATGTATACCAAAGCTTCCTGTGTGGAGACAAACTACTCAAGATAACTTTACTTCGACAGTAGTAGTCTTTTTAAATCAATTATATTAAAAAATAAATAGAATAATAAAATGTGCCATAAACCAGACACACACACAAATAATAATGATAATAGTAAATTGCTTTAGGCTACTAACTAACTAATAGGAAAACTGCCTTTTTCCCCGATCTCCATACTATGTGTGGCGAAGCCAGCGTTGTTTTTATTGATTGCCTGCGATAAAACGGCTACATCACATCGACATTGAATCTAGACGGACTGAATACTTACATTCGGCACGGGGGTCATTCTGAATTATAAGTGCAATGTAGTAAACAGTAAACTGTAGTCTGCAGACGAGCACAAAGAGAAGATTTAAAAGTCGACATGCAAACTTTGGTGACGGAAACAGACCGAGCCGCTTGATGGGGTGTGTCTGTGGGTTTGAACATTTATTTTCTTTTACATTATGTTTGATGCTCGTCTTTATGCAGCACGGGATACGATAAACATCCAATAAAAAACGTATAATTGTTTATTTTTTTAAAGCTTGGTTCATTTTCTCGATTTCAATAAAACGATATTATTATACACAAAAAACTCCCCCCTATTTGAAATGGTAAAGTCCACCGCTTCGCGCGAAAATACTTCATGGGCGTGGCGAGACAGGACTGAATTCTGGTCACTTTTTTGTTGTCTTTATGTGAACATGACAATAACAGTTTTTAATCATAAATAATATATTTTTATTTTAATGTGAAAGGAGTATATAGTCGGAGTAACTTGTGTGCTGAATTTAGTCTACTTTGTCACCACTACAACGTGAGTTTTACTATACTGACATGGCACCTGAGGAATTTTTAGCAAAAGTACGCTGTAAGTGTTCTACACATAGTCTATACTAAAATTGAAGCAGTATACTTGAAGTTTACTATTTCTGCACTATCTATATTTTAAACCTAAAATGTTCTATCTTAGTCTAAAGAAGTATTCAGTTACTGTACTTACTACACCTACATGATCATGGTCTACAGCAGTGGTTCCCAAACTTTTTCTGCAGGGCCCCCCTTTTTGAAAATTAGAATATTTTCGACCCCCCCCCCACACACACACACTGACACAAACATACAAATCCTTTGTTTGTAAACTCCACTGCGCCTTATAACATGTGGTTAATGAGAAATCTTTCTCTGAACGGTAGAATTCTGTTATCTAAAGCTGAAGGAATCTCTAGATCTGTCTATGTGTCTCTGTCTTTAGAAATGCCAAAACACATCTGTAACCTATTAAACAAAACATTGTTTGATTTTATTTGGAGGAAAAAATGTAACTTAAGGAAAAATGTTTTGTGTAACACCAGAAGACGTGGGGGCATGGATGTATTAACCTTTGAAACTTTAAACGACTCTTTTAAAATAAAGTGGTTACGTAATTTATTGAAAGGGGAAGACAATATCTGGAATGCATTTCCCAAATATATATATTTGACACAATGGGAGGCATTCAATTCTTGCTAAAATGTAATTGTAAAATTGAAAAATTACCCACAAAACTTTCAAACTTTTACAAACAAGCCCTGCTGGCCTGGAAACTCCTTTATAAACATAATTTTTCTCCAACAACTTGTTTTATTTGAAATAACAGTAATGTACAATACAAGAATAAATCACTTTTTTCCTAGATGGTATGATAATGATATTGTTTTAATCAGACAACTTTTCAATTCTCATGGACATCTTCTGACGTCTGAAGAATTTCTTTTAAAATTCTGTATTCCTGTTCCACCCAGAGAATATGTAATAGTGTTAGATGCCGTTCCATCCAGTCTACTTCAACTGTTTAAAGGGATTTAGAACACAAGTCAATTAAGAACCCAGACAAACATACATACAAAAAAGGTTTAGATTGAAGTGGGAAACTATATTGGAAATATAACTACACAAACTGTTACATTTTTAGATAAAGACATTATTCTGGGTTACCTTAATGTCAAAATTGACAAAGATTGTATCTTCATTACACAATTGTTTTTATTATTGGCAAAATTCCATATCCATAAAGCCAAATGGTCAAACTCCAAACCTAAATTCCAGCAGTTTTTGAGTGAAATCAATCAGTACTGTACCATTATCAAACATCTGCAAAACCAAAAAGCAATTTGAACTAATTTAATTTTTGAAAGATTTAAAATTTATTAAACCCCAAAGATTTTTGAAGTAATAATTTTTTATGTCATATGTTGTATATGTATGTGTACATATTTATATAACTTCTGTTTTATTTCTTATATTTTTCTGCAATATGTACACATTTCAATTCCCCGAGACATTCACATTGTTATTGTATTATGTTGTTTGTCAATAAAGTATGAGAAAAAAAACTCCACCGCGCCCCCCTGCAATACCTCCGCGCACCCCCTAGGGGGCGCGCCCCCCAGTTTGGGAACCTCTGGTTATATAATATACACTCAAGTATACCTAAGAAAATAAGCTAAACTTGTACTACTGTGTGCTAAGGGAAATCTTCTAATTGTTGGGAAAAACTTGTAAATATTCAATGCCCTTAGAAAAAAAGTAGTCTTTTTTTAGCGCAGTATACTTAATCTATACTAAAAGTGAGGAAATATAATTGAAGTTTACTTTTCATATACTATCTATATATTGTAAACCTAAAATGTTCCAATTTACTCCAGAGAAGTGTTCAAGTTCAAGTGTACTACTGTTAACTAATAGATACCAAATTTAGGATGATTCATCCTTAGCAAAACTTGTGTATTTAAGTGTACTACAAAAAATAAAGTAAACTTCAAGTGTACTACTGTTAGCTAAGGATATCAAATTTTGGATGATTATGTCATCCTTAACCATAAGTAGACTAAATTCCCTATTTCTCCTTCAAATTTAAATACATGCTATTAATTTCCCCCTAAAAGAAATAAAGCATTGTTAAAGCTTCATCAACATCCAATCTTTTACGTCAAACTGTATCAGTATAATTTAGACATTTTGTAAATACTGCCATATTCCCTCCTACATTTTAGACCTAACTTGCACCATTCAAATGTTACATATACCGTAGCTCATTCATTCATTCACCTTTGAAACCTGCTTTCTCCCTTTCAGGATCACTGGGCTGCTGGAGCCTATCCCGGCTACTTGTGGGCAAAGGCAGCGGCCATCCTGGACAGGTCGCTAGTCTGTCCCAGGGCGTTACATATAGCTATTAAACATTTTCAAAAACAGCATATTACAGGCCCTATTTTGACTACCTAGCTCCTCCCAAGTCAACCCTGTTTCCTTTCTGATATGCACATTTTTGAGCCAACAAATATGTATTATACTTTGTAAAGACTGACCATGAACGCTATGACTACCCACAAGTACTATTGATTGGGTTTTAGTCTCCACATGAATGTTTTGGTTCCACCTACGTAGGTGCACTTCCACTGTCACGTTGCTGGGTGGCAGTGTTCCCCAGGAAATCTTGATGTCCTTAAGGTGGAGAACAAGGATTCAGTTGGAGGGCACTGAACATTTTCTTCATAATGATCTCACAGGATGTTAGTTCACATTTTTGGATGTGTGCTGACAGCAGAGGTTTAATCTGCATAAACCAACCAACAACTAACATTAAACAATAATACATACCATAAAAAGCGAAAATAATTCACAAGCTATAGCAAATATTACTTGTCACAAAACTTAATGCATAAAAGTAGTTTCCAACAAATTAGCAGATGTTTTTGCAGTTTATCACCAGTGGAAAATGGGATTTCTATAGAGACATCAGTTTAGAAGTTAAGATTCGGTACTGCAGTAATGGATGATGATCAGGACAGCATAAATCAACAAGTTACAAACAGAATCAGTTCCAGTCTACAAACAGTGGAGCTGATAAGAAAAAAATATATTGTTATTGTAAAACATAACAGGGAATAATCTTTTCCAAATGACGGCTGTTAACTTTTTTTCTCTGGGTTTAAAAAACAACTCCAGCTTTTAAAAGCAATAAAAAACAAGTATTTTGTCTTCTTGTATTTTCATCTCGATTTTAACATGAAAATGAAATGATATGGAGAATGACTAATTTTCCTATTGTTCCTAAAGTGTATTTCTGTATCTCTTCGATCAGATGTAGTTAATAAAGACATTTCTCTGTTTTACATAGAGAAAAGTAAAAAAAAACTCTCACAGATAACACAGTTCCAAATGCTGATTCAACTTCAACTAAAATTTAAAGATATCCAGTTTGAAAAATCTCTTGAAGTAAAGGTCCAGGAAAGTCTAAATACTTATTGTAAAATGTTTTTAAGTATTCCATTCAATTTTATTTGTATAGCCCAAATTCACTACAACAGTCATCTCGATGGACTTTTTAACGGTAATTGAAAAAGTAAAACATAAAATCAAAAGGATCATGAGTGCATAAAATTCAATGGGAAAATACAACATTAAACTAACTAAACTAAACTAAACTAAACTAAACTAAACTAAACTGGCATCCCTGCCCTAAGACCCTCCTTCGCTGTAAGGAAAAACTCCTAAAAAAAACGGATTCCAGAAAAAACGAAAAAACCTCAGGGGTGCACACATGAAGGAGGGATCCTCCCCCACGGCGGACAAGCGATTTACCAGAAATCATAGAAAAGAATTAACTTATCTAACTGTACAAGTACATATTTAAAGTCCAACAGATGAGCTTGAGTTTGTAATTAATATCTAACTTTTAGGTCAAATTAATTCAGTACAATTTAAAGCACTTTTCACAGTATTTAATGTCACATTAAATGTGTCATAAAACACCACCACACACATCCATGCACACACACAACAGGAACACTACCAGGACAACTGCTGACATCACCAAGAAAACTAGATCAAAGGACGGCACCCACACATCATTACCAAATCCCAATTGGTCACAGTGCAGCTTTGCTGGATATAGCGTGAAAAGGTTCAACTGGTTGAACTGTCAGCGTGCGATCAATGCCCAATGCCCAACAAATCAACACCCAATTTGTACATAGATAATAATGTTAGTGACAGCCCTATTTGGGGGTCAGTGACAGCATATTATGCAGAGCGACAAGGTACGTGGAAATGGCTGTCTCCATAAATCTATACGTCGAGGAAGACTCCTGGTTATGTCTGTAAAGAGCAGCTTTATGTTTCTTTGAAGTTGAAGGCTATTCTTCAGTTTTCTCACTGGCTCTTCTCTCCCCAAAGAAACTTTCCAAACACATCTTTTTGTTTGGCTTTCGTTAACTTTAAGCTTTGGGCTTATAACTTAGCTAGCGCTCCAAGCGAGCAGCCGCTTTATTTCACACGACGAGGCAAGATATCACCAAAGATCTTGAAAGATTACATAATAGGTGTTGCGCTTTCCAAGAACAAAACATATTGTGTATTATTCGTGAAATTTATTGTCCCAAAAACATTTTTTGATCTCTCAAAAATGTCTGTTTATGCAAACATTTACAGTTACAATACATTTAATTCAGTAAAGAGAATATCTATGACAATTCAGAGGTTGTTTCTTGGACATTTGAACAGAGGATTCATGATCAAAAACTTGAACATTATTTGACACAATTTGTCTTTTTCCACACAGACTGAAGACAAAACAAAGGATCAGTTTAGTTTTGAACAAGAACAAAAAGAGACCCTCTTTGTATTAGGAACAATTTTGACGAGACTTACAAACAAAAGGATAGACAGCTGAACATCTAGCATCGTTCCATTCCTTTTTTCCCCAATTGGTGGATGCACAGTGTTCATAGCCTTTCCAGTTGTCTGGCTGTTTTGCGGCCCAAGCCCCAAAGTCAATTTTGGTCCCATCAGACCACAGCCACCCTCGTTCCTTCTGAGCATCACTAAGTCCAATCCAGGTCGGAGACTCAGCAGGGTCGAAGTTTCGAATCAGCATCTTGACAAGGTTGTCTTCTTTAAGACTGTGGACAGACACCAGGTTGGCATTTTGTGACACACAGTGGAGTTCTGCATCTCCCCAGGTCATTGATGTAGCAACGTATTTGTAGCAGCGGCCCCCATAGCTGTACCAGAACATGGGACAATTGCCACGAAGCAGCTTCAGCTCCTGTTCATCTGAAGGATCCACAGCCATCAGAGCAAGACCAAGCAAGATGAGGACCAACATGGTGAAGCTAGTCCAGTTATGTTGAAGATTGGATTTGTCTTTCTGGAGTTTTCTAGCTTAGCTGCTGGCTTCTTGGCATCTTTCAGAAAACGGTTGCTTAAATACAGTACCACTATAGACTCCACCCCTGTACACCCACCAAAAGGTTTATTAAATGAATAACAGTACAGTATCTGATGATGAATCAGCTTTGATAAGCAGGTATCATCTCATCTTACTGTAAATTAAGAAAAAGGCGTTGTTGTTCTGGCAACTAACATGAACATTGTTATGACATGAAACTGATAATGAGTATTTTGTGTAATTGTTAAATGCAGACAAGTTTTTCTACCTATATGAATCATGAATATAAATAGACATCAGACTATTTCAGAAATCATCATAGCATTTGCAGATCAAGTATCAAAAACATAAATTATGTGCAAATTTATTTTTATTAAAAATCATGAATATCAATCACATTTTGAGAAACCATGTGATGTGATATGATTTAAGATCAATCACTTTAACCATCTCGATAATTGACTAATTAACTTTATTATTATAACTATATGGTAATGCTGTGGAATTAAAAGGTCCATATTCTGTCCATTGTCCAAGGTCGGTGTTCGTTTTTCGGCTGGTAAATTGCATATAGTTGTATAGCGCTTTTCTAACTTCCTCAAATGCCCAAAGCGGTTTTACAGTGACAGTCCCATTCACACACTGATGGGGACTCCGCTACCAAACCCTGACATCACCTATAACCACCAGAGGCAATGTGGACAGTTTAAAAACGAGAATCAAACATGATTATAATCATAATTAAAAAAAAAAAACACTGGAGACGCTTATAAAATAGATCAAAAGATTGGCACTTTCTGTGTCCAACAATCTTGCAGCTGTAGTAAATACGATTTTTAAACAAAACACTGTCAACTATTTCACTTTTGAATTCCCCTTATTAAATATTTACACAGTTCTGTAAAAAATATTCCACATCACTACTTTACAAAAACAATCTCTGCTCTGATCAGAGCACTTTTAAGCAGTCCGTTGTCCGTTTCAAATTATTCTCATAGGTGTTGTAATAAAGCATTTAGTATGAGAAAAGGCAGGTGAAAATAATTAAAATGGGAAAATGTTACTGCTGAATAGAAAGGCCAAAAAAAAACCTTACATTAAAAAAACAATGATGTATTATGTGACCCAATATTGACTAATAAAAAAGCATCACAATGCATCTTACTACTAAAATGTCAGGCCTGGTTTTAGTTTAAAACAGTATGCAAAAGTTTTCATTCCCATATGCACTCTCCTTGTTATGTTGCTAGTGGTATTATTTCTTCTTTTTGTGATCCTAAACATATTGGAATAACAGAAAAACACATTTGGAAAAATCATATCTGCAGGACATCAAAAACATCTGCCTTTTTTTAAACTATATTTTCAAGAATACTTGATGACCAAAAAAAAACATGTCTTTGGGAGTAAATGTATACATTTTTCAATAAACATTTAAATTTTAAAATCTTTATTGGTTGTTGTTACGCCCCCTTCTGTGTCTAGGGGCACCGAGGCGGCATAACATAAAAAAAAATAACGTTTTCGGCTACCAAATTTAAATTAACACACCAAACGAATGTCTCCATAAAAATATATCAAATTTATTTACAAATAAACCACCAACAACTAAAAGTGAAGCTAAAAGGTTTCATGGTGAACCCAGGCCAAAATAACAAACAAAACCCCACCTAATTGAAACATGTAATCTTACCTGCAAATGAAAGAAAAGGAAAATCAAAGACAAAACACTAACCTCCCTAACCTAACAAAAACAGGAGAAAACATGTACTAAACAAAATGGCAGTTCACCCCTACAGCATCACTTAAACAAAATCATATACCAAAGGACTAAACAGAGTGGGCACAAAATACAAACTACGAAACAAAGTGCAACACAAACTAAAACAAGTGGAGAAGACAAAAACTAAAGTGGAGAAGAGGGCCAAGCTGCATTGGAGACTTGTTGCAGCCAAGCTCCCTTCTCACCAGCTGGAGGTCCAAGTGGTGGCTTTAAAGGCTGCCTCCACCAGCCCTGGTCCAATAAGAGGACACCCCTTTTCCACCACACCTGAAAATAATCAGACAAAACAGACACACAAAGATGCACAAAAACACAGAAGTCCCACTCAAATACAGAAATAATACATAAAACTCAGAACAAACAGAACCAAACAAAACCAAATACGGCGACTGCCGTAACAGTTGTATATAAATGTTTTAGTTAAGAAATAAAGAAAATGTGTGAAAAAAACAGACTTAGGCACATCAATGTTCATGTGTGGTTTTATTTAAATTTAAAGAAATTGAGCTATCCCCAGCTTTAATTTTACTATAGATAAATCAAATTTTTCTTGCAAAACCCATGATTACTAACAGAAAAATATTTTTGCTACATATAATATATAGAAAACAGCAACATAATATGTACAGAATTCTTTTCTTTTCTTTTTTTAAATGAAACATCCAATTTAAATGAGTAAAAACATACTGAATTTTGAATTTTTATCCCAAAAATATGTATACTTATTTGTTTTGAAATTATTTTTTTGTTGATTTTGGACTAGATAAACACTCTGATCTCTCAGCCAGATTGTAAAAACGTCTAAATGTCAATAACCGTTTAAGTGCAAAACAAGTTTTGTGTCCTCATTAGGTTAATGTCATGGAAGATAGATATTCCTCAAGTTCATTCATCTTCTAATCCGTTTTTACCTTTCAGGGTCACGGGGCTGTCGGATCCTATCCCAGCTACTTATGGGCAAAATCAGGGGACATCCTGGACAGGTTGCCAGTCTGTCACAGGCCCACAATCACACACCCATGCACACATGGACAATTTAGAGCAACCAATGAACCTATGAAACATATTTTTGGACAGTAGGAGAAAGCTGGAGTCCCAGAAGAAAACTCACTCATGCACGGGGAAAACATGCAAACTCCACACAGAAAGGTCACCATTGATATTCTGTTTCAGGTATTAATATTTTGTTATTGCTGTGAGACGAACGCTAACCACTGCACCACCATATCTCACATGCACATGAAAAGTTATGAGAACACATTGAAAGTTCTTGTTTTATTAGGTCCCAGTGCGCTCCAACTTCATTGTGCCGCCCCGAACGGAGACCAACCCACGTATAATGGGTACAAGGGGTCTGCGGCATTGTCGGCTACACACCCAATCAGTCTTGAAATAGACCAAGAAGTCCAACAGTTTGTGTGTCACAAAAACAGGCAGACGGCTGGATCCAATTTCAGCAGGTTTATTAGCTCAGCTAAAAGTCCACAAAGCTAAATCATGGTCAGGCAGGCAGGAGTCAATAACAGGCAGAAGTTCATGCAAGGAGAGACAGGATGGTCAAAATTCAGGCGAGAGTCTGGCAGGCAGCAGGCAAACACAAACAGAGTCAGGGTCAGGAGACAGAAGATTAGGTCCAGATATAACGCTCGGTAAGGAAGGCAGAGTGGCACAAACAATACTTCGCACTGAGCTCAGGTCAGTGCAGGGTTGCTGGGAGTTGTAGTATGGCTAGCACTCTGGGGACAGCTCCTGCCGGTGACCAGAGGGAGAGACGGAATTCTGACTTCTGACAGTGTGAATCTTAGCATTGGGTTTCCTATATAATGACGTTTTGTTTTATAGAAAAGCTTGAAATGTCGTTCATGTTGCAACTTAGGGACAGTGCTCTCTCCCTTTCTTTTCACACTGTACACATCAGACTTCCACCATGACTCAAAAAGTTGCCATATCCAGAAGTTCTCCGATGACACAGCCATCGTTGGACGCGTGTCAGAGGGAAATGATCTGGAATATAAGAAGGTGATCCGGGACTTTGTTGACTGGTGTGAACTCAATCACCTTCACATCAATGCCACCAAAACGAAGGAGATGGTGGTCAACCTCCGAAAAAAGGCTTCTCAGTCTCCTCCAGTGGTCATTCGGGGACTGGACATCGAGAGGGTGGATGTGTACAAGTACCTGGGTGTTCACATCAACATAAACTGGACTGGTCAGATAACACAAGGGTCCTGCATAAGAAGGGCCAGAGTCGCCTCCACCTCCTGAGGAGACTGAGGTCCTTTGGTGTGTGTAGGCCACTACTCAAGACCTTCAATGAGACTGTCGTTGCTTCAGCAACTTTCTATGCTGTGGTCTGCTGGTGTGGAGGAATTAATGAAAGAGACAAAAAGAAGCTGGTCAAGCTGGTCAAGAGAGCTAGCTCTGTCCTGGCCTGTCCCCTGGACTCAGTGGACTCTGTAGGTGAGAGGAGGATGCTGACCAAGCTATCCAGCATCCGGAACAACCCCTCTCACCCTCGGTATGTAACGGTGAGGACCATGAGCAGCTCGTTCAGCCAGAGACTGCTGCACCCCCAGTGCAAAAAAGAACGATACCGGAGGTCCTTCGTCCCAACAGCAGTCAGACTATTCAACAACACGGTCTAGGACTGCTGAAACTGCTGCTGTTATTTATTTATTGCCTTATTTAACTCGTTATTTATGACGTGTACTTTTACTTCCACTTTGTATTATTACTATTTTATTCTTACTCATTGCTACTTTGTTTCTCGTACTTTTCCAACTGCTATATTTCTTGTTTTTGGCTGCTGTGACAACCGAATTTCCCTCCAGGGATCAATAAATTCCTATCTTATCTTAATTCTTATCTGAAGATTGGATTTGTCCTTCTGAGTGTTTCTTGGACATCTGGTTGTTTCTGAGAATCTATCAAATGAGGAGATGTTTGCTTGTATGCAGTTCAAATGGACTTCACCCCGTAAACCCACCAATAAATTTTACTAAACAACGTCACAGTATCTAAACACAATCCAGCTTTGATAAGCAGTTATTCTATCATTGATTGATTGAGAACACTTGGGTTAAAGGCTGCAGGATTTATGTCAAACCACTCGGTCCACCGGACCGGTCCAAGGTTCTGGTCGTTAACACCATGAAGAACTTTAAGAAGTGTTTGATCACGGACGTCTGAACCAACATGCAGTAATAAATGAAAGAGTCAAATACTTTCAAGAAATATGACGCCTGGATTAATCACTTTCTCGAAAAGTCTGAAGTACTCAGCAAAGTTCTGACCTGCAGACAACTTGACCTTGTCGCTGATATCAGCTGAAGAAGGATATGGACCTTAATCTAATGTCTGCAGACATAACATCTAAGAGAACTATACACTATGTTTAAACCCAGAAGAACGGCTGTTAATCAGCAGAAGAAGAAATACCAACCTTGGTCATTCGACAGATCTCTATTTTTCGTTATAGCATTACTTTATTATAAAAAATAAATAAAATAAATACAAAAAAAATTATAAAACAAGTGATTAATCAATTATTGAAAATGGTTAAATTGATTGACTTTTAATGATACTACTTCACTTGCTCCAAAAAATTGATAAGTTGA
This sequence comes from Oryzias sinensis, assembly GCA_037389245.1. Taxonomy (NCBI): domain Eukaryota; kingdom Metazoa; phylum Chordata; class Actinopteri; order Beloniformes; family Adrianichthyidae; genus Oryzias; species Oryzias sinensis. The sequence continues at coordinate 38,965,242 of CM074488.1, read as the reverse complement.
TTTATGATTTTTCCTAATTTAACATAATTTTGCACATATTTTTAACTTTTGGTACTTGATCACATTTTGCTAGGAAAATTTCTGAAACAGTGTTATGTCTATTTTACTAGGAACATCGCCACAGCACCCACCCAGACTGGGACACCAACGGGGTCCACTTCACAGCCGTGAGGCTGCAAAGTTAAACTCCAGCTGTCCCAGCAAGGGCGACAACTGCAGCAACAACCACCGACCAAGCCGGCAAGCCCTGGCAGAAAAGATCCCCACAAGAAACACTGGCTCGGGCAGGCTGTTCCATAAAAAAAATATAGTTTTGTCATTGCCTTCCAGCTCTGAGCTCAGGTGGTTTAGTTTTCCAGTAATATCACTCAAAAATGCAAGTTCATATTCACCAAATTCATATTCACCATATTCAGCAGACATCTCCGCCAATAGCACCTTGAAAATCCTGGGCTGTTTGGCTTTGCAGCTGAGGTTGTTTATGATTTTCACAGCAGGAGTCATTATATGTCCAGAGCCAATGACTTTTGCGCATAAGGCCTACTGGTGAATGACGCAGCAGTAAAGCAGACATTTTGGGAAGTCTGGGTCAGCTTTACAGTGAGTGATGAAACCTGTTTGTCTATTGATTATAGCAGGAGCCCCGTCTGCAGTCACTGCTACTAGTTTTTCTAATGGTACCTTTTTCTGCACAAAAACTCCTTCACCGTGTTATACATTTCAACTTCTTTTGTACTTGTCTGTAAGGGCAGTTGCGTCAAGAGTTCTTCTCTTGATGTTAAAAAAAAACAACAGCTGCGCTGTACTGCTGCTTTCCACAGACTCATCACAGACTCATCAAACCACCAGCACTTTGCAATATCCCGGTCCAGCTAATTGGCCAAGTTATCAAACATAGCTGACACTGGTCTAAACATTGTAGTGGAAATTAGGTCACTTCCATTTTTTTATCCTTAGGTACAGTGTTAGTAATTATCATCATTGCTTGATTGACTACTCTTTAATCTGAAAATGCCTTCTTATGGATGGGAAAATGAGCAGATCTAAAAGAGGGTTCGGTGGAAAAAAAAATTTTCATGCTATATGCAAACGTCTCTGTCCTTAAAGCCAACAGATTGCAGGTCCCCCACCCCCCACCCCCCCCTCCTGCCTGCTGCCATCTTAACAGTAGCTTACAGCTCCAGAATGCAGAAGGAAGAACGACATGAAAAAGCTTAAGCAGGGTGTTTCTCGCGGGGTGGTCGCCCGTGTCAGGCGGTCGCACGTGCTCGGGCCCGCTAAATGCTACTTGTAGCTTTAATTTACTTTTGATACTTGATCACATTTTGCTAGGAAGTTTCTACGGAGCCCGTGTCCTGACACTAAAAAATTTAAATATATCTCTTTCCCACAGATTAATATCTTGTTCCCACAAATTAATATCTTGTTCGCACGAAATAATATTCTGTTCCCACAAGATACTATTGCAGTCCCTCGGAAGGATTAATTTGTGCGAACGAAATAATTGGTCCGTGCGAAAGCAATAATTATTAATGTCATAAGTCATTCATAAACACGGATATGCTCTCCGTCCGGCCGCAAAAGCCACTTTCAGCGGTAACGTCCATGTCTCTGTGACCCACATTCGTTCAAGAAAGGAAAAAGAAAAACAAGAATGATCAATTTTTTATTGTCTCAATGAATATAAGAAAAATATCATAAGTTTTGTGATACCTAGGCTTGCTGCTTTGCAATACGATTTACCGGACATAGCTTCTAGCTCCGCCACGGAGCTCTTTTGCTTGTCATGCCGGCATTCGGCCAGCTGGCTGGCCGGTAGACAGACAGCCAGCTGATATTGTAGTTTAGGGTTGAATATAAGAATAATAATATTCAGGACTTGTCTTTTATTAACATACTCTTTAGCAGTTGCTTCACATTCAAAGGCTAGTAGGCTACGTGCTAACTAACTAGCCGATCATTTATCCTGTTATTCCCGTCATAGATTTACAGCAGATACCTTCACATTTCTGTCTGTGTGTGTCTCATTACATTGAAGACTCGGAGGATGTTTATAGATCAGATTTAAGCACAAAAGCATCGGTAATCACGTTCATTCACATGATCCTGGTACGCTCTCCGTCCATCTTGCTGCAAAAGCCGCTTTCTGCCGCTACTTCCGCATCTCTGTGAGCATTCAATAGGGGTAAAAAATAAAAGCAAGAATGATCGATCTATTTTTGTCTCGATGAAAATCAGAAAAATATCATAAGATTAGGCTGGCTGCTTCGCCTGCCGAACTTAGCTTTTAGCTCATAGCATCACAAACATGGCTGTGAGCAATATCCCGTAATGCATCACACATAACCAAAATGCATTTTGACCAATCACTGTGTCCCTGTAAGTGACGTGTAACAACAAGACCAATGATTGTCTGGTTGTCTATGAAAAAGGCAAACTGCATAAGAAAAAAACTAACTGTCGTCAATGTGATAGTTTAAAGTTTGAATGTAGGAATATTCTCAGTTAAGTGCAGGACATGATTGTTGGGAACAGATAGACCGAATAATTACTTTAAATCTAATAAATAATGACTTTATTAAACCATTATTGTTATGATTTTGTCCACAAGTTTCAAAACAAAAGCAGTTTTCTTATAATGTCCTTTGAAAATGACAACATCTCTTTTCTATCTTCTACAGCTGGTAGTTACTTTTACTATTGAATATTTTTTAGCGCTACTGTGAACCACAACAAGATAGACATTGGTGGTTGTTGTAAAGGAAAATAAAGGAAATTGTGTAAATATGATCATTATGATAAGCATTCTATGAAATCATATAAATAAAAACCCACACTTTTTTGTTAAACACTTCAGTTTGTTTCAATTCATTTATTTGATCCTTTGTCAGTGGTTTCAGTGTTGAATAAAAGGAGGGGACTATTCAACTTTTTTGGATGACACAGCCATCAGTGCAAGACCAACCAAGACAAAGACAAACATGTTGGAGCTTCAGGCGTAGATCTACAGAGGGAAGCTTTAACGTCTCTTGTTGGAGTTGATTTGCACGGATTGAGATTCCAGAGATTGATGGATGCAAAGAATGAGCTGCTTCCTTATACTCTTCAGGGAGTGTCTCCACCCATCATCCACACCCCAAATTGTTTCAAAAGCACAAAACAGAACATGATCTGATTATAAATTTAGCAAAGATTGTAGAAGTGGCCTATTTTTTTGATGATGCAAAGTCTGTTATCTATTTCTTAAAAACAACCAGAACATCAAACTTTGTTTCCTGCTGACCCACACAATCTTTAACACGATCCAGTATCTTGAAAGGTTCTGTAATGCTACTATGTAGCAATCAGTAAAAAGGAGGACAGCAGCCATCTGAGAAAGAACAGGCGACTCATGCTGTCCTGAACAGAGAGTCCCTGTTAGAAGTTCAGACTATAGTTTCAGTTGCAATCGCTGGTTCCACTAATTTTGGAAGATTTCTGGCCATTCATAGATGATGGTCAACATCATCAACTTTATCTATACCTTTAACAATTAAAATTGAACAAAGCACTGTGCATTAAAAACTAAACATAATAAAATACATTTTTAAAAAACGAGTGACATCAAAAGCAAAATTAATGAAAGCATGAAGGTAAGAACATAATAAAAAAGGGTAAAAACAAATCTCATATTTAACTAAAAGTCAGGCAATAAAATTAAATCCTAAGTCGTTTATACAGAGCCCGTGACCTGACATGGGTAAAATAATAACTACTTAGCTCTTTCAAAATAATCATCAACTTTTACAACACCCAGTATTTTCCACCGGAAAAAATAAATACATTTTCCAGTTAAATGTTTATTGTAAATAAGACAAGTGGTTTAAAACATATTTGCGGCGTATCTAAATGGACATATTTAGGAAAACTGCAATAGAAACACTTTTTTGGAATTAAATGAGTCTGAGGACTTCATGTGGCTGACAAGTTCTTCTAAAGAGGACAGACTCACAGACTCAAACTGCTCAAGTCCAGCTGAGGGGGAAACAGACTCAGTGCACTTGAAAGTGGGAGTTGAGATGTTTGCTCTAACTGTTATTGACTTGTGTCAGTAAAATAAACCTTAAATTTTTGTATAATTCAGATCATAATCCCTGATCAACAGACTGTGGGGTGTTCCATGCTAAGACTAAGGCCTGGGCTTCAGAAACTCTTTCGCTGTCTCCCTGGTATTCATCAATTAGTCTGGCAAGTCTGGCCATTGGGCCAAATGCAGCCAGCATTCAAATTTTCCACTGGTCTGCAGGCTCCTGAGATCAAATCAATAATATCAGATATATCATATCTCCAGCATTTTCTATGTATTGTGTATAATTGTATAATTTCTTAATTGCGGTTGGCTAAATTACGTTTTAATCCGTGGCAACAGTGTGACACATTCTAGCTCATTTATTAAATGCAGAAAGTTTGGACTCCACTTAATTATTAAGGGGCAGGTGTATGGATCTCCACTTTTTGGTTAAACCCCTAATCAGTCACCTGAGCACTTTGTCTTCCCCATCTGTGATTCAACCCATAATGCAACATTCATCAGGAGATATTAACACATGGCTGGACTCTAACTTTGAAATATAGAGTAAACAGGACAAGAGAGAACACAGTTCCTTGGCTTGCAGAAACTCGTTACTGCTGATTTCAGACCAGCCTGCAGACTCCAACTCACAGTAATAAGTGTCAGACAACTCCTCTGCTACTTTTCCTCAGGCTGGATGGTATAAGAAGGATTTCAAAATATGGTCTGGAACCAAGAATTATTTTCCAGTAATTTTAAAATATCTTAATTTTAAAATGGTGGTGCAGTTTTCAGTGCTCTTGTCTGCTGGGATACTGTGGTTCAAATCCCAACTGGGACCTTTCTGTGTATAGTTTGCATGCTCTCCTCAAGCAAATGTGGGTTTTCTCCCTCATGCCATAAACTGTTAATGAAGGTTTCTAAATTTTCTCAAAGTTTGAGTGGTGACATGTTCAGGGGGTACCCTGCCTTCACCCAACAGTAGCTGGGATAGGCTCCAGCAACCCTGTGATCCAAACAGGGACTCAATGGCTGCTCATGGATGATACGTAAAGTTGCACCTCTTCACCTGCTGTAATCCTCTGCTAGAAGTGAATTCCGCAAGGTGACATATTAGCCTGGGACCGTCTGCTGGACTAAAGATATGATAATTCTTTAAACTGACCTCAGATTACCTTAAAAGTAATAAATAAAAAAAAATATAGAATGGATTTTCTTCATTTCATTGGACTTGATTCATATTTAATCAGTCAAGTAGACTTGTCCTCAAAGACTTAAGGACCCACTCCAATGAAAATTGTTTTTTTGTGTTTTTAACATGTTCTGTATATATTCTGTAGATTGAGGACATATTTAGAGAGAAAAATGTTTCAAAATAATAGTACAAAGTACCTTAAAGACAATAGTAATTATGGCCTAGCGGTGACATTTCTTTATGAACAAGTCTTGTTCTACCTAAAAGAATTAACGGTAAGTACTCAAATCATTGGTATGAGGGAAAACTTTCTATAGAAGTTGGTATTTGTAAGTTAAAACCGCAGAAATATAAAATGTCAAGCTTTTCCTTGAAAGTACATTCAAATTACTGAGATGTTTAAATCTAAATGTTGCAACATATAATACAATCTTTAAATGACAAATTTTAAGTATAAGACTGATCTCCTTTTTGCTTTAATTTTAATTGTTTTTTTTAGTTTATTTATAGATGCTTTGATAGTTTCCCCTTTGGGGGATCAATAAAGTTCTGTTCTAATTTATTTGCATGGTGTATTTTTTGTTATTGGATGTGCTGCAATTTGTTTTATTCCCATGGAAGGACAACTGCGAAGCTCACATAAGTTTCCCAGTTCTTTGAACTAAGTTCTAAATACATATTTTGTCCATTTTTAATGGATAAACCCCTCCGTTGATGGAAATACCAATCAAACACTTCAATATTACCTAAATTTAGAATATAAGCTGGAAATAAATTTAGGCATCAAGGGGTTAAAATGTTTAGAGATATGGAAAACAGCAACAAAAAAAGGGCCGCTCTCTTATAAGTGTCACATAAAACCTATAATTTATTCATTTTCAGTAAAATTTGAACATAGTAAAACACAGCTTTAGAAAAGACGAGGGGCTTCAGCGGACTGAAGGCTGGGTGAGGGGAGACATATTGCTTCGTGTGTGACTGCATTTTCATTAACAGATGAATTACAACAAACTAAACATGAGCATATATTTACACAACAATATTACAACGCTTTCAACGTGTGTCCTTTCTCCTATTGTGACCTTTTTGTTTAGTCATGCAAACAAATATTACGCAATATGTTTAAAAAAGAAAAAAGAAAAGAAACAAAGTGCAGTTTTCCTCCGACTTCCAGTTCATTCACAATTTCAGGAAAAACTGGAATGTGGTCACACTCCATCGCTCTTCTGTTGTCCTCGAGTGGCCATGAAACACAACACCACCTCCACATCTGCTGAATCTTCTTCAAATATGGCACTAAACAAGACATTTGTCACCAAAAAAATTATTTCAATATTTAACTAACATAACAACTACCGGTAGTTCATTCTTTAAAAAAATGATGCCATTTGTGTCTGCACATCGTGTACAGTCATTTAGGAACAAATGATAGCTCTAAATATCACCACTGATGTGGCTTTACACCGTATGAAGAGAAATTAAATCATGATTTCCCATAAAACAGAAAAAATTACTTTACATTTATGTTCAATGCATTCCGTTCCAATGCTTGAGGAAAAATGTCAGAATACTTGAGCGATTTCCCACAAAAACCTCTTCAGTTTTGGACTTTTTACTTCCATTAAATATTAAAGGGACTTTTTAAAGGTTAAACAATGCCTGGGAGTGCAAAAGTAAATTTGAACTTTAGCTTTTTATTTTGCTTACTGTAAATCTACGACACTTCCTTGAAGCAGGTCTTTTGTTTAAAACATTGCACTTTATCCCCAAAGCCGCCCCATACGCATCAGAAAAACAAAAAGTAGCGGCAGAGAAACACATTGGTAATGAGAGTAGGAAGCCACAAACACAAATTATTAACTAAAATTGTAAAAAAAAAAAAACATTACAATGTTTGGCTGAAAATGTATTTGTAACAACCTTTTCTGACTTCCAGAATTATCCCCACATTTGTCAAAATGAATTAAATTATTATTTCAGACAGATATTGGGCTTGACCATCAGCTATAGGTGTTTATGGAAAAAGATTTTAGAAGATATTAGCAGAAATGTGGTAACTAATGACAATGACGCACAGATAAGTGGTGGTTAAGGAAAAATGGCTCATACAGGAAACAGGACTGTGTTGTTGTCCTTCCTTTTTCCAGTCCTATTCTGAATGGGGTCTCACAGTTTCTAAAAATCTATTTTTTTTTCAGTCAGCATATATTTTAAATCTACACACAAACTTTGTGGAACAAAGCTGCTCTTAATGTGTATCGAATGAACTCCGTTACACCAACAAAACATTTCAAGGACACACAAAAAAAACAAAACAGAAGCTGCTTTTTACAGAGGCTGTGTTTCCATAGCAACTAGACATGGCATACAATTGAGCGGAGAATTGGATGGACGAGCAGACGTCATTGCAGTGCTTATTCCAAGAAGTCGTACGTGACGATTCCTATGAAAAAAAAAAAGAGTAGCCGTAGAAAAAAAACAGCTGTGCTGAGGAAGTCAACGTGACGTTTGGCACTGAAAACTGTACAATCCTCGTCTCTCAGCATCTATTCACATTAAGACATCGTAGAGAATGGTGGATAGAGAGTATTTGGCCAAAGGTCGAACAGGACAGGAGAGCTTTAAAAGGGGTCAACATGGATCACTCTGCAAACTGTTCCCTTAACAAAAGGTTGTTGATCATGTGGCTGCAGAGATTTTTCTGCAAGGCTCTAAAACAAAAGCTTCTCAGGAAAAGTTACCACTGAAATTATGTAGAAATGATTAAGTCTTTTTTGGCAAAAATAAGGAAACATACCGATCAACAAGTCAATAAATAACAAATCGATTTTTACAAGAACAAAAAATAAGTCTACACTTGGTTTGACAGGTACTGTACCAAAGAAAAGAAAAGAAAAAGCAAAGCCTCCTCAGGTGTCCGCTTCAGTTTGGCAAATCTTCATCTTCCTCCACAGGTCTGTAGAAAGCTCACCGGCTTCACACCAACAATCCTCAAGCACATATTCACTGTGAGACTCTTCGTGGCCTTGGTCAGAGCGCCCTCTACTGTCGCTGCAGGCTGATCTTGCCGGTGTTGTGATTGTTTGCTGACAAACGTCACACCTGCCGGCGCAACTGGTGCGCCTGTGCGTGAGCGCGTTTAGGCCCGCGGTTCCAGCTTGTGCGACAGTTTGAAGAGCGTCTGCTGATTGTCGATGATGTGCAGACAGTGCACGCTCGCTCGCACATCTGCACTGTCCACCCCAATCACCTCGTTACCTAGGAGACGAACAGAAAAAAACAAATCAAACAGAACTTTTTTCTGGAGGACTCAAGAATTCATCCATCCAACACAAACGTCAAGTAGCACTGCTACTTTGAGGGAGGACTTTCCTGGTATGAATGCAACACAAACTTATCAGCAGATTACTCAGAATAGAATTGAACCAAAATAAAAAAATCCAATATTTTTGCTCATTTTCTTGGCAAACTTCAGCACTTCGGAAAACTGAAATTACTGCAATCCAAAGCTTTATCACAATTAAATCATTTGGTCACGTTTCTAACAGACCAAAATTCAACGAGAGCAACAAAGTCCCACCTCAATGTCTACAAAAAATACACAATATTTGTATTTGAGGACCCATTAAGTTGTGCATTTATAATATGTTGCCCTTTAATATGTACAAAAATTGAATTATAACAGATATATATATATATATATATATTTTCTTGTATGCCTATGATTTAGAATACTTATTATGGTAATATTTACATGTGTGTGTAGAAGTACGTATACGTATATGGGGTATTTATTTGTTTGTCTTCTTTCGTTTTTTTTTGTTTGAAATAAACCAATTTCAAGGTCAAATTTTAAAAATATCTTTTCAACTACACAACAATCAGGGTTATGACTGTGGAATTTCAAATTTGTCTCCTTTTATAAATGCCTTACTGTTTGAAAAAGTGAAAATAAGAGGGAAAAAAATCATAGAGGGTCGTAAGGAGGAGGAGCCACATCTAAAGGACGGTTTGCATTTTTTCTTGATGTTCATGCAGCCACCTTAAGGGACGTCATGAAAATGGAATGTACCATTGTTGTTCATGTCATAACGTTGACAGGTTGTGCAAAAAACCACAGGAGCTCAGCAGAAAGAAAATGTCAAGATGGCAGCCAAAAAAACTCAAGAATGTGCAGATTCTGGGGCTCCAACAGTGTCCGTTGCTTTATTAATGATTATCAACCTCATAAAAGCCAGTTGGACGGCTACTGTCTCAAATTATACATAAATAAAACAGAACCTGCACAACCCGAGTGTCACAATCACCAATGAAAAAGAGCTACAGCACAAGTCCCCAGAGCGCCCTTCAGTCCTGTGACGCAGAAAACGACAACCTCATCATTAAAGGACACCTGAGAGTCCCAAAAGAGCTACTCTCCGCCTTGACTGTTACATAATGGTGAGTGTTTCATGAAGTATTTGTAAAGATAATGGAAGATACACGCACGTCGTACGGCGCCCTAATGCCGCACTTTAGTTGTTCATGACTGACAGAATGCAACTGCTGCTGCACTCATTGTCTGTTTGATGCCCACACAAATTAGGGTCTCATCGTCTAATTTCCCAAATTCTGAACAGCCAAGATGTACTTATCACTTGAACAGCACTAACAGGATCCCTGCGCGAGGATTTGGGGGATTGACGACACACCTGCATCTCACCTACTTTATCCTCACTGACACTTACGTGTTGTTTAAGGGTTCTCTATGCGTCGCCTGCAGCATGCCCATAGTATAAATGTGCAGGAACATTTTTGCACTACGGGCTTACCGAGCAGTTTACAATCATCTTAAAATTGCCACCTGTGTGTGTGCCCCATACAGGTTTGCCCATTTTTTGGCCCGTAGACCTCCACCCATAAGGGGAGATGTCACTAAGGCCTCCAATAAATCAGCTTTGCTCAGATATAACATGGCTCACCTGCTTGATCACTTTGGCAGTGGCGAATATTTCTCACTGTGTCTGCAATCATGTGCTGTCAGTTTGAAAAAGAAAAAAAAAGCATCAATAAAATGCTGATTGAATGTTAAATCGTTAAATCAGCTAAAAACGATTTATACACAATAAAAATGACTAAACAACTTTGACTTGTCTTACCAGTTTTTCAAAGTTGACCAGGTTGTCATGGAAGGTCTTATTTCCCTCGTGGATAAACGTGATATCTAAAAACAGAAAAGATGCTCAAAATGATCAACTTCCAGACTGACATGTTCAACAGAAACAAGTGAATTTCGGGGTTTTTGGAAACCTTTCAGAAGAAGAGGCATAAAGGGGATCTTAGGAGGTTTCATCCTTTTGAAGGCCTCTCTGTACGCTTTGTGGTTAAGAGATGGATCCTAAAGGAGATTATAAAAACAGCTTAAGAACAATGTGGTGCTGAATATGGTATTATTTCGTTTTACAAGTATCTGTTCTCACTGTGATGAGCTCCAACTCAGAAAAAAGCTTCTTGAACTTGCCGGGACATTTCTGAAAGAGAAGATTTCATAGCGTTGCAGTGAAAATCCAAACTGTGATTTTAAAGAAACGCATTAAAAGACGTCCTCACCTCCCATGTTTGGTTTAGTCGGCTCACAGCAGCCGTGTTGAGACCCATGATGATGGCAAATGCAGAATTCAGATTTCTTTGGGCTTTACAGCTACATAAAAAAACATTTTGGATGAAACCAAACACATTTTTCTTTTTCTTTCCAGTAATCCTAATTTATGTGTGGATTTTTCTTACTGGGCGGCGATCTTGATGAACTTCTTGAGCAGTTGGACTCTCTTGTTGAGGGACACGCACATGAGCACCTCAGACATGACCCACTGCTGGACCTCGTTGCAGCGCTGCAGCAGTAAAGAGAGCGCCGCTGTGTGGCCGCTGCCAGGAGGGCGGCTGAGAGTGTAGTACACCAGCTCCTGCTGCAAGGCCAAACACAGACGCAGTGGAAAAAGATTAAAACTAACTGTTAGAGCTGAATCAACTAAATGAAAACATAGAAATAGAGAGAATACTTTTCTTTAACCACAAATACTCTACTAGAGAAATATCGAACCACTGACTGTCAAAGACAATAATAGCAGCGTTCTGAAAAGGGCTGCCATAAGCTTTAGTCACATGAACCCCTATGGGTGGTTGATCTGTATGGGTGCTGCAGGTTTTTGGGTTGTCCGGGTTGTGGTAGGGGTTCCCTTAAGGCCACCTCAAGGGACATCATGAAAATGGAATGTACAATTGTCATTCATGTGGCAAGTGTAGAGTGAAGGATTTGCAAGGATAATGTCAGTTACTAGCGATGTAACGATTATTTGATGAATCGATTTCTATTCCTAAGATCCAACCATATTGATCTGTCTGAAACTGAAACGAACGATACCATTACAAAATAAATTCCCGATGAGATAAATCCATAATCAGATCAATATTAGAAAATACCGTTAGGACTGAGACATGGTAGGTTTATTTTACCATCAGATCCAACTGGACTGATCTGTCTGAGGCAAGCTGTCATTCGAATTGGCTTATGCCATGATAAAATCACTTCAAAATGAGATAAATCGATCTATAACTGACAGTAGGTTTGTTTTACTAAAACGTAAAAATGACCAATTACAGCAGACAACATACACGTGATGTCACCAAAAAATGATCAGTCCAGTCCATCATTCCACAGTTCAATGTGTGGAAATACTTGGAATTCAGAAAAGATGTGTGTCCATACAGTGAGGTAGAATGTTCAAGTAATGTTCTATTTGGATTGTTTGGATGTGGAAAAACAACAGTGGACTGAACTTGAAGAAAATAAAATGTGAATGGATTTGTCATTGATTCTTGTTTTTCTTGTTTGTTTGTATACATATTAAATTTACACTTGATTATCTTGAAGAAATATACAGAATCTGGAAATCTTCCCCTGCACTGTTCAGTGTCAGAGTATTTATCTCCAAGTCACACAGGTTGAGGTTTTGGCTAAAGATGTCCTGGATCCACTTTAGATCAGTGAATTGGATCCTTGAAAATAAACAAATATCAGCTATGAATCGTATTGTCAACCACAAATTATGATTTGAATTGAATTGTTAAAATGAATCGTTACACACACTTTTGACACACAAGGGGATGCTGTCACACAGTGTCTGTACGCCACATTCTAGTCGTTTTTAAGGTGGTAGCTCCTTATTGACCAGGCGCAAATGCTACACGCACAGGGTGTGAAGGTGATAAGCATTTGCCCGTAGGACACCCATAGGATGTCCACACAAACTACTTCCCTGTTCTTCACCATTCGCCACAACCTTTCAGGGATTGCCAAGGCAAATCAGCTTTCACTGATTCGCATGGGTGGTTTTGGCAAAGATTTTTACCTTGGATGTTCTTCCCAACACAACCCTGTATTTTATCTGGGCTGGGGACCGGCAAACGTCCCCCCTTGTGGCTACATAATTAGGTGGCAGAGCGAAGGGTCATGGCCAAGGACCCCCACTGGATGAAGCTCATTGCGGCCCAAGGGAACCTTGGTTTTCCGTGTTCCAGTCCTGCAATTAATTCACTGAGCCCACCAGCCGCGACACTCGGCCTAATATCCTCATTTCTAACAGCCAATCTGTGCACAAAGAGCACACACACTTATCACTTCAGCTGCTTGTGCAGTGCACAGGATTTGAGAGTGGAGTCAAAAAAAAGAAACATCTGTATGACCCACCTGCATCTCGCCTACTTTTCCCTTACAAGTTGTATAAGTGTTTGCTACAACCTGTCGCCCGCAGCATGCACGTAAAAAAAAATGTGCACAAACATTTTGCTCTTAAAGCTTAGAGTGGTCTACAACCTTTCATGCCCTGTACAGGTTTGCCCATTTTTCATCCACAGACAGGCGGCCTCCCCCCGTAAAGGCAGTTGGCAGGAAGGAAGGCCTAAGCAACCCAAAGCTTTTACTGAAATTATATTACAAGACGATGGACAATTGTTCTGTAAACAAAAGTAAAAGACTTCTGCAAAAAGCAATAATGGAAAATGCAATGTGATTGCAAATGGTGAAAATAATTGTCGCCTTATGCTAAGATAGAATTTTGAGGCCAGCAGTTAAATGGCAAAATCAGATCTTTAAAAATAAAAATGATGATTAATACAAGTATTTTTTTCTTACTAAAAATAAATGCAAAAGAAGCAATTTAGAAAAGTCAAAATGTTACCTAATCCTTTATATTTATTAATGTTAACTTTATATTGAAGACATTTTAAAAAAGGAATTTTGTTTAGTCTTCAAGATGTTTTTTATTTATTTATCGGATCATGCTTTTTTAGACCTGCAACATCCCTTGTATTTTAGTTAGAAAAGCTTAAATAAAACAAATAAAATCCAATAAACTCAAAAAGAAAATCACATTTTTTTAATCAATATCTCCAATAAGTGAATAAACGAGGACATTTTAATGCAAGGACACAGTTTCTACTATTGCATAAAAGTGCAGAAACCTCATGGATGGATTTGAAGAGCGTCCAGTCCAGATGTGTGAGCGCCGTTGCCACGTCCCAGGTGTTGATGCCCAAGAGTCGAACCGGCCTCTTGTTTAACTCAGCACTGTCGGCTAAAGGAGGCTGTACACACACAGAAATAAATTAGATTACCAAAACTGTTATTATTATAACGCTTGGGTTTTAGTTACACTGAAGATAAATTGTTACATAAATTAACCTTTTTCAAGATCCTGAGGCAATTATTCTTCTAATGACAAAACAATATATTGCTATTGGAAGAAACATGATTGACTTTTTATATTTTCTCAGACGAAAATAGACATTTTGTGACAGAGTCATGAAAGCTATGAGAAAAAGATTCATAAATACCAAAACTTCATTGAGATCCCTGCGACAGGCCACAAGTTTCCCATTTGGGGTCAGTGACTCTGAATACACACAGTCACTTGGCTGCAGCACCCTTCGCTCTGCAGGAAAGAAGGATGTAGGTAAATAAAATGACCTAAAGGACACATTTTCAGCTGGGAAGTTCCACAAGGATTTGTAGCTGTTCATAATTATTTAATCGTTTTTATGCTCGTTTGTGTTTACCTCCAGTTTGCGACACAACAGCAAGCACCATGTCTTCCTCTGCTCTGTCCATCTTCATTCCCACAATCCGTAGCAGCTCATGCGCCTCCAATGAGGGGTGTGTGTGGACACTTAGGTAGGAATCGGCACTCACATATACGCAACACATGACTGAAAGACAAACATCTCATTTTAACACAATAAAAAGAAACAAATAGTAGCTTTCTGGACCAAAAAATATAATATAAAATATGACTTATTTATTAATACAGTAGAAAAATGCGAGGACATTTGACAGACTGATTTTGTTTGAGCTTGTATTCTTTACTCACCCTCTTTATTCTCCGTCTGGGGAGTGCGAAGGTGCAAATAGCTTTCTTTCAAACTCAATTGCTGATGCATTTGTTTGCTCTGTAAGAAAAGAAGCAACGAACAGTGAAGATTTGAAAAAGGTCACTTCTAATGGCAATACTGGCACCTGTGAAAAAAATAAAGAGAGTGGAAAATTCTCTTTTCTTTCTTGTGAAATTAAGTCCTACTCCGATTATCTTTTGATCTATTTTCACAGCGTTTCGTGTTTTATTTTTTTTAAGTGATTATGTAGTTTTTAGCCCAAATAAAAAAACTGGTGTTTTCAAGGACACATTTTCTGCCGAGCAGCAGGAGTTCATTAGAAATTCACCTCTGAGTTGTGGGTGGGACTGTTGCCATGGAGTAACCAAGGCGGCTCCTCCCACACTCCCCTTTCGGATTTGTCTATTAAGATTGTTTATTCTGAAAAGCAAAGCTTCTTACCTTTTGGTTTGGAGGGCAGTCATCCACAGTGCTGTAAGAAGAATGCACAGCAATAAGAAGAGATGAGGATGTACAATTATATAAAAAAAAGAAAAAAGAATGTACAATGTAAAGGTTTTAGCAATTAAAACAAGTCTTCATCAACAAAGACTCTTACTGTCTGCGGCGTAAAAGTTTTTGAAACTCCTTCAGATCTTTCTCCAGCGAGGGAAACTCATAAAGATCCTCCAAAACACACCTGTACAGAGTCTGCAAGACACAGGTTGGGAAGAGTTTATCTAATTATACATTTAGTTTGGGTTGACTCTAGTTTACCAGAGTCACACAGATCTGGTTCAGATCAGAACCAGAAGAATGTGCATTATGAATGCTGACACTTTAAAGGGGACTCTTCCTATCGGAGCCAAGTCAAGAACTTGATGCTACTGAGGTTGTTGCCTGATGTCATAAGCGGACAAAACTGTCATTTTCCTGTACGACGAGTCAAGTGATCCATGTAGCAGATAATTGTAGATTTCATTATTTATATCATCTATACGTAATCTACTCCCATTCATCCATTATTATACAACAACAGCCGATGAAAACCTTTTAACACTTTGGCAGATTTACACCTATCTGAGGTCAGCCAATCCACCTTGTATTTATAATTAACATCAAAAGTTGGCATAGTCACACCTACAGGATAAAATTATCCAATATGGCTCATTCTCAGCCTTTTTGTCAACATCTATGATGCAGACAAGAACAGAAATCCAACAAAAGGGGTTTTACAATTTCATTCTGTACAGTAACACTGACAGCATCAGAGTAAACCATGAATACACCTATCTAAAAAAATTGTCATCTTTATAGAAGATAATTGTTCATCCTTTAATCGTAAATATGAGACTTCTCTGTTCACAGTTATGTTGTAAAGACCCACTCCGCTGAAAAAAGACCACTGGGACCACTTTTAGAATAGCTCACAAATTAACTGGAGTGGCTCCTGTTTTTCAAAATTAAAATTTTTAGAAACCCAGACGACATACTCATATTAAAGATAAAGAAAATTGGAGGTTTGTTTATCATGGCAAGCACACCCCCCCCCCCAAAAAAAAACAAAAAACAAAACACCTTTTTATTGTAGTCCATGACCCTCTGTAGCCTCCATCTACAAGTCCCTCTTCATGCCTCTGTTACTAAGCAACAGTCACCTGGGTTACGCACCCCATACAAGATTATGCCCTTGGCAACCCTACCACTGCGGTTTCCATGGCAACCCACCACGGAGAAACCGAGCCATTAACTCACACTGGGAGGAGTGATTGGTGGCTGTAAGTAAGAGAATGTGCTCATGGGCAACACAAGGAGGAATGATGGATACAACAAAATCTGTGATGAGATAACAACTCTTTTTTTCAATTCTTCAGTTAAAGGTGTGATGTGGAAGAAAGCTTGACAAAATAATAGCCATGCAGGGTCACTCATTTGTCATCTGGAGCGCCTTAGAAATAAGAAAAGCCTTCTAGACATTTGTTTTAAGAGGAGACAAAAACCCAAATGAGGAAGGAGGCGCCATCTGGTGTTTCTATGAGTTAAAAAACATCCAAGGGCAAATGCAGAGACTTGAAAAATAATATAGGAAGTGGTCAGGAAGACTCATTGTGACAAACCTTCATAAAGCTTCTAACGTGCTCCTCTTCTTTCAGGAAGTCCTTATAAAGCCTACTCCAGTGGGAGACCAACTGCAGTACCTTGCGCTTCCTAAAGAGGACATCTTTGCCCTCCTCTTGGCCTCTGCAGCGGGCACCGCCATAAGTGACTGCAGTCAAGGAACCAGCAGTGTAAAGATCTAGAGGACACATTCCTATTCATTGTGTGAGGGTGAAGGATATTGTCCCAGCAGCGCCTGGCAGAGGTCATGAGTGGACATAAACACCAGGTAGGTCAGCAAGAAGTCATCCAGCAGCATTTCTGGAAAACACAAAACACACCAAGAGTTACTCCTGCCTGGCAAAGAGATGATTTCCTAATTAAGGTTTGGAAAGGTTCTATGTTTGTACCAACAACATTCATTTTTGATTTTCTTGGGTAAATTTAAAGTAAGACTTTGCATATTTTACTACATCGGAAAAAAATTCAATTTGCTATTAAAATGCAAAAAAAAAAGCCAAACACTTAGGGTTGACAAAACCCTTTAGAAATGTTTTAAAGAGGGACATGCTTGATGTGAGTGTTACAGAATAGAGGTCAAATACAAAGTTATCCAGCAATATAGACCAGACCATTCAATTTCGCTTTTTCCTACAGCATTCATTTACTAAAATGAGATTGTGCAACCTAAAAAGTGCAACTTGAAACATCAAAACAAGCTAAATTCATTGAGACTCTGATAATCCAATTTATGTAAATATTCAAGGTCAATGTGATCCCACTCACTTCAGATCATAATTAGGAGGACAAATCATCGAAGTTGTATTATTATGATTAAAGACCAACAGAAAACAAAATGTTATTGGTGTAATCCCTCATGCTGAATGAGCAATAGGAAATTGAATACACTCATATGTGCAATTGCTACCTTTTTAAAGACCCACTCCAATGAAAACCACGTTTTTAAGATATTCATATGGCATTTTTCTGATGATGGAGGACATATAGAAAAGGAAATTAAGTTTGGATTTTTGAGTATTTCTTTATTTCAATTGTTGCAAATCAGGAGCAGATGAAAAAACTCTGTTGGAAAAAGAGATGATTTGGGATGTAAAAGATATGCTGGGCGGGGCCACAAGCTCCCTATTCTGAGCTCTCAGCAACAGAGAGGAAAAGGGGGAAAGGGGGCGGACTTGCTCTGCACCAACAGTTCTACCCACAACTTGGAGACAAATTTCTAATGAACTCCTGCTGCTCTGCAGAAACTTTGTCCTAGAAAACAACACGGACATTTTTATTTTGGCTAAAAACTGTATAGTCGTAATTAAAAGACCACTATAAAAAAGCTATAGAGTTTTCAAACAACAGCCACCAAATCTGAATGATTTAAAAGTTATTTATAAAGTACAGTGGAGCAAAATTCCTCCTGATATGTGCAGAAATCTGATCATCCACTACAATAAACATCTGACCTGTGCTTGAAAAGGGTTTTGTCACAAAGTACTACCGGTAAGCCTTTAAATATGTTTTTCCCTCAATTTCCTTTTAGGTGGGTAAATCTGCAAAATCAGAGATCAAATCCTTATTTCCTCCACTGTTCGTGCCAATATTGCTGGATTTTGTTGGAATAAACTGAACAAATAGAGATGACTTCAGTTAGGAACGTAAAACATTATTTGAAATTAAATCCAGTTATTGGAAAGTATGAAGTAATTACAGAAACCTCCTTAAACTAAAAGGTGTTTTGTAACAAACAGCATTGACTGGGGAAGACTACTGTGCAAGTGTGTGTGTGTGTTTGTGTGGGTGTGTGTGTGTGTGCGTGTGTGTGTGGGTGGGTGTGTCAAAGTCAGCAGGTGATCATTTGGTAAGAATCAAGTTCAAACAACAAACTGGTAATGCTGTTGGTGGTGTGCATATGTGTGTGTGTGTGTGTGTGTGCATGTGTGTGTGTGCACACATGTCGAACTTATTCTCTGAGAAAATGTGCAGCCCAGGAACGGCGCTGTACGGCGGAGAGCAACCAAATCAATTATAGAAGAGCGAGCACAGTCGGCCGCATGAATATTTCATCAACTGTCGTCTCTTTAATTTTAAAGGCCTACATTCTTGAAAAATCTTCTTGGGCAGATCACCGTGAGCTTGTTGCTTTTTAAAACATTAGTAACTGACATCTTTGTTATTTAGTCTCTTCTAAGCGTCATTTGAAACAATAAATATGGAACCCAGACCTTTTTTTGCCTTTTGAATCCCCCTCGCTTCCTCTCTGCACTTCAACACCCCCAACCCCCTTTCCATATAGACTCTGTTTTCATTTCTTGGCTTTTGCATTTCTCCTGCTACTCCCATCCTCCTACGCTCACTGTCTCTGTGATGATAAATATCCATTTTCATCTGAAACATATGCCACTTGCATTTCCACCGGCACACCGAGTCAAACGCTTGTACGCACAGAGAGCGGACACAAATGCCGCCCTGATGAATGACTCATTCATTTCTGACCTTGGGGACTTTATCTGTTGTGTTAGAGAGGAAAAAACTACAGGAAATGTGTGTGCTGAACTAATCGAAGTAATCTCCCGCTGTGAATTTTTTTTATATCGTGGCATGAGTGTGTATTTTCTGTGTGCATGCCGCTGGGGTGTTGGGCTAATTGCTCTTTATCCACAAAAGGTTGTGTGCAACACGCTGCATAGCTAAGCCCACTAAAACGGTGCACCGATGCTTAGCACCGCCCCGAGGGGGACTCGCACCAGCAAATCACACTTTATGTACACGTTTCCTCCAGCTACAAAAATGAAAGGACTGTCTGACAAAAGCTAACATGGATCTCCACTCAATCCCCACTCCCGCTTGTGTTCCAGCTCTCCCTCTAATACATTTCAGGCGGACTTCCTCGACAAAGGCCATCTCAGTTCTCTCCCACATTTATCACTTCCTCTTTCTTCCTTCGCTTCCTGCAATTCAGTGAAATGGTTCCCTGTGGACGGCTGGGAGCTGGTGGTGCTGAGCCCAGACTTGAAGCATAAAGGCTCCTTGTCTTATGCTACCAGGCTAGAGTGTCGGTTTTTCTAATTAAAGTTGTTTTTTTAACATCCCAGAGTGATAATTTCTCAATAGACTAAATAATTGTGGACTATTTCATTATAATCCTGAAGCTACGTTCACACCATCATCGGCAACGCACATTCGAGCGACCACTTCTATTGAACAGTCTATGCATATGCGCTGTTGGGCTTCCCCATTCAAAACTCTTGCGTTCACACATCACTACGCATGTTTTTAGGCTCTACATTCTAAACATGCATCCGTTTGAATTGAACGCCTGTTCAAAGTTAAACCAAGTTCGAACTTTGACTAACCAGGGCCTCAGATATGGATGGGATCCTTTTTATTTCACGGAAGGGCCAACCGTTAGTAAATTAACGATAGAAGAGAAATTAGTCATTGCAGTTTGTGCCCAGGCAGGAGTATTTGACACCAAGTCTGGAATACAGCTGTGAAAAAAAACAAGATTAACGAGATTAGCACCACTTTGAAATGTTGTACATAGGCTTTTCCAACTGTAGGTGGCAGACATGCAGTAGTAAACAGTAGAAAACAAGAAACCATATGCTAAATGCCTGTTCAGAATGGGCATTTAGCTCTGAGCGCACCTGGCCAGTGGGAGCGTAGCGTAATGCATTAGAAATGCATTTTCTCATTTAGTATTATTACATTAAGTCAATGAAAAAGTGAGCTCTAAATAATATTAGGAAACAAAAAGACAATTAGAAAATATTCAAAAGCATGCCGTAATCAATTGTCTTTCAATAGAATGAACCCAAACATCAAGCAGAGTATGATGGCTCTCAAAAACTTAACACAACATTAAAACGGGCACAGAGTCCATATGTCACTGTGTTCATCCATACATTTCATTAGTAGATATGGAGGTTTTTATTCCTTCCAATCTTCAGAAAGATGTGAGCTTTCAGTGTCAGATCTTCTGACCCTGAATGACCCGAGGTCAGAACGCAAACATTTTATTTAAATCTATCAATTCTATTTAAAATAATGGTCCGATTCACTTCAAAATTAACTTGTCATTCCATTACGTATGTACGTACGTGCGTGCGTGCGTACGTCTTACACACACATATATACAGACATACACACACATATGTACATATATATATACGCTATATGTGGATATGGAGGCAGTCGTTTCAATGTAGCTCGCGTGCCACAAAAGTGTAGGCACCTCTAGTTTACAGCACCCTGAGGTAGTCATTTAACCACTTGATTGGCACAATTAGTCTCTTAAATATTTGTCATATTTACAGGTAAAGACATGGCTGAATGAATCCACCTGTAGGAGCTGTGTCCGCTGCTATATGCAGTTAAGCTCACTGAAGGGGAAGTGCATACCTTCTGGCTTTGTTGGAACTTGTGCAGCATTGAAAAGAAATACCTTAAACGGAGGTGGGGCGGGCGCTTTGTTCAGATTCCATTGAAGACAGCTGAGGCATGTGCTGCTGGTTTGTTTTTCAGTTAGACTTTTGTTTTGCTGAAACCGCTGTCACTGGCATATAGTAAACTTGCATTGTTGTTGTCCTGCTCTTGTTCAAACCCCTTTGGTTTTCCGTGTGTTGGATATCCTCACATAGTTGTGCATATATGCTTGTGCGTGTTTTCAAACTTACCGCTCTCCCTGTTCTCTTGTGCCTCTTTGGTCATCAGTCGCGGGTCGCGAGTAGATGCTCCAAGAATCTTGAGTGGTGTTCCTGAGACCACACATACCTGTAAGACGAAAAGTTCCAACAGTCTGTCTTAGGAGAACAGGAATACCAGCGGCAGCCACCTCCATCCACCCATCTTTCCTCCTTCTCTTCCTCTTTTGAATCATCATCAATGTAACAAATGGGAACATCAAATGTCTCGTTAGTCCCATCTTGAGTCTTCACTATCAGCTTCATCCTCATCCTCCTCTGCTTCTGCCAGTGTAACCAGCATAGAAGTCTTCTCCATACCTAAACTCCAACAATCAGCCCTCTTCTAAGCTCTGCATACCCAGCAGTGCCGTCCCTCCGTGGGGCATAATGCCCTGCCGGCTGCCCAGTTAGTAAACAGCCTCTACAGATAGAAGCCTGTGTCTGACAGCTCCTACAGTCGAGCTGGAGAAGCAGATTGGTGGTGCACTAAACACACCTACCTAACCTGCCATCACCGACCTCCCTGCTTTGTATTTTAGGTCTTGGCTCATACTTAATCTGACACAGAAAACGCTCTGTGTGCTACCTTTCTATACAATGTACAGAATGTAACACCAAATCGTCTTTTGATCACCTTTTTCTTTCCTCAGCTGAAAACAAAAACCCACTTTTTTCAAGGCATCAACTTCAAAATGCTTACTAGCACTAATTATATTCAGCACTTGCACCCAAAAATGACCTTTCAGCTGTCAAAGATTAAAATTTTACCCTAAGAAAAATGAGATAAACACTGTTTTTATGTCTGTTACAACTTCTAGAGTAGTACCTCTTGTTGGCGTCGTCTTGCCTGGGCCCGCCCCCTGACGACGTGGGTGAGGACCGGTCGGATGGCGACGTCAGGGAAGACGTAACCCGCTGCAACACCAACACGTCTCGTCCTCTTTAAGACAAATATAGCGCCTCCTAAGAAGGAAGGGGAAAAAAAAGGCAGAGTGAAGGAGGGCAAACATGCTTAGACAGCAGTTAAAGAAACCAGGACAGTTAATGTTTCATTACTGGATGGACGCCACTAACTGGAGCGATGTGGAGCGAGTCATGCCGCCGTCTTAAAATCTCTGTATCAGATAAGCGCGCACATGACTTTATTTGTACATATTCATTTTTTTAAAGAGTGTGGTATTCTGCCGTACTACAAGCCTTTTAGAGCAGTATTTTTCGTCTGCTCCTGATTCACAATTATTTGAATAAAGAAATACCCAGAAATACAATTTGTGTAATTTTCTACATACATATATATACATGTATATCTATATATACATATGAATATATATATATATATATATATATATATATATATCATATATATATATATATATATATATATATATATATATATATATACATACATCTATACATACATATATATATATATATATATATATATATATACATATATATATATTTATATTATATATATGTATATATACACACACACATACATACACACACACACACACATCACACGTACATACACACATACATACATACATACATATATATGTCCCAAGAACACCAAAAACAGAGTTTTCATTGGGTGAGGTCTTTAAATCTTTTGACCCTGTCGCACTTGTTGTCAGCAGAAGTGCTCTTTTTCTTTTTTTCTTTTACCACTTAGCATTCTTTGCTCACTTACAGCATACACACATAGTTCTGGTAAGTTAATCCCAGTCATTCGAGGTCCTTTCTAACAAATACAATGTTATTCTATATAAAAATGAAAGGTATTAAAACTAATATTAATAAACTTGTACAAAGCCTGTTCTGGCGCTCTAATATAAAGAGGTGGTAATATAATATGTCTTTTAATAGACAGCTCTATGCGACACCAAGGGATCTGGGTTGACTCTGGCAATGATCTCTACAAATGAGCAGCAACTTGATGCGTGACCCTGACATGTACTGCTGGGACACGGTGGTGTAACAAGAGCAGGCTTTTTGGGAGGAACAAAGTCTCACAATAAAAAAATAATTAAATAAAAAACACAGCCTAAGGAGGGCAAAATAGAAGGAAGTGAGGAAGATCAAAGACGGAGGAGCAGATATACATAAGACCATCCCTTCACATGCTGTTAAGAACACAACAACTTAGGAGAAATAGTTAAACCCAAACAGAATTCTTGCTTTACAGATACATTTATCATGACGCACACCAATCATGATTACATTGGGAGAAAAAAAGGATTTTATGAACCAGAAGATAGTCCTGTGAAATCAAGTCAACAGAGATGCAGACACTGTCAAGCAAACAGATGTATATCTCTGGGTCACCTTGACAAAAGTATCTGAGAGATTGTAGGCATACGAGACAAAACATGCCACTCGACAAACCCTTATGTTGTGTTCTACAACATTAAAGTCCCACTCCAATGGAAATTGTGTTTTTGGTGCTTTTAACACGTTCTTGTGGCATTTTTCTCACGATGGAGGATACACGGATAGAAAATTAAGCTTAAAATAGCATTTCTGAGTTTTTCTTGATACATATTGGTGTAAACCAGGAGCAGACAAAAATGCAGTTTCAAAAGGTTTGCAGACAAATTGATCCATGCTGTTTTTGCTTTCCTAGTATGAGCTGGAATCTGGATCTGAACGGTACGACTGGTTTGCTCCAATATTGCCCCTATATTTATTACACTGGTGAGGGGCTGTATCTAGCGAGAGTGTGTGCAAACAGATGGGTAACGGAAAGTGGGGATGGGATTGCTCCATGCCAACAGTTCCGCCCACAACTAAGAGGTGAATTTGGAATGAACTACTGCCGCTCTGCAGAAACTAAGTTGTAGAAAACAACACCGTTTTTGTTTTGTTTTTCAGATTTTGGCTAAAAATGGCAAAATCACAATTAGAAGATCACTGGGAACGCTTTAAAAACAGATCAAACAATGATCGCAGTGAGTCTTCAAAGTACCAACTCTTAGCAGCCAGCAGATTGCCCTAAAAACATTCATGCACTAGTATATTTTCTGATTGTTCTCTGTGATTAGGACCAACAAACAACCCCAGCCATTTTTTTGTAAAATTACAAAAAAGACAATGATGTAGACAGTTATGCAGTTTCCAGCTGTAGTTCAACAGGTTTTCTTTGTTTTAGAAACTGCAATTAGACATTACAGTATCTTTCATCCCCATCTCCATGATCGGAGAGACAAAAATATACAAGAGGCTCAACTGTGGCTGAAAAATGACAATCCCATTAAAAAATAGTGTGGAAAAGAACATAAAAATATTCATTCTTGAACATCTATAGTAGTGAAAACCTTCACCATAGTTTGTTTTCTTTTTTGCTATGCTCTGAGGCTTTTTAATGAGCTCTTTGGTAAATCAGAAGCCATTAGTTCAAAATAAACTTCCTCAGGAGTTATCAGTTCCAGGTTGGAGCCATCAAATAAATACTAGACCGTTTGAAAACTGATTTACTAAAGCGTGGCACTTGTTTCAATTTATTAGATTTTGGAATGACACCAAGTCCACACCCAGCAGCTCAGATGTGAAGTCAAGATAGCAGATTTGCTAAGTGGTCTAAAGGGGATGTACAATTAGAGCGTATCATACATGGTTCAAGTACCAGCAAGCTTTATCAAAACTCTTCATCCTCTATCAGAGCAGACGTCTGCTGTCTTTCTACAAAATCAGGGAAAAACATTCCAGAAAAGCAGCGATAAAAATAAAAGCATTATATAACCTGGGAGAACTGCGGTTATGGAACGGTGAGAGAAAATCTGTTTTGCCCCTGACACAAAAACAAACTGTTGATCACCAAACACCTACACTCTTTACTGGAAGAGTGTAGACCAAGAAAAACAAACGCCAAAGTACAATAGAAAGAACACACATATGCAGACCCTTCATAAGAAAACCTTCATTAAATTAAAAAAAAAAAGATCAATTTAAATATAGTTAGAGTTTAAAATGAACTCTGACAGGAAATCAATCCATCCAATACTCAATTCAGTTTGACAAGGGTCACAGGAGTCAACCCAACCTATCACAGGCCAAAGTTACACACTGCCAGTTCTTGCGCACACGCACACACAGAAACAACAACTAGATCTTTGGATTTTCTTCAGGAAAATCCATTGGCTAAAAACTAACTGGAAAAAAAGGGAAAACTTTAAAAAAAAAAGGTTGCTTTTACAAAATGCAAAGGATTTAAATCAAAAGCAAAGTGATGCTTTGGTGCATACTTTGTAAATCAAGCTTCAAATCAAGATTTAAAAAAAAGTTTATGCTCTGAGCAGCTCAAAGCAATTCACAGTTAAAAAACAAATACAAAAATGAAATCAAAACCAACCCACCCCTTTGCCCTCCTCCCCTCCCCTTCGTTGACACATACACCCCAAGAACCTCATAAAGCCAAATTTGTTTAAATTTACTTGTGAGTAATCCAATTCATATCCTTTAGATTCTATAAGCCCTTTCTAGCATCCATTCATCTTTACCCAACGCTTATATGACATTTTTTAACAACAAGAAAACAACACAAGCCTTTTGTGCCAATGACCCACAAAAAATGGCAATTTCAATTAAATCTGAACCATATGAAATAAAAATGTAGTGCACAAAATGCAGATCAGTGTGGCTCTTCCATCTACTGTCATAATCTAGATGGTACTTTTTCCTTTCTTACACAATCACACAATATGACATAATGTTGTTGAGAGGAAAGGTGGGCCCAGGGTAGCCTGAAGGAAGCCCCTTCTCCGTTTCCTCTCAATGTGTGTTTTTGTGTCTAAACTAACACTGATCCTGTCGTGCCTGTTTTGTGACAGAGCTGGGCTGGATTCCAGGAAATAATGGATAAGAGCGTAAAAACACAATCCTTTCAGGTCAGTGGTACACACGCAGACACGCACACACACACACACACTGTACTGTACAACAGAAAATGTCATACATGTGCAAATCAGTGTTGTAAATGCTGTGACCTTAAATAATACTTTATGCTGAAAAACTGATCCATCAAATCAAACAAAGAAAAAGACAAATGCGACTCTGAAGGTGCTGGAGGAACACTGCCACATGAATTATATCGCTATGGAAACGGCTCACATGTGTTTGTCAGACTCCTAAAATGTCATAAGGGAAGAATGAAATTATATATGTATATATATATACAAAAAAAAAGTCCCCATGAGAACCAAGTAAAAAGTACTTTCTGTACTAAACAGAGTTATGACTTTGTTTTGAATTGTGCGGAATTATATTTGCCGCAAGACAGAATTTTTAGTGTGG
This sequence comes from Oryzias sinensis, assembly GCA_037389245.1. Taxonomy (NCBI): domain Eukaryota; kingdom Metazoa; phylum Chordata; class Actinopteri; order Beloniformes; family Adrianichthyidae; genus Oryzias; species Oryzias sinensis. The sequence continues at coordinate 38,938,508 of CM074488.1, read as the reverse complement.
TTCTGTAGACCTGAAAAAACATTTGTGTTATAAGATATTTGAGGAGAATATTACTTTTTTAATACTTTTATTCCCTGTAAGCCAAATAAAACAAAAGGAAAACAGAACTAGCAGAATATCATTTTGTTCTGTGGGATATTATTTTTAAATATTACTTTGATCATAGAACTGTCTCTTGAATACTCTTACTTCCTGCTGCCCTTAGTTCACAGATGTCAAAACTGTCACAAAAAATACTTTCATATTTACTTTTAAATGTTCTGAAATTTCAAGCAAGAAAATTTACTGAATCCTGAAATGTCTCTTTCTTTTTTTTTGATCTGCTTTTTAACAGTTGATGTCAGAGAATAGAAAAAAAAAACAGTTGTTTTATTTGAGTGAGAAATAGCTTTAATGGGCCTAATTTAAAAGTGAGACTTATCTACGAACTTCACTTTCTTTCGTGAAATTTAATTTAAACATAAACCGCTTTTTGAATGCACTCTAAAAGTCACTTATTACATAAATAAATGCACTTTTTGGAAATTTGTTTGAAAAGTTAAAACAAAAAAAAGCTTATAAAGAATAAACTAGACTAAATTATGTTTTAAGGGTAAATTTGCTCAAAGAAAAGCAAGTTAACCCTCTCAGTTCTGGATGTTTATTGACTATATGAAACAAAGGCTAAAAAAAAAGTTCTCACAGTTTTTTTACCAACACATCATTATCAAACTTTGTGTCTTTTATGGGATGATTCCCACATTAAAAAAAGTTGTTGTTCACCTTTCAGCACATCCCGTTAGGGATTGCCACAGCAAATCAGCTTTCACTGATTCACACAGGTGGTTTATCCAGGATAGGGACAAGAACAGGGAAACCCAGACTTTGACCCCTTTAAACCCTTACTCACATGCACCTGTCCTGGGTCTGACCCGTATGGCCACCTCAAGGGACATCATGAAAATGGAACTGACCATTGTTGTGCATGTGGTAAGTGTATTGTGAAGAATGTGTAAGGATAACGCAAGTTACACCCACTTAAGACATACAGGTGATGCCTTTACTATGCAGTCTAGTCATTAATAAGGTACTGGCTTTTTACTGACTGCAATAATGCTGTACGCACAGGCTGTGCACGTGGTATGCAAGTGCCCATAGGATGCCCACAAAACTTACACTGTGATTGCCTCACAGTCGTGCTGCACAAGGAACGTACACTTAACCTAAACAGCACTCATGGGCTCTCAGCATAGTCCACAGGGTTTGGGGAGAAAAAAAAGGAAAAATTCATACCACACACCTGCGTCTCTTTCACTTCACCCTTACTTACCAATTACCATACGACCTGCCACCCGCAGCATGCTTGTAGAAAAAAAAGGGTATGAATATTTTCGTACTTCTGGATTGAGTAGTTTACGACCTTGACTTTTGATTTCGTGTGGACCACCTGCGTTCCCCCATTTTTCACCCGCAGACGGCTCATATTCACCCGAAAGGGCAGTTGTGACTAAGATTCTCACAAAGTATAACAAGTCTAGCTTAGTTGGATCTCTGCTCCAGCTTTTCCAGCAGTGCATACAAGAGAAAATGTCTCCCTTTGCAGAAAAGGAATCCCCAGTTATTCTTCTAAAAGGCTTTCAGATAAACTCCTGCATGCAGTAACTTTCACAAACATGCATATCATGACGCCGGATGATTTCAGATTGCATGTGGCGTGCTTCCTGCTTCAAGTAGCACGGATTAAACATCACAAGGCCTCGCGAACACCCCAATCACGATCACTGACTCAGCCTGCCACAGTGCTAGCAGTGCATGAGCAGACACTTTTAAGCCCTTCTCAGTAATTATAAGCTCTAGCCAGCAAACTGACACACAAGTGATTGTGCAGACGTAAACGTCATGACAGCTTGTAGAAAGAGCATGATATCACTTTGCACTAAACCATTATTATTACTACCCACACTAGACATGCAGCAGGAGGGAAATGCTGGTTACTAAATGCAACATTTGTCTGAATAAAGCCAAAATGTGTCTGTGCAAGTTAACAGATATTTGTGTTGTGATAAAGTGCTGGACATGTGTCTTAGAGACCGGCATTAATCCAATCATGTCAATCTATTCACAAGATCATAGATGTGAATGCATGAGTAACTCAACAGTAATGACAGTATTTACCACAGGACTTCCTTCGATCTGCGCTCTGAGGCTACAAGTTATTCTGCAAATTACACTCAACATGTCCGTTCCGATCAAATATTGCATTAGATTGGGGATTTTTGATTCCACTGACCGCTTGACTCCTGTCAGATATCCGGTAGTTCTGGTTCTGCAGGATCCGACAGCCATCCTTCGCCAGCCGCTGGACCGCCTCCAGCCCCAGTCGGCTGGTGAGTTCTTCGCGGCAGCAAACGGATCCCGTTCCTCCACTACCACCACCACTGCCGCCGCTGCTGCTGTTGTCGCCGCTGTCCCGCAACGAACACACCCCACCCAGCTGCAACACAGGAGGCATGAAGACATATTTCAGCCCGCAGTCCCAAGACATGCTGAAAATGCTCACAGGCCCTACAAAAATCTGACAGTCCAGAGGAAAATAAAAGTTGTGACTAAATAAATAATCCCATCGATTTGAGTTGATTGGTCCTGTAGTATTTCTCTTAGTGTCAGCCTGACTGCTGTGCGTCAGAGGACCTCAGAAAAAAAGTGTGATTAGGAGTATAAGTGGGCGGGAAGAGGTGTTAGAGTGTGTGGTTTATGTCTGTCCCCTCCTTGTAACAAGGAGCTCCCTGAGGTGGACACAAAGTCAACAAATAAGAGTAAGAAACATTGATACTGTATGCCACAAAAGGGAACAAGTAAACTATCTATATCTGAATTAAACAGTGTTGCAAAAAGTTAGAGTTTCTTTCCAACACACTGCACGGGAAAATCTTTAGTGTTGCTTGTTGTGTGATGGTTATCACCAGTTGCGGGCAGCCTGATTTGTTTGTTTTCTTTGGAAGACAGACAGAGAGGCTTGTTTCATTTGGCTGTGACTTGACCAAACCTTCCTGTGAGCTCCAGTATCCCACGGTCCCCCACCACGATATAGGGTAGCGCACATACACCCTTTATTTACTAGGAAACACCCCCCAAATAGGTCTTATCTTGCAACATGCCCACACAGACACATGAAAACCATAATGTTCCTGACAGTTTCCTGAAAAACTGCTTTTGACTTCCTGTCCTAACCTAGCAAGATAAAGCCTGTTGTCTCTGTGCACCTTATTAGAGCGAGAAATGTATACCAATGTAATCAATATAAATAAAGTTTAGCCTCAAATACAAAAGGGGTTTATACAAATATACACCTCGGGTGTCAGAAGACACAGTAACTGTAATTTAACTGTAACAGTTAAATGTGTTAAACACAAGAGGCCTTCAGTGCTCATCTTTTTGCTCAGCTGTTGGTAAGGACCAGTTAATAAAAATTAATAAATAATTGGATAGCTAATCTAAAATCTTTTACATTTTGTTTTTTACATTTACAAGAACTCGAGTTTATTTGGGTAATTGGAACATGTAAATATGGTTACACTGTAAGAAAAATGTTACTCTCAAAACAACTTTAAAAAAATATATACAACACAAGTTTTTTTTCCCCTTGTAAAGCTACGTTAATACCACTATCTGTAACGCAAGATGAAGTGGCCACTACCAATGAAAAGTATATGTATGTTTTGTGCTGTTGCATTTGCGCGCCGAAGGCATGCGTCTACGATAAATGACAGCAAGCATCAGCATAGAGCTGTGAAAGAAAAGGCTTGGAACAAGATTCACAAGATTTGCATCAATTTCACCCAAGTCTTTTCCAACTGTAGATGGCAGTTTGAACACTATGGGCTAAACACGCCTTCAAGAACTCACGCTTAGCATGTTTTTTAACGCGCGTCACATGGCCAGTGTGTACATAGCTTTATAAGTAAAAGGATTTGGTAGTAGTACAAGTAGAATTTGTCTATGTAGGATTTCTTAAAATAAATTGTGCTGTCCTGCTCTTTTAAAATCAGATTTAATCCTAAAATTAACTATAAAACTAATATTTAGGTACATTACTCTGGTGTTGCCAATAATAAGTATTGTTAAAGAAAAGTTTGTTATCTTTTAAATTTATACACATACATGCAGACAAACATTACATACACACATACATACATGTATGCATGCATACATACAGTCCATACATGCATGCATGCAAATTATGTGAAGGGCAGAACTTCAATAAACTTTTGCACATATGTAATGGAAATCCATCGCAGATAATGAACTAGATGCCCCTCAGCTGACTCTACTGCTGCATCTCTATTCGATTTGTGAGAACTCCTACTAAAGGAGGAACAGTAATGTTCAGCTCACTATTTTTTCAATCTGTGATGTATATCCGGAGTGCAAAAGCAGCTCCAGGCTTAGGAATCATTCATATTTCACTGCAATCACAAATGCTTATCATGTTCCACCACAGGGGTTGAAGGATTAGGGTTTCCTGCATCCCTTAAAGCAGGCTGTGTTGCATAACTGATCAGTTAACACAACGTCTATAAAAGGAACCTCCCGTATGCCTTTAGGGAATATGAAAAACAAATATGGGTCACTACTAAGCAGGTTAAAAGACCAAAAGAGCAAAATATCCCCTCTTTGTGACTTCAGTTTGAGCACTAAAGGCAGAAATAAGCAGATCACTGCTTAAGCAAATAAAACATGTCACTAATATTATGCCTTTGGGAATACCTTAATTAATACATGTTTTCTTTGGTGGGTACAGTGGTCCCTCATTTATTGTGGAAATTAGGTTTAAAAAATAACCTGTGGCAGGTGAAATCCAAATTTAGTTTTTACAATTATTATAGATCTTTTAATGCTGTGAACTCCTCACTACATACTTTATACACTTTTCTCTCCTGATTAAACTCCATTGCTGCTCCAACCCTTGGGAACACTCTGCCCCAACATCTCAGAGACTGCACTGACCTCCCAGTTTTTAAAAAATCTCTTAAAACTCATCTTTTTAAAATAGCTTTTAATCTTTAAATCTGTCTTCTATGTTTTTATTAATTATTTTATTATACTAGCTCTGTTCTTATTAACTGTTTTTTTGCTCATGTGTTGTAAAGCGTCTTTGTGTGCCATTTAAAGCGCTATACAAATAAAATTTATTATTATTATTATTAAAGTTAAAACCTTTATAGAAAGATAAGTCCAGTTCTATAGAATGAAAACAACGATCTGAACACAACCAAAAAATGTGTGTAAATGTGGCTAAATGAACCAACCACTAAAGTTCCATTTTTCCCCATTCTTAATGAAACTGAAACAATTTCATTTTTTCCAAGATTTCTGTTATTGACCTAACAACATACACCACTGCTTTAGTTCTTTTTGATAAACAAGAAGTTTCTTTTGTCCAAAAGGCTCAAATCCTCTGGATAATGGGTGAATAAGGGGTGGTTTCAGGGCTTTACAGGGTGAGTGTACAGAGATAAAAATATGTGATTTGGGAAATCTTTACAGGAAACTTTCACTTGGTGACCTTTAGCAGAAAGCAACTTAGTGAGAAGCTGACAACCGTCTCATTTTCTGGATGTCGCGTGTTGCAATGCAGCTGTGCTTCAGCTGATAAGGTCATACTAAACCTGATCCACTTCTCATCTTTTGTTTCTCATTTTCTAGCTACAAAAGTGTGAAAAAAGTGCAACCTTTGTGTAATGCTACTGTCAGCAAAACGCTAACTTCAGAACAAAGATTAAACTAATATCAATTAAAGTCTTATAGGATTATCTTGCAGCAAACTGAAAATGATCATCTAATGAAAACGAGACTACAGAAGTATAAAGAGTCAGATTGCAGTGAGATTTATCTGTGTGTGTGTTGTGTGTGTGTAATACCGGACTGCTCTCTTCACTGGGCGTGCACGACTCCTGCTGACGTGCCTCTGTTGTCTCAGAGTCCTGCTCTGATACTGCAACCAAACACACGTAAATGACAGCCTTTTTTCTTTGCTTGAAACACAGTAATTTCCACTTTTTGCTCTTTCATCCATTCATAATGGCCAAGTGTAAAAGAAAAAAGCGGATCTCAAGTGTGAGTAAAGCTCCAACAGTTGCAGGAATATACTTACAAGCTTTACGAGTCTTTCTGGCAAGTGCAGCTGCCAACTCGTTTTGTACCTATGGGAAAATGTTTAAGGATTTAGTTGTTTAAAATAAAATAAAAAGCGCTGTTTTCCACACACACTGACCGTGGAGGTGAGCCTCTCCAGAGCTTTAAGCTGAAGAATCTCACTGCAGATGTCCCTGTTACCCTCAGAGTCTTCCTCTGACCTTGGGGGAGACAAACACAGGTTTCTTTCCAACAGCAGCGTTCAATATTCTGATAACAGTGATGTGAGGCTTTCTGGTGAGCTGCAACTCTGCCCTCTGGCAACACAAAAAGAACTACAATTTACAATACCCACAACATTCTATGGATATTGCAGCCCCAAAAATGATGCAAACTAATTTATGTGAGTGAATTTCTTTCAAATCTTTGAGTAAAACAATACCTTCACTTAACAGCTAAAATAAAATTCAATTTGAGTTAACCATTTTAAATATGATACTACCTTTTTGTGTAAAAATGACCTTCGTAATGCAAAAATATCATATTTTGCAGACTTTTTTTTAGTTAGTTAGGTTTTTCATTCAGATATACTTAAAACAAGTATTTTCCCATCCTCACGAAACTAAAAGCCAAAAAATGCTGTTACCTTATAGAAAAAAAAACTGTTTTTCTATGGAAACAGACATTATGTTCATGTTCCCTCATATAAGTCTTTGCTATGTTTAATTGTTGTCCATTTTGTATTAAAAGCTAAGCATTTGGATATATTTTAAATGTTTTTTTTTATTATAAGCCATTGTTTAAAAGGGTACAATTTACCCATAATAATTACGTAAACATTTTGACATTTATAAGTACACAATTTGATTCTCGCGTAATTACACCCTCCAAAATTTGATTCCAAATCTAAAAGAAATGTAAAGAATCAGTAAACAGAAAAGTTAAGTATTTTTTCCACACAATTAAATGGCAATGGTTAATTTGTTTTTGATTGTATTTATTATATATTTATTTATATTTATATATTATATATATATTATATATTTATATATTTATTATATATATATTTATTATATATATAATATTGTATTTACCTAAAATAATAATAGTAATTAGATACTAAAGGTCACACTGTAAAAACAGGCCCGCAATAATTAAGCAATAAAATCTGCCAATGGGGTGTGAAAAATGGTCCTGCCTACAATTCTTCCTTTTGGAAAACATGGAGATAAGTTTTTGATTGAAAACCCTTCTTGATAAGATACTTTTCTTCCAAGACAGAAAAAACTAAGGTTTTTATTTTCAAACTAGAGTTTTTACCTTTCACATTGCCTTGGGAAAAGCACATGCGACAACTTCCAGGGAAAAATCTATGTAAAAGCACGCAAATGTGTGTTTTAGGCTCCCATGTTCAAAACTCTTGCAGGCAGACATCGCCGAGCAGGTTTCTACAACCATTTTCTCGTACAAAACGCGTGGCCATTGAACAGGCACTGAAAGTTAAACCAGGTCGAACTTTGACCAATCAGGGACTCCGATTTGATAGTGACATACAAATGGTGTCCCTTTTCATTCATGAAAGTGCCAACCCTTTGAGAATTGATAATGGAGGAAAAATTACTTATTAAGGTTTGGGCCCTGAGGGAATTGTATGCAGTTTGCACCAAACCTCCTCCAACTGTAGGTGGTGGACATGCGCTAGTATCGGAGAGTGACTGTCCAGTGTGAACACCGGACACCAGAACACTGTTCAACAAGGCGCTCTTGAATGTGTGTGACATGGCTTTGTAGTGCACAAAATACTTTGTTAGAAAAAGAAACATCCATCAATTTTTCCCCCCACCAATCTATTTTGCACACTTTCCACTTCCAAACAAATCATTTTCCTGTATTAAAAAGTTCCCTTAAAATAAACTGAGCAGCTGAAAGATTAATCTAGACAGAAGGCCACAATTTAAACCCAGATTGGGATATTTTTTATCCAGCCAAGTCGACTACTTCCATCCATCTTTCTTGCTTAGTTTTTTTCCAAGTCTTTTGTGTCACACATCCCTCTCAGCAGCGCTGTGTCTTTTCATGTGGTTTCCTGTAAAATGGCTTCCAGACACACCTTCTCCATTGATGTTAGGGAAGCTCCTGTGCATGCAGGAACACAGCAGCACCCTCATGGAGGAGTTATCCTCACAGTCTCTTCCAAAGCAAGCATGCGCTAATCACATTTGTTTTTATCTGTGTGCACGTTTAGACGGTGCGAGAATGAAATCTAATTGTTTTGGGATGAAATATGCATCGCATTAACGGTTATTAAAACGCGTCGAAGAACATGCATCTGCCACATCTTTATAAAAGAAGGGGTTGGATTGATTTGTAAAGCTCTGACATAAAACATATGAACAACAACTCTGCCCTACACACACATTTTACCTCAAGCATCTGCATGCATGTGCAGCTTAGGCTTATTTGCATACAATTTGGATTTTATGCTCAGATCCCAGTGGTACATGTAATAGTTGCAGAGGGAGGAGGATGTAGCCTTGGGCAAATGTGTCTGCACTGTAATCTGATAAGATACAGGGGAGAAGACGATTACACAACAGCCTTTAAGCGTGAGTGCTGGGAGAGACAGTCAAGGTGAAGGTGGTGAGCAACAAAAGCGTCTTTGGTGTTGAAACAATCAGACTTTATCACAAAATTCTAATAAATCTTTGTGTTTGCTGCTAAACAAATATTCATTTGCAAATAACAAAAAAACGATTATGATCCATTATGAGGAGTTTATTCTCATCTGGATCATTAAGGTTTATTTCCAGACAGCATTCAGTTAGTAATTTGGTGACTCACCATGAGCCTAAATGTATCAGGACTGCAGGAGAGGCACAGTAGGGGGGTGTCACTGATCATTAAGTCCTACACAGCGCCGAAGATAAAAGTGATCTGGGGTTTTCGTGTCCCAGTCACGTCAAGAGCTTCTTGCTGGAGAAGTTTAATGACTTAAAAGATGATCATTCGTAATGCAAATATAGAAAAATCCGTTTAGTGTTTTTCTGCTGAAAATTTTCTAAAAGAGCATCTTTATATCTGGATGCCGATATTTATAAAACATCAACAAAAAATGATGACACAGATCAACACATGAGAGAGGTGGCAGCATTTCAGTGCAGCATGTGCTCACAGAAAACCAGAATATCTGAAAAGAAATCAGAGAATGCCAGAAGTCAATGACGTCTCTTAGACTGAGGTGGTATGCAAATCGAATTTCCGCTTCCACAGCATATGTGACATTTTCTTAGTTCCAGTTTTCATGTTCATCCTTTGAAACAAAGAGAAGGCTGTACATAGGAAATTATTATCCGTCACTCATGTCACTTTTAATTTTAGTTGGAATTATTGTTAGGTCGTACTTATTCAAAGACTCCACCACTCCAATGGAAATTCTGTTTTTGGTGTTTTTAACATGTTCTTGTGACATTTTTCTGATGATGGAGGACATATACAAAGAAAATGAAGATTAAAGGTTTGCGGCAATAAATCAATGAATAAATTAACATTAATGTCAATTAGATTGTGTTCAGTCACACAACTCATTATTTAAAAGTTATTCTAGTCTAAATAATTCTAAAAATTCTAAAAAATAAAAAAAAAAGTACTAAATAATGATGTTCTTAACTAAATAATCTCACAATTTGATAGCTAAAACAGTTGTTTTTAATGTTTAATCAACAATCAGGTTGTGTATGAAGTTATTAGTATTAATTTCCAGCATGTCTGTTCCGATAAAGGAAGCTATCACTCCTGAAGAGCTTAAGTAACAGAAGCTAACAGGCGACAAAATGAATCCCCGAAGGGTAATTCATTTTGTCATATCTTTCCTGTTGGTAGCGGTGGAAATATTTTGAATACTTTCTGCTCTGAGCCTCATTTATTCACCTTTAAAAATAAAGAGAAAGAGAAAGCACAAGGGGGAAAACAGGTGGAAGCATTTAAAGACATAATATTCAAAGTGTCAAAGCCTGAAGCTGAAGCGAAAATTCTATTTATGTTTACCCTAATAAACAAAGAGGCAACCACGAAATATTTGATAAAATAAAGTCTAACACCCATGATTAAAGGAATAAATACATTTAAATATGAAGCTGTTAGACAATTTAAAGACCCAACCCGATAGAAATGTTTTGGGTTTTTTAACATGATCATATTGCATTTTTCTGATTGAGGATATATATACTATATATATATGAAGAAATTTAAGATTAAAGTTGCATTTCAGTCAGTTTGTCCTTTTTTTTTTTCTTTCTCAGTTACAAACAAATTTGGGTATTGCTGTAAATACGCTAACGTGGCTAACATATACCGCTGTTGGCCCGTGCTTGTTCCCGTGTTACTAACAAGGTTGGGGGTTCGCAAAATCACAGTAACGTTTGTTTTAGCAATATCAGTTTTTTACGTTTTGCAGACAAGGTTGGGAGTAACAGGCAGCCTATTGCGAATACGTCAACGCTTCTAATGTGGCTAATGTGTAGCGTGTCACAAACTAGTTTTAGAAGAAATGTGAACATGGAGAATAAAGTCTGACTGACAGACTTATCTTTGACTATTTGGTTTCACTTAATGCACCTTATAGATCAGTTTACCTAATATGTGACATAAGTTCAAAAACAGACCATTCATTGGCGCTGCGCCCTATAATCCGGTGGGCCGGATAGTGTGGAAAATACCGTATTTCTTTATTTATATCATTGTCAATCAAGAGCAGACATAAAAAGCTGTGGGAAAAAGTGCTTATTTGTGACGTAGAAAATACACTGGGCGAGCCATGCTCTGAACTCTCAGCAGCAGAGAGGGGAATGGGGGCGGGATTGCTCCGTGCCAACAGTCAACTCAACTCAGCTCAGCAACACAACTCAGAGGCAGATGTCTAATGAACTCCTGCTCCTCTGCAGAAACTGTCCTAGAAAAACTGTCCAGCCCTTCTGTGTTATATAAAATTAAATTTCTAGCTGTCTTTACTGCAAATGGAGGAGCCTCTTAGTGAATATCAGTTCCTTTTACGGTACATGTTTAATATCATTCATAAAAACAAAATGTAAACACACATTCTTTACAGTTAGAGGCATGGTACATTAAGCCTACATTAGTAAAAGAAATGAAAATCTTCTCTAAATCCCCTTTGAAGCATATCCTCTATTTTTCATTTCCCCTTCACACACACTCTGATCTCAGTCTCTCCTCATCTCTGAGTGACAGATTGAGTTCAGTCGCAGCCTCAGCAGGAACCGTGCAGAACAGGCTAACACCACTCAGCATGTACATTTAAGTGGGCCTTAGAGACCGTTCCATGCATATAAGAGGTCACAGCATGTGTTTGGGTTTTTATTTGCAGAGTGCATTCCTATTTTAGAAATGTCTAAATGAGTCACCATGTGGCAAAACATCTGAGGCTGAAAACACGGATCGGCTTTCTTTCCCAGATTTAATAAAGGTTGTCTGTTTGAAAGTTTCTATCTGCTGGAATTATGGGTAAACAGTTGAACAGTTATGGTAGTCGAAAGAATGTAAAAACTGGAGCTAAATCTACGGGGTTTAAAGGGTTAAAGTTTGATTCTGGTTCCAGGGACAATTGGATTATGCTCAGTCAACTATAACAACCAAACTAAAAACAACGGACACCAACAGCAGCAGCACGTGTGTCCGCTGTGTTACTCACGGGCTATTGGTCCCACCACCTGAGCGGAACTGGACATAGGGGGCAAGTTGTAGAAGAAGTTTGACAGCCTCTGGCCACTCTGCCTCATTCAGGCGAAACTCACAAGAAGGAGAGTCACACTCCTCAAAACTGAACTGGTAGTAAGAGTTGGAGTCAGAAAACACCACCCTCTGGTCAACTAGAGGAAAAAACAACACAAAGCAGAATAAACAGTCAAACTTTGAAGCTTTGCATTTACATTAATAAACATCACTTTGAAATGCTTTTTTTTTATTGACTTATTTTCAGGTTGGTCAAATAAAACAACCATCAACTTGTATATTCGCTCAAACAAAAAGAGTTTTTTTGGTGTTTAACATGTTTTTGTGGCATTTTTCCATGATGGAAATTAAGATATAAATTGAATGTCTGAGTATTACTTTGTTCAAATCATAGTGATATAAGGAGCAAATGAAAAAAATCCCATTTGAAAAAGCTTGTAGATTTTGTTATGTGCTACCTCCAATTGGTGGGCAACAAGCTCTCTGCTCTGCTCCATTCTGATGCGTTCAGTAGCTAAAAAAGTGTTTTTTTTAGCTACTGAACTTATACGCCAGAGCGATTTATAGTTTATAGTCCAAAATAATACGTCTTCAAGAACCGTAAAGACATTCCCTCACTGCCTTGTTGCTCGACAGCCAACAAACCCTGAATTTGTCATCTGCACTTTGGAACATTAACCTTTTCATTGCATTCTCTATGGCCGCCTTTACACTGCATGGTTCAAGTGACCCAATTCCGATTTTTTCCTCTCACGTGGCACAGATCGGATATGATCGGTAAATGTGTAAGCAGGACAAAAGTGCATGGTTTCCGTTTTTCTCAGATCGGATACAGGCCTCTCTCATATGTGGAAATAAATCGGAAACAAATCGGATACATGCATTTGCGTGTGCCATGTAAGCAGACAAATCAGATATTCCCCAGTAAATGCGAGTCGTACCTCAGTGACATCAATTCAGGATACCACCAACTGAGATCACATGACTTATGAAGGTGCTTTTTGTGCGCCGATTTTGCTGTCAGCGTGTTACCTTTCAGCCTCAGGCTTCAGACCGTAGTCGGAAACCGCTGTTATGTCCCGTCCGGACGCAAACGGTAACTAATGAAGCGGGACACCGTTGCTATGGAAAAGGCTAGAAGCCGTTTATTTCTTTGGGGGGCGTGTATGATGGGGACCGTGTGTGTGAGAGCGCGCGCACGCGTGCTTGCGTGTGTGTGTGTGTAAGGAGAGAGGGGGGGTGTGAGCGCAGAGCGGGGGAGTGTCGGAGAACCGTAAATTAAAGATAAGGTGTCTCGCCCAAAAGTTTTGGAGTCTTTCTGGAGGCTGAGGGTTCAGAACGGAAAAGAGAACACCGAGGAAAATCTCCCGTGCGTTTCTGACTAAGGTCGGAAAAGAGAAGTCATCGCGCAGGAAAGGTATAACACTTGGATCAAACTGTTAGTACAGCACGTCTGCAAACACTTCCTCATTCAAAACTCAGAGAGAGCACATAAGACGGCCGACCAGCCCTCCTTTTTACTCCCCCGTGCATCCCCTCAGGAGCGCCCAAGGCAACGCCTCCTTCCGTCGCCGCCTTGCCTCCATGACAACCGCAATCACAAAAGTCCGAAAGAGGTCCCCGGAATGCGGAAATACTGCTACGTAGTCCTCAGAACGTCTACGTTTGATAGTTTCAGCTTGTATAGTGTAAATGCAAAAATCAGATACGGGTCACTTTTAAAAGATGTTGTAAGCGGGTCGTCAAAAAAATCGGATATAGTCAGAAAATCGGATATGAGCATCAAGACCTGCAGTGTAAAGGCGGCCTATTTGTACTTCTATGAATCAATATTTTACCTATTTTGCTTTTAAGCATTTATTTCTTTTTGTCTGCTCCCCCCCCTGGATGATACATATCTGCTAAATTGGCTTAATCTAATCAGAGATCAAGTCTCACTGTCAACAAACTACATTTAATAAGTAGCCAATAAGATAAAAAACATGCACAATTCCTGTCCCCCTTATTCTGTCTCACGCATACATAGGTTCTGTCAGCTGCCAATATTCGATTAACGGATAGCCTTGGCGGTCAGTGTACGAAAAATTGATGTCAACATCATTACAGGAACATTATGGAGAGCGGAGCGAGAAATTGTTTGGGGGCTTTAACCCACGCGGTGAAATGATTCACAGTTTCACATGACAGATCTAAATTAAAACCAGCTATATGTGCTGACGAGGTGACTGCAGCAATAATTGAACCTCTTTAGTGTTCTGAAAATAACCAGCCACTAACATCTTTAAGGGGTCTGGAGATAGGTGCTGATGTGGCTGGAAGGCAGTTATAAATTATGACCCCTCTCCCCCACCACCACTGTGCATGTAACTGTGTGTTTTACCAGACAGCAGGACTCCCAGCTCCAGCAGCACCTGCCAGACACGCACAGCAGCAGTCCGATAGCGCACACAGACACACTGCTCGCACAGCCACTGCACCAGCTCCACTCCCACATAGCTGCGCCTGTGAACGTACACACACACACATTTGCATTGTCAGATCACAGCGTGGTCACACAAAACCCATGATGAGCAAAAACACTTCTTTGAAGAAGAAAAAAACTATTTTTAAACCACAATAAACATGATATATCTTCACCTGAAACCCTGAATGGGTTCAGTATGTTCTCCCTCAAAGACAAACCCTGCATTGGAGTGGGTGTGTGTACAATGACATGAAATTTCTATTTATATATGAGCTGAAATGGTTTTGGATGGATCTGGGTGTTTGAAATGCTCAGTACATGCAATCCTGGCTTTCTATTTTTGTATCTTTCTCCTAACATAATCAAAGTGGTTAATAAGGACAAAGGCTACATTCAAACCGAACGCAGTTTTAGCATCAAGCACAGCGGTCTGGCAGCAGTGCACTTTGGGCGTCGCGTCCAGAGTTTATACATTCTTGAACTTTGACAAAGAAAACCAATCAGGGACTCAGTTTTGGCCTTTGATATGTTGCGGACGTGATCAGTGGGTGGATGATGTTTTTCTTATTTGTATGGAGACAACAATAAAGTAGATGGTGAAACTCATCATACTGGGAGAGTCTCTGAATGATCTCAAGAACACAGACATGGAGAGGCGATTATCAACGCTCTTCAAAACAAATAAATCTAAACTGTCATCATTCTCATCTTCCGTTGATTGTAAAAGATATATACAGTCAATGCTCCCATTTTGACTGTATATGTATGTGGCTAAGAACTTTAGACATTAGCTCCTCCCACACTCATCTGGCGTCACATTTTCAAACATATTTTGGGACAACATGCGAATGTCATTCGTAGTGAACACAGCATGAAAAGTTACTGTGCAGTAGCATTTGCTTCACTGGACTCAGTGATTGAGCTCTGCAGGAAAAAAGTGCAAAAACAAAAGAGAACAGATAGATGTACCTGATGATTCTGGCTAGATGGATCTTGTCTTTGGCCGGGTATGGTCCATGAGAGAGGAAGGCGTTCCTCACAGCTCGACCAGCACATGGGAAGCTCTGGGAGCACGACTAACACAGATAAAACGAGCAATTACTGTGCAGTCAAAGGCTTAAACATGTTTACATTTATTCCAACAGTTACATGCAACTACCATGAAGCAGTTCACCAAGTCTCTCCTTCACTGTGTTTGCTCATTCCAATCGTTCTGCTGCAAGTTGTTGTTCACCTTTCGCCATACCCCTTGCTGGGGTCGCCACAGGAAATCAGCCTTCACTGATTCACGCAGGTTTTTTGGCAGAGATTTTTTTGCCAGATGCCTTTCTGACACAACCATGCATTTAACCGAGCAGGGGACTCGTGCCACTAACTTTATTTTAATTACCCCGTTTTACAGGGCTTTTTTTTTACCTGAGATACTCCAAAAAACATGCAAACACACTTTGCTTTTTTTCTTTTAACCATTTAGGGATGGATTTGTTACAGGTTTCATATAACAGGTTGCTTTAGCTCCTCAGTTTTAAATAAAATTTGGATTTGTTTAAAGTCCACTAAAGTTTTCTTATTTGTATAGAGACAACAATAACGTAGATGATTTGTTGTGCCAGCATTGTTAGTTTGGGGATGTGAGGGATGTAAGCTAGGGACTCTATAAGTGTAACTTCTTGTGTTTTACATACAAAAAGAATTATTGCTCCAATGTAGGTGGTCCAGTTTTGCATGCATTTAAAAATTATGCATATTTGTTTTCCAATAGGTTATGAAAGGAAAAGGTTGTTGTCCATCATTGTGAGTCCTAATAATTTTAGCAGTTTATTCAAATGGGAAAAACATGCCTATAAACAAAAACGTATCTCTTATCTCTTATTGAGGTTGTGGCCTCTATTTTAACTTACATTTCTTCTTTTAGGTCTATAGAAAACCAATATATATGATCTATTTAGGACCTTTGGCTTTCCTAGAATATAGTGTTTCCTAAAGTGCAGTGGAATGACAAAAAGCTCTGCGTTTGTCCGACTGGGTTTGTGTGTCTGTCAAGTGTGTAGGTGTTAAAACTGGAAATTTCCCAAGACAATATCCCCACTGATGTCACCTGTGTTAAGGATAAACAAACAAAATGTTTTGCCTCGGGGCAAAACTGAAAGGATGACATCACATCTAAGTCTTTGTCAGCATGTGCCTTTTCACCTTGTGTACCGTCGGTCCCGTACTTGGTCCAGGGATGGTGTCAGGTGATTGCTGTGGAAACAAAACGCAACCTATCAAAGGCAATTCATACAAGACGACACAGAGTAAACACGCTCAACAAACATAGCTGAGAAATGAAAGGACAGTTTTATAAATCCAAAAGCATAATGCAGGTTTGGTTTGAAGAAAGCTAGCGTATAGTGCTGTACTTTCAAATACACCTGGGATTTGGGCCTCCACCACATTCAAAAGGACAAACATTCTTTTTTATTACTATGCAGCCATCTTTCTAAAGGAAATTCCTATAAATTACTTGAATTATCACAGTTTTATTTTGCTGCACAAACTGGTGTCAATACTCAGAATTATAAAAAAATCAATAAAAAATATAACACCTAATACTTTACAGTGAAAGTCCCAATAACCTAAGTGACATTGGATTCACATTACATCACAGGTGTCCAAACTTTTTGCCAAAAGGGCCAGATTTGGTGAGGTGAAAGTGTTTGAGGGCAAACCAGGGAGGGTGGAGCAGAAGGCTGATAAAACACCAGAGACATTTTGAAAACAGGAGCTGCTAGAAGAAATAAGAGATGATTTAGTTGTATAATAGTGAGAATCTGTGTTTTCCATAGAAGCCAGGCTTTCTTTCCACATATTTTGTTTGAAGACGAAGGCAGCAGGTTCCAGGGAAAAATCCATCCTTTTAATGCACAATCAGTGTTTTGATATATTTCTTTGAAGTTTTAAACCTAAATGTGTCATTTTTCAAGTAAGAATTAAATGATAAACATTTTATTTAGTAAGAACTTTGGGCAAATAATGACTTTAGTCAAATTTGTCATCAACTAGTTTTTTTTTAATCACAATACAACGACCAGCTGGTTACAAAAACATTTTGATAACTTTAAATGATTATATGTGCAAATTATAAAAGTATGGCATAACAATGATAATTAATACAGTTCTTTGGACAAAAAGGAATTAACATATACCTCGTAAATCAGTCATCTAGTAAAGTCAACCCTCTGTGTAATCAAGAGAACAGCTGACTGTGATGACTAATAAGAGCACTGACTAGATAACTGAATTTACATTCCAAAGCCTTAAACTACAGACACACCGAGCATTTAGCCCATGGTGTTCACACTAGACAAGGTCGTAAAAATGTGTGTAGCGATGTGTGAATGCAGGAGTTTTCAATGATCAAGCCTGAAACACGTATTTACATGCATTTACATCCATTTTTCATCAGAAGCGGCCTCTTGAACATGCGTTGCTGTGGACGGTCTGAACGTAGCTTCACACCATTCTCTCTAGTGATGGTCACAATGGTCATTTTCATTTTTATCACTGGTTTGAATGCGACAAACAGGGTTATAGAAGGAAGTGTCAGAAGTTGGGGTCAATAAAAGCGAAAGGGTGCGCAATTTTCTGACCCAAGGCTTTTTCTGTAGAAAGCCAAATCAAAAACAAAAAAAGTTTTTTTTTTAAAAGCAAGCTCATTATTCTAATAGTAATGTGAAAATAAAAATTGATAGAAAGAAACACGAGCTGATGGACTGAAATGTAAAGACCAAATAAAAGAATGACAAATGCAGATGAAAATAACAGGTAATCTCCACAACCTACAACTGTGGATATGACAAAGACAGATGGGGAGGAGATGAGAGGAGGCAGCGAGAAGCAGAGATCATTGTAATTACAACACCGAGGGAGAGGAAGAGGGAGATAAAAATGCTGAAGGAGAAAAAACGCGTGGCAGCAGATTTCCGTCTCAAGTAAATGAAACGGTTATGATAAGAGTCACAGACAGGTTTGGTGCTCCTTATTACACAGATTATCCTATCTGGGGTGTTAAATGATCAAGCACAAGAGCTAATGAAAATCTAAATCACAGGCTTGGGGATCAGTTACCATTTACTTATATGAAAGGAAACCAAACAATGTTGCCAACACACTAAAGCTAAAGCTTTCATTTATAGTTTGGATGGAAGAGACTCTCACACAAAAGAACCTCAATCTTAATCAATGTTAATTAAATACAGTAATTCATTTTTTGATCCATTTTAACAGCGTTCCCAGTGTTTTTTTAATATGCCGTTTTTAGGCAAAAGTCACAAAATTAGTGTTGTTTTCTAGGACATAGTTTCTGCAGAGTAGCAGGAGCTCATTAGAAATTCACCTCTGAGTTGTGGGCGGGACTGTCGGAGCTAAGTAAGCCAACCCCCAATTCCCACCTGTGTACGCGATCTCCCACTTGCTTACAGCCCCTTGCACACCAAACATAACATTACTACCACTGCTACAATAATGCCGAGCAATATCACAGCTATCCAGACGTATGGTTTAGATCCAGATTCCAGCTCAGATGAGCAAAACAAAGACCTACATGGATCTATTTCTCTGCAAGTGGATGCATCAGAATGGATGCAGGAAGCTTATGACAGGCGGCATTATGTTAATCTGCTCCTGATTTACAATTTGAATAAAGAAATACTAAGAAATTTGCTTTATATATGTCCTCCATCATGAGAAAAGTGCTCGAAAAACATGATAAAAACCCCAATATCACAATTTTCATTAGAGTAAGTCTTTAAATCCCTTTTTCAAATGTCCATTAAAAACATATCTTGTATGTTTTTAGTAAAAATCCCTTTTGGTTTGTTTTTATCTTGATCTTACTAACTAAAGTTACACTTTTGTTAAAACAAAATACTAAAAAATGCAAAATGTGTATTTCAAATCAAAATATGTCTGCTTTTTCAATAAAAATTTGAAAGTCAAATTGATTTTTAATTCACTTTTTATTGAACTGTAAACCGGGAAATTAGATTTAATCCTTTAGTATTTTTTTAGTAATACCCAAATCTATTCACAAAATTGTTTTAAACCACAGACAAATAATCTACAGGTATAAAGTAAAAGCAAAACGTGTTAAAATACAAAGTTGAAACACAGTATGCTGACGTTTTATAGGTCTGGCTTTCAGCAAACATGCAAATGTACTTCACAGAAAATGTAAAATTTTGGATTATTTTTGGCTAATAAACCAAATACCATACATGAAGTTTAGGAACTTTTTTTCCGTCTTAGATTTAGCTCCTGATTAGTTTTACACATAAAGTTGCTTTATCTAGTGAAGTTTATGTGCAGTGTCCATGGTCTGCAGCTAACCATACAAATGTCATCATTTCTACATCAAAGTGTAAAGAAAACATAGATTCAGAACCAAAAAGAAACAAATTGGGGCAACAATCTAAACATCTCAGACTAGAACTGTTGAAATTATCTGGTGAATAATTGAGCTTGCTCCAACAGATGAACATTCCTGGCTGAACTTGAACTTACCAGGAATCACTTCAACTTTTTAAACAGAAATTTGCATTGTTTATCTTCCTCATCAGCATTTCCGCACTTATTTTTAACTTAGAACAAAAACCATCTTAATTTTGGGGTTTCAGAACATTGACTGTCCATGAGAACTGGACTGAGTGACCCTGTCCCCTTCACATTCCAAACAGGAAGTACCCCGTAGACGTCTATAGAAAAACAAACAGCTATTACTCAGTCATTCCATTTGTCCGATCAACCATTCTTGCTCCGATACCTTTTTTTTTTAAACATGTTGATAATCCTTATTTTTATTTTTTATTTTGTTTAAGTTATTCAACTGGCCAATCATACCTGAAAAAGCTATGTGGTCTATAATCAAATGATCAAAATGTTTGATTGACAGTATAACAGCTTTCAAGTGGAAGGGGTGTGGACTTCCAACGAGCTCACTCCTGATCGCGAGAGTAGTTGCCATAGAAACAAGGACTCAGACTGACTGAAACTGACCACATCTGATTCCAACATGGCGGCATCCTTATCCCAAAAAAATGGCGACTGAATTTACTCCATTTCATTTGAGTGACAAGTGAAACATTTTTATATGTGACATCACACTCACTCGGTCCAGTTCTCATATACAGTCGATGGTTTCAGGGTTAGTGTATCTAGATTTTAAATTAGGTAAAGCCAAATTAAACATACCAGATTATTATTTTTTTTGTCCATAAGCACAGTGGATAAAACATGGAGAAGTCGAGTGCCAAGAGCTGTTTCTGTTTGTACGAGGAGGCTGTTGCTTTGAATCCACAACATGTGTTCAAAGGAACTTGCTGTGAAAGTAAAGCAGGCCAATACTGGCTTGGCTACAGAAGCAAAATAACACCACCACAGGGAGAGATGGGAAAACTAGCAGTTTGAAAAGCAACACTATATTAAGATTTGAAAGAACACACTTAGAAACTAATTAACATAAATGAAATTGATGCCCACACAAGATAAGATCAGACATGCGCAGCTTCCGTCCTGTGCTAATGGGAAAAACCCCTTCAAAACATTTGTTTACATTAAAACCACGTGACATCTAAGTGTAATGTAAATAAATCGTATCACATAAATGCTTCCTTGATGATAGCCAGCAGAAATATGCAAGCCAGAATTGATGTGTAGCAGCTAAGAACAAACCCCCTATTGAGTCAATTAAAAAAATATCCAGTTAATATTGAGGACAGCTGCATGTCTGTAAAACATTAAAAAGGCAAAAAAAAAAGTTGTCAATTGTTAAAAGGAAACGCCACGTGGTTATGTGGTCACATGTGCGGGAAAGGTTTCTTTTGTTTTTCACTTCAACTACTTAAACCGAATTTGAACTCTGAAGTTTAATGTCGCTTGTAAACAAGTCATTCAATTTCCAATGAAAAAACTTAAAGACCCACTCCAATGAAAATTGTGCTTTCTGCGGTTTTTAACATGTTCTTGTGACATTTTTCTGATAATGGAGGACATATAATAATAAAATTAAGCTTAAAAAATGCATTTCCGATCATTTATTAATTAAAATCGTTCTGAATCAGGAGCAGACAAAAAATGCAGTTTGAAAAAGATTGTATTTGTAACGTAGAAAATATGCTGGAAGCTCCCTGCTCTGAACAGAGAACTCTCAGCAATGGGGAGGGGAAGGGCAGTGGGGTATCTCATACAGTGGCTTGCAAAAGTAATCATACCCCTTGAACTTCTCCACATTTTCTTACATTATGACTGCAAACTTTTTTATTTTTTTATTGGAACAGTATGTGAAAGACACAACACAAAGTGGCACACAATTGTAAACTGGAAAGAAAATTATACAAGAGTTCTTTTTTTTTTTACAAATAAAATACTGAAAAGTGCAGCGGACAAAAGTATTCAGCCCCCCTGAGCCGATACTTTGCGGAGCCCCCATTTGCTGCAATTACAGATCCAAGTCTTTTGGGACATTGGAGCTTTGGCTTTATGTTTAGGGTAGTTGTCCAATTGGACGGTGAATTTCCACCCCAGTCTCAAGTGTTTACAGACTTCTACAGGTTTTCCTCCAATATTGCCAAAATAGCATGATATAAGCCCTTTAACACCTCTTTTTTTTTTAAAAAAAGCACACAAAAAATGCTCATTCATAACAATTGATATAAGTTTTAAAAAATTGGATTGTAGAAAAACTATAAGCATTTGAAGTCACAGACTTTCTTGATCGTTAGATTTAACAGCAAAAGGAAACTTAAAAGAAAAAAAGCTGTTTCTCATTTAAGAAATGTTTCCTTAGTATAGATGTACTGCAAGTGCAGATTGGACTGGTAGATAAACAGAGCATACTAGCCAGCTAAGCACATATTGTACACACTAAATACAACGTCTTTCTATCTTTTCCATTAGTGTTTTTTCCCCGTCTTGTTGTCTGGTTATCATCATTCCATTTTCCGATCTCTTCACAAAACCCTCAAAGAACATTTGAATACCAGGTGCTTTCCTTCTGTTTTTAACAAAAGACTGCTTCCGCTGCAGGGATGCAGAAAAGATAATTTATGTGTTGTTACGTGTTGACTTCAAAGTACATATACAGAGAGTCTAGAGACAGGGCAGGAGAGCTGAGGTCATTATCTGAGAGAAATGGATTACTCTTAGATTAGATTGCTGAGCGCAGTGACGAGCTGTGGCACAGGATGCTTGGCAAGCTCCCTCTTGCATACTCAGGCACACAAACACACATCTGTCAACTCCACGCATCCGTCGCACGCGGACTCAAAATGGAGACATCAAAGCACCCAGGGATCCATGTGCAGATCAGCAGAGCTCCACTGTAACAAAACTCCTCGTCATGTGACCTTTGACTCACCAACACCTACATTCAGTACTTGTTGAGTTATCTATTCACAGACACTAAGACAACCACAAAAATGACAACTTCCAGTTGAGTCTGGTGACAGATTTAGGTGTTTTTAACGTGTTCTTGCAGCATTTTTCTGATGATGGAGGATATTAATGAAAGAAAATTCATCTTTAAATTGCATTTCTGAGGATTTCTTTAATCAAATAGCTGTAAATCAAGAGCAGATGGAAAAACTCAGTTTGAAAAAGATCACATTTGTCTATCTAGAAGTTACAATGGACGGGCCAAAAGTTCCCTGCTCCGCTCCATTTAGATGCATCTACTTGCAGACAAATAATGTACGTCTTTTTTTTTATCTCATCTGAGCTGGCGACTGTATGGCTGGATAGCTAGATAGAAACTTTGTCCCAGAAAACAACATAGTTTTTTGTTTTGGGCAAAAAACATCATATTTATAATTAAAAACCACTGGAAACACTTTTCAAATAGATAAAAAGATGATTGAGGTGGGATTTTATTAGTAAACAGGTCATTTCTTTGGCAAATATTTTATTTTAGCAGCAATATTAAATTTCATTTTAACAATATTTTTGATTTAAATACAGCAGAAGGTTTGAAAAAAGACACAAATATAGCTTGAAACATATGTAGACGATAAGATTTTCAAGCATTGGGGGCTTTTTCTTTTGTCAAAGAATCTATTTGAAAATTTTCTTTTATTTT
This sequence comes from Oryzias sinensis, assembly GCA_037389245.1. Classification (NCBI taxonomy): domain Eukaryota; kingdom Metazoa; phylum Chordata; class Actinopteri; order Beloniformes; family Adrianichthyidae; genus Oryzias; species Oryzias sinensis. The sequence continues at coordinate 38,915,073 of CM074488.1, read as the reverse complement.
ACATATTTTAAAACATAAGACCAGAAAAGATTTTTGACTAAATTATGATGCAAGCAAAAAATATACCACCCATTTCAGCAGTCTTCTTTAAAAAAAATTCTCACCATCTAAAACTACATTTCTTTATAACTTGGGTTGTATTGTATTTTTCATCCTATAAGGCTCACTAAAAAGGCCTAATGTTTTTTCTAAAGATGACAGTCCACCTTAATATCCCGAGCATTTTATATATGAATAAATGCTTGTTGTGTTTAATTAGGTTGAAGGAATTTTTGAATTTTGATTGCACTGGACTGTTTCTTTCACGTGTTCCAAACAATGTTGGGAGTTACAGGTATTGTGATTATACTAACACGTCTAACGTTGCTAGCATGTAACATATTACAAACAAGTTCTAGAGTTACTGTGAATGCAGTTGATAAAGTCTGACTGACAGAATTATCTCTGACTCTTTTGTCTCTCTAAATGCACCTTATAGTTTGTCATATATATGACATAAGTTTGAAAAAAGGCGATTTATTGACAGTCCGCCTTGTAATCCAGTGCGCCCTATAGTGCGGAAAATATGGGTAACACAGACATAGAACATTTTTAAGACTTAATTTTTAATATGAACAGTTTGTGTCATTGCGATATCATATTTGATAAACAATACTTTATAGTAAAATACTCTTTAAAAAAGTGCACAAAGCAACAGAAAAGCAGTTAAAGAACACAAATTTTCGAGTTCCCTTTATCCAAAGACACAGAATTGCTGGTATCAGGAGACTCATCACTGACTATCCATGACAACACAGATTGATTACAGTCATAGCTTCACTTTAAAATGTTTTCAAAGAAATAATTGGTTTCTGCCGATCACTTACTTTTACTCCGCCGTAGAGGCAATATAAAACATGTGAAACTAATTTTATGTTAAAATAAATAAAAGATACTCTAAACTCTCTTCTGCACAATGCAACCTCTTGGCATCAGCACTAAAAAAACAATTATCGGCACCATCCTGGAATTGCACCACGTAAATAACACAGGTAGTCCCGCATGCAATTACCCCCCGTGGCACATGCCCAACTACGCGCTCTGTGTATGCCCGAAACACAAGCATGCATATGACGTAACCCAGCAGTCGATTCAAGATCAACTATCAAATTCTACCAACTGAAAATTATTGTTTTTCAAAGAACAGTTTAGCCATTATGACTGAGATCAACAGATTAGTCATTTATTCTTCAGACGTAAATAAGAGATAAACCAAAAATATATCACAGTTTTAGTTCTATACTGTCAAACTCTTTAGGACAATCAGCTATGAGGTGACCCTGTGTCCATGGTGGTTTTTAGGACAAGAACATTCACAACTCTGGGAAACTGCCTTTAAGTTTCAATATTTTAAGATATATCTGAATTTTGACCCAATTAAACCCTGAACTGACACCTCAATGGTTGGCACATTCCTGTTGGATCTACACATGTGCACAGAAATTTAATTGAGTATGTTTCTCTTACCAAAGGTTTCCTTGAAATGTGACACCTTATAAAGCTCATCTCTGAAGGAAGGAGGAAGACAAAGAACCTGTTTTTTTGTAGCAAACTATCAAGTTTGACTAGAAAACAATGCACCTTGTAATAAAAGTGTTTAAAGTCAAGTTTCGGGAAATATTGTTGTTGTGGGCAGGGTCGTTGGCAAGGAGCAACCCCGACACCCCTTCCTGTTGATGAGAGTTCTCGGTTTACATGCCTTCCACTAAATTACAGCTTGGTGCAACAAAAACAGGGAGCAAATTTACAGCTATCCAGCTGTACAGTTTTAAGCCAGATACCAGGTCGGACAAGGAAAATGATGTGAAAGGATGTAGTCGGTGCAGGGAACTCAACATATTTTCTACATCACATATACAACCTTATTCCAACCGTATTTTGCCGTCTGATGATTTGAATATTGAAATACCTAGAAATGCTATTATTTTAACCTCAATTTTTTTCTATATGTCCTTTGTCATCAGAAAAATGAACATATTATAAAAACAGCAAAAACACATTTTTTATCAGGGCAGATCTTTAAGACTTTGATCACAACATGTAAATATTTATTCAAACTATTTGTATAAAGAAAAAATAATTTTGATTGATGATCTGCACATTGTGTAATATGATGAGACTGTAAAAGTACATCCAGCTTTAGGAGGTGGAAGTGGTGTTGCCTTGACTACATGACTGTAAAGGTATGGTGCCCATCAGACATCCTGAGCATGCGTAAAAGACCATACATACATATATCTGAAGGGGGTTTCTGCGACAGGGATGCTTGTAGTAAAAGAAAAACACCTGAGTCGTGACGAGAATGTGAAACAGCCCGCGTGGACAGCACTCTGCTGGTTCAAAGACGAGGCCATTGCTTACGTCCACAAAAACACGGAAGGACGGTGCGTTAAAACACTCACGCTCTTCTTCCGCAGGTGCAGTCCGTGCTTCAGCAGCCCCGGCAGATCCCGAATTTTGTGTTTCAGCTGAGTTTGGTCTCGCGCGCCTCTGTTCCACCGCAGCCCCGCGAGCACGCCGTCCTCTGCGGGCTCGGTGTCCTCCATGGTTTGCTGCGTCCCCGCCTTTCTCGTCCTCGCGCGGCGCTGCGTGTGTGCCGCGGTGTCCTACTCCCCGCGTCCTCACCAGGCGCACCGCCTGCGCCTACTTGCCATGTCTCCCCAAACGCCTCGCACTGACACCGATCCGCATCTGCAGCCAAGCCGTGCGCACTGGTGACGCTGCGGCTCCACCCAATGGCTGGCGCCGCGTCCTACTCCGGTACTACTACCAAGTTGATCCGTCTCTTTAGTGAGGTGGGGGGTTACAGGTGCACACAAACATTGCATCACTTCCACCTCTCCTTCAGTCTATTCCAAACCCGACGTCCTGTAATGGATTTGCAAGCTGTTTGGTTGCGCACGCGGAGGAGGAGTGACGCGCAGTACAGTGGGGGCTTGTTGTAGGAGGGCTTCGCTGCGACATTACCTGGTTCAGATTCCTGCTTCCTAACAAAGAAAAGTCACAGACTGCCTGCATGGGCGCACAACTTCCTGTACGTTTTTGCCTTGAAGGGCTGGGAATGCTGTGAAGCCTGCAGACACTCCCAGTCTAACGCGAGGCAGAATGCAGGTGAGCAACATGACACCTGAGGATCTGAAAATCAGTTGATCAGATACATCCTGAGTCTAAATTAATCAAATCTCTTTAAACAAATTTCCTTTAAATACCCTTTTCCCCCTGGAAAAAAAAGATTCAGTTTAATCTGTTTAGTTTAAATCACTGGATTGTGGATTTGTTTGCCCATAACTAAATTATTTTTAACTGGAAAATTGACCCCCCAAACCCTATATTTGATAGAATCAGATTGCGATTGGGGAATAAGATGTCCTAACCTCCCTGGTGCAGGTTGTCGGTTGTTGTATTCTGTACGACTGTACAAAGTTTTTTTTTCTTCATAATTTTATGGTCTGTTTTTAATTAATAATTAAATTAAAGTGACGCCAACAGTCTCCAAATATTTCTAATATTCCCAAGTTTTGAATTTTGAATCATCAATTGACCTATAAAGCGTGTTTTTGACTGTGGGAGGAAACCAGAGAAAACCCACACATGCACATGCAAACTCCACACAGAAGAAACCCATCTGGGATTTGAACCAGGACCCTCTATGAGGCATCAGTACTAACCACAATATCACAGTGCATCATCCATCTATACAGTTTTAAAATTTATTTAGTTTTAAATCTCAAAGTTCTAAATAAATAAATAATTATAAATACTCATCAGTCTGTAATGTTAGATAAAATTTTGAGCCTTACTATGTTTACCAATAAATACTGAGTGACAGTGTACTTTAAAACATTTTTTGCTGTTGTTTACTTTGATCATGTTTATTTTACTGAGTTATGTTTATTTTACTGATATAGTATTATTTTATTAATCATATACATGACTTTTATAAGTAACATATTCTGCATAAATTTTGGATAACTGATCTGCATTTGCCATGTTGATTTCTAAAAGTTATTTTTTAAATAATAATTGGAGTAATTCATCTTTGTCATGTGCTTTATTGATACCTAATAATTCTTAATTCTGTCTGATAAAAGCTAGGAACCGGATAATGATAAATCATGTAATAAAATGGTTTTGGTATAACGGGTGGGATTACATAAATTCGCTTCCTTCCACTCCCTTTCAAGCAATATGTATTAATATGTCTAAATATCCTAAGTTTGATGCGTCATTGTATGAATGGTAAACTGATGATTGTATTGTTGTTGTGTATTTTTCTTATTTGATTGCTTGAAATAAACCATTTCAAATCAAATCAAATTGTGATGACTAATTCTACGAATTTGGTGCTTCTTTTAGTTAACTTGGACAATGTGTTAACAAATTATTCTCTTAAAGGAGTTTTGAAATATTTGACATGACCTTGACATGCTTTTGTGGCATTTTCTTCATGATGAAGAAATGAATTTGAGCTTAAAATTTGGATATTAAAATTAATGTCTTTGATCAAATTGTTTTGAATCAGGAGCAGATGAAAAAAGTTTGGAAAAAATGTATATTTGTGACAGAAAAAAGCTGGTTGGGCCACCACCAGCTCTGTGCTCCACCCCATTCTGAGGCAAACACTTGCACACTAAAGGATCCATGTACATCTTTTTTTTCCTCGTCTTTGCACCTTCTAGATCAAAAAAGCTGGATAGCTCAGATATTCTTTACCATTCTTGTTAGGGTGGGGGTGTGAGGGACTGTAAGCTAGCAGGAGAGCATATAAACAGAGAGATCTCTGCAATGGGGACGGAGGGAGGGGAGTGGCTTACTCCATGCCAACAGTCCCACCTACAAGTCAGAGATGCATTTTTAATTAATTTCTGCTTCCCTGCAGAGACTATGTCCAAAAAAGCAGTTTTTTTTTTAATTTGAGCTAAAACAATATAATCCTAAATAAAAGACCACCAAGAAGGCTTTGATAATAGATCCAAAATGATTGGAGACTCTGAAAATAGTATTGACCTTGGATGACCTAATTTGCAAACTTTGGTAATTTGCAACGACAAAATAAGGAAGAAATAATTAATTAATTCACACTGAAACCCTCTTTCTCTGAGTTCCACTGGTTTAATTAAATGATGTCAACTGGGCTTCTAGATAATGCTTCTAATCTGGGATAATGGGTCTCTGTCAGGGATGTGGATTGTGCCAAACTGACAGCAGCCATGGAATGTGCAGGAATCTGTAGAAACAGCGCAACCAGCAACATCTTGATTTTAATGCTCCAGCTATAATTATTATTATTTTTTGCTTTGTTCATTCTTTCACTTTCGTTTTAATTACTTTGCCAGACAGTAAACACACTCAAAGCTTAAATAAGAGGGGGGGGGGGGGTCAGCAATATGTTTTCTTATCTTTCTTTTTTCTATCTTTTTTAAAATATTTTTGGAGCATTTTCATACCAATATTCACACTATATATGTTTCTTTAATTACTTGAAGTCTCTATAGCTAAAATGAAATAACATAATATCCGATAATTTCAATGCAAACTTGCAATTTTATTCAGAGGTTAATGTACAGATTCGAAAAGGAGGCAGATTCTAAATTGACCTGCATCATAGCCAATCAAGAAACTTAACCAATTAACAAAGAATGCCAAGGAAGTAAAATACAATTGCACACAAACTGTAAAATGTTTTCTAAAAATCTGATGGAAGTTCCAGATTTCAACCTAAAGAGCGGCGTGTGCCTGAAAATAAAACAAAGAAAAAAAACACTGTATAAATCTATAATTTTAAATATGTAAAGTGCTGAAAAAGCAAAAGAAGAGAAGGGATTTGGGCTCTTTTTTATGTCGAGTCTAGATGATGATGTATGCTGCTTTGTGGTCCTTAGGGACCACCTGGAGACTGGCCCATGATGCATGTACACTCTGTTACATATGCACACCAAGCAAAATCATGGAAAACTAATAGTAGCAGCATGCATGGGGGGAATAAAAGCTCTCACAAGAACGCATGTGCAGTGTGAGACAGCCCCTGATGACGATGTCATGAGACTGGAGCTGAAAAATGTAAGATGGGGTTGGGGAAGTGAAGTTTAAAAAAATCCAGTGATAGATCACAAAGCCTTAAATCATCTCTCAATACACAGTACTATCCGGTTTTAAGGCCCCTTCATATGTGAATATACATACAATTGTTTGTGAAGACATCTTTCTTTAGACACACATGCAGAGCTCATCTCAAACAAATGCACTCTTGATGAAATATTGAAGAGAGCCTATGGCAAACTGAGGAGATACAATTCCTCCTCTCGCTGCTCTCCATCCAAGGCAAAAGAGGATGGGGGTGCAAAGGGAAGAAGAACACAGTGACCTGAGAAAAAAAGGCACAAACAGCAGGGGAGGATGAGTAAAAAGATGAGAGGAGGAAGCAGCAAAGCATTCACATACAGAAGATCAGAACAGACAAAGAGATGGAGACCAGTTGTGTAAATAGCTCTGTGATGTGAATGGTAAGGTGTGTATGATACTGCTAGGTGTTTGTTCTTCCAATCCATGTTTTTGATCACATCTTGGTACAAAAGCTACTATAATGACTGCATAGATTATAGACTGGGCTTCATTTGATCTTCAAAAAGATGTGAGGTAGGCTCCAAGTCATATTCAAAGGTTATTCCCTGAGTTAAACAGGTAAATGAGATGATACTAAAAGCCAGACCCATGGTGGCAGTGCAGTGGTGGGGAATTAGGGAAGTAGTCCCATCTAAAACATGGATATGCATTGTTGGTAGAATTGGGGTCTGTTTGGTATGGTGGCCTTGAAGTGCAAAACAAATCACTCAACGCAAGTACTTATTAAAGATCACAACGACAATTTAAAAAGCAAAAAGAAACATTTTAGAAAACAAAAGGAATTTCTAAAAACGAAACATTAAAAAAAGGAACAAAAGAACAAACCAGAAGTTGGATTATGACATTGGTTCATCATCTTAACCGAAAGTTATTTGGCATGAAGCAATACTGGATATTCACCGTATATGCAAAAAAAAGTTTTAGGTGGTATGGTGCCTCCGGGAGTCCTCTCCTCCCCCCTCCCCTCTTTGCTCTGCTTCTCAAATTGGACCCAACTGTTGGCACTCACCTCATCAACATGCCTGCTCTACTTAAGAGGAACCTTCCAGCATTCATCGCCAGTTCGTTGCCCCTCTATGATGCAGTACCTGGTCTCAAGTTTAGTTGTCTAGTTTATTTACTCTATGTCTACGCTTCTGACCAAGTTTTCCGCCTCGTCTACAGGACAATACCCATGAGTGCCGACCTAGGTGTCATCCTTACACGAGCAAACTCAAAGCCATCTGAGATCCAAAGCCTCCGGCCACGCCACGACTCCAGGCCACGCCAAGACTCCTAGCCATTCCACACGATTGACCACGCTGTTGTATAGCCAACATCCAAGCTCAGCTTCCTCGTCATTGCCACCAGTCATCTTCAACGTCCGTACTAACCTAATGGTCCTCATCCAATCATCTTCGGCTGACACCACCCAAGCCACTTCAACTTACTGGGACAATAAATCTTTAAATCCATTTCAGTCTTGCGTGATCCTTCTGGGTTCAGCATCTGGGTCTGCTCACCCTTGCTGATCATGACAGTAAGTGTTCTTTGCATTTGGCAAAATACATTTAGAATCAGAATCAGCTTTGTTGGCCAAGTACAGCGCATGTAAAAGGAATTTTGTCTTCAGTGTCTTGTGCACTCGAACAAACTAGCAAGGTATAAAAAGTGTGAGTTGTAAGACAAAATAAAGGATAAATAATTAAAAAGTAAGTAATATAAGGTAGATCTAGGAATAAATAAACATTACTAAATAAGAAAAAAGACAAGACAAGTCAAAATGCAGCAGTAGTTCCGGTGTGACAGTTTCTGTGGTTTTGTTCCGTGTTCTAGAGTGGTCAAGAGTTAGGAGTTCATTAGAGTGACAGCTCGGGGGAAGAAGCTGTCTTTGTGGCGAGTGGTTCTCTTTCAACATTCGTTTCGGTATCTCACTATGGGACACGCCCCCTGCGCTGTCCCCCAGAAGCTCTTTTTCATTACGCCAGTCTTGACTGGCAGACAGAAGGTGAAGTCTGCTCTCAGGAGGCGGGACTTCCTCCTGCTATTAGAGCCGGACGCCATCTCCTCTCCTCAGTCTAACACCTCTTCTCGCTCCCAGAAGCATCCTCAGACGGCAGGTGTAGTATCTGACGCTAGCTTAACTGTTCCTAGAGCGAGCTAACAACTCAGTCGCTGAACGCTAGTCGGTGTTACATAGCTTGTCTGGGTCACGTGGTTGGTCTGTCTCCAAACAGCACCCGTTAGAACTAGTCACCATACTAGTATTTTTCGCGCTTCGCTCTCAACCGGAGTCGACGAAGTCGTCATGGAGCCTGAACCTTTCCTCGCCACAGAAACGGTCAGACCTCTGCCTAGAGCCTGCTCATGCGGCAGCAAAATTGCCGGGGCAGACACCCATTCTGCCTGTGCTGCATGTCTGGGGCTGCAACATGCCCAGGACGCGTTAGCATCTCAGGCTAGCTGCGAGCATTGTGCGCGCCTCTCCCTCAAGACCCTGAGACGCAGAGTAGCGCGCCAAGCTAGTCTGTCCAAGGCGGACCCGGTCTTGGGGGTAACCACCCCCCCACTACCAGAGGAGTCTACGCAGGGAGACCCCCACGTCTCGCTATGAGGGAAAAAGACTGCCTAAAGCCAAGTCTTCCAGCAGACAGCTGCTGCCAATGTTCCCTGAGTGCTTGGAGGAAGCGACCAGGACCTGGAGCACCCCCTTTTCAGCCAAAAGCCCCGTCCTGGGAGGCTCGGCTTTGGACTGGGCCAACATGGAGGAGAACGGATTCTCGCAGATCCCTCCAGTCGAACCGCTGCTAGCATCCCACCTGCACCCGACACAGAAGTCCACCATGACTTCCGCGGGCCCCGCCCTGCCCTCGAAAGCTGACTGCTTCCAGTCAACTCTCACCGAAAAGGGCTACAAGGCCGTTGCTGCATCGGTGAAGGCCCTGAATGCATCTTCTCTGCTCCTAGCCTACCAGGCAGAGCTGCAGGAACAGATGTCAGCCACACCAAGCCCAGACCTGTGGAATGAGCTATGCGGGGTCACAGAGCTTTGTCTGCGTCTCCACAGGTCCGCAGTCCAAGCCTCTGGGCGAGCCATGGCCCTCATGGTTGTCCAGGAAAGAGCCCGGTGGCTGAACTTATCCAGTCTCTCTCAGAAGGAGAAGACTCAACTCTTCGATGTGCCGGTGGACCCAAAGAGCCTATTTGGACCAGCAATGGCCACAATGCAAAGGCGCTGTGAGGAGAAGAAACGGGAAGGTGTGGCGCTGCAGCTGTGTCTGCCCAGGAAGGTACCCCCTCCTACCCCAGCTGCACCGCGTCTTTCCTTCGCTCAAGCGGTAGCTAGACCAGCTTTCTGCACTCCGAAACGCCAGCCTCAGCCAGGTGACCGGAGCCACGGAAAGCCTGCTGAGGCCAGAGGGGCCTGGGCCAAGAAACCGTCTGCTCCCAACGTGACAACGGCAGCCCAGCCAGCGCCTCCTGTCGCTTAGAGCGCAAAGAAAAAGAGGCGTGCCACCTAGGGCGCAACCAACAGGGATGGAGAGCGGGCACAACCAGAAGCCTGCTTCCCCCCTTTCACAACACGTTCCGATCCTGTCGTTTTTCTCCAGGGCATGTTCCAGCCCGACCAAAAGGCGTGCAGAGGCACAGGTGGTCCTCACAGTTCACAGCCAGTTGAAAAGGAGAAAAGAGGGACCCACAGAGAGCTCAGTGGAGCCACAGTTGTGTCCCAGAAAGTGTTTGAAAAGGTTTTTAAAACCAACACAAATAAAAAACCCGAGGCGCGCAACCAGGCCCCGAGCCAAGGGCGCAGCCTCAACACAAAAAGACAAAACAAAAAACAAAACACATACAAATGACGGGAAGCCGAGTGGGAGCTGGCAGCTGCACATAAGGCCACAGGAGGGAGCTGTTGCTCCACCAGTGGCACAGCAGCCCAGCACCGTGGTAGCAACGAGCCCTGCGCCAGCGCAGCTTGCGTTGGCCACGCCCACCAGTGTCTCAGCGCGGAAGCCGCTCGGCCCGCTCTCGGACAACTCACAGCAATGGCGGCACTGCGGGGCGCCAGACTGGGTTATAAGCACTGTTACCAAGGGTTACAAACTCCAGTTTGCATCCACCCCTCCCCTTTTCAATGGTATACTGCAGTCGCAGGCCAGGGGGCAAAATGCACAAATTTTACAGGAAGAGATCAAAACACTGCAAGGCAAAGGGGCCATTCAGCTAGTGCCACCTGAGTATGCTCACAGCGGTTTCTACTCCAGATACTTTCTGGTCCCAAAACGGGGTGGATGTCAGTTCACCCGTCCTGTTGCAGTTCTCCAGAGGGGATTCTAAGGTTTTGTTGAAACCGAATCCGGCATTTATGCCCAAGGTTTTCAACCCTACCATACCTTGCCACCCCATTGACTTTTTGGAATTCAATCCGCCTCCTTTTTCCTCTACGGAGCAAGAATGGCTTCACACATTGTGCCCTGTGCGGGCGCTGCGCATGTATGTGGAGAGAACGGCTTGCTTCAGAAAATCTGAGCAGCTGTTTGTGTCGTGGGCTTCTCCTCACACAGGTAAGCCCATAACCAAACAACGCCTGCCACACGGGGTTGTGGGCGCTATAACCATGGCTTATAACAGCAAGGGGTTAACACCCCCGGCGGGCCTGCGCGCTCATTCCACTTGCGGCATGGCATCATCACGGGCAGTTTTTCAGGGTATCTCTCTGGATGACGTGTGCACGGCTGCCAGTTGGGCAATGCCTCACACTTTCATCAGATTTTATAGACTGGATGTCACTAGACCAGGGCTGCCTCACGCAGTGCTAGGTGTGGGGTCCACACCTACACCTGTATGATCAGCCTGGTTGTTCTCTGTTGGTCTTCGGAGTAAGCTTATCTGGCAATACGGGAGTCTCTACATCCCATAGTGAGATACCGAAACGAATGTTGAAAGAGAACTTTAGGTTAAGAACTTAACCCCGGTTCTCTGAAACATGAGTGAGGTATCTCACCAGATCACCCTCCTTGCCTGGAGCGAGAAGAGGTTCTTAGACTGAGGAGAGAAGAGGGCGTCCGGCTCTTATAGCAGGAGGAAGTCCCGCCTCCTGAGAGCAGACGTCACCTTCTGTCTGCCAGTCAAGACTGGTGTAGTGAAAAGAGCTTCTGGGGGACAGCGCAGGGGGCGTGTCCCATAGTGAGATACCTCACTCATGTTTCAGATAACCGGGGTTAAGTTCTTAACCTAAAGTTTTGGTTTGCATTGTCCTAAAGCGCCGCCCAGACAGGAGGAGGCTGAAAAGGCATTGTCCAGGGGGTCTAGCAGGGGTCTGTGATGACCTTCAGGTGGTTCAGCACCAGTCATTGAAAGGATTTCATGACTACTGAGGTCAGGGTGACTGGTCTGTAGTCATTTAATCATGTGACTGGGGACTTCTTGGGAAGTGGGATGATGGTGGAGAGTTTGAGACAAGCAGGGACCATGCACATCTCCAGGGAGCTGTTGAAGAGGTGAAGATGGGAGCTTGCTGGTCAGCACAGACTTTCAGGCAGGAGGGAGAGACTGATCTTCTGCTTCTGGAACTGTTGACACACATCTCGTTCACAGGTCCTCAGTGCAGGTGAGGGGGCAGGTGTGGGGGAGGTTGGGATTGCAGGTCGATCCTGTGTGATGGAAATGGTGGGAAGTTCTTTCAAACCTTGAGATGAAGCCGTTTAGCTCCTCAGCCAGGTGGTAACTGTCTGAGGGGCGGGGGGATGGTCTGCGGTAGTTGGTGATGGTCTGCAGGCCTTTCCAAACTGCAATAGAGTTGTTGGCAGAAAACTGGTCCGTCAACTTTGCAGTGTAGGTCTTCTTTGCAGCCTCGGTCTCCTTTGTCAGCTTATTCATGGCTTCCTTGTACCGGTCCCGATCACCACTCCAGTAGTTCTCTTCCTTCTCCTGATGTAGTTGCCTCAGCTCAGCAGTGAACGATGGTTTGTTGTTGTTGAATGTGCAGTAGGTTTTAGTTTGCACTCACATGTCCTCACAAAACCTGATGTAGGATGTCACTGTCATGGTGCCTCTGGCGGACTCCTCCCCTTCTCCTCTCTGCTTGGCCTCTGATTTCTCCCAGCTGCGTCCACTCTACTCATCACCCTGCCAGACCTACTTAAGGAGCTCCAGGATCATCATTCATCGCCAGTTCGTTGCCCCTGATGGTGCTTAGTCTGGTCATCATAGTTTCTCGCTCTATGTTATTGCTCTCGCCTCACGAACCTTTGTCTTGTCTTCAGGATCATCTACACCCACGAGTGGACGCCCCAATCTACTTCCACCCAAGCGGAGGATACCCCCCAGAGAACCTACCTCCTTCCAGCGCGCTCTCTGAACTACAGGCCTCCGCTCAAGCCACAGCCGAACCTCCAGCCACGCCACAGGCCACAGCCGAATCATCCGCCTCATCCAAGGTTCGCCCGGAGCCGTCACAGGATTCCTAGACTCGTCTTCGGGATCGCCGACGGGTCGTCGGTCTCACCGTCCCCTGCCACAACAGGACTGCTCATTTCCCGTATCATTAAATCTATAACTTACTTTCACTCATCTCCTGTCCTCCTTCCGGGTTCCAGCGTCTGGGTCTGTTAGCCTCGCTAGAGTCATGATAGTCACAGTGTCAGTAATTTCATCCAGGTCTGAGGCAGCAGCCTCGAAGATGCTCCAATCAGTGCAGTCAAACCATGCTTTCAGTTGCTTCTTTGAGTCATTCGAACATCTCTTCACGGTCTTCACTATGGGCTTAGCTGATTTGTACAGCAAAACCAGAATCTTAAAGTCCAAAGACACTTATTTCAAGAAAAATGTCTTATTTTCTGTCTTGCAAGAAAAATACAGTGATCCCTTGCTATAACGCGGTTTACTTTTCACGGTTTCGCTACTTCACGGATTTGCATCGTGCATTGTGTTCTGCATTCTGATTGGCTAAAGAGTCACTCCGCTTCTTCTCTACCTGTGCGTCAATAACGTTGCAGTTTAATATGTACACATAAGTAAATCTTCTTGCCAAATTTACAACACATACGTGCAAATTCTCTTGCAATTTCGAGTTTCTCTAAAGCCCATAGAAAAAAGAGCGACAACTGCCAATCACTATGTTCTTCTCCCGAACAAACACACCTGCACCGCGGGCTTCAAAAGAAGAAAACACTGCAGAGCGGAGTAAGGATGCAACGGCTCAGTCTGAAGAGCAGTGAAATAGACCTGAGTTACTATTTGTCCGACTGTACTTTGTATTTTATTCATAATCATTTTAAATTTTCTCCCGTTTAATCAAATTACTCTGGTCGCGGTGGGCAGGGCTAATCTCCGCGATTTGAGTCCTTCTGTTCACATTGATGATTAAAATTATTATTTGACAGTACAGTACAGAAGTAATTTGTAGAAAAAAATGTTTCTGAAGTACTTTTATTAGTGAAACAAATGCTTGAGCCTGTAAAATGGTTTGTTCTTTCTTTTCGATGTATAATATAGGATTTAATTGTATAATCTTCTTTCTCTTTCGGCCTTTCCCATCAGGGGTCGCCACAGCGAACGAGTCGCATGGTAAACTTGGCAATGTTTTACGCCGGATGCCCTTCCTGACGCAACCTTCTCAAGGCAACCGGGCTTGGGACCGGCACAGAAGTAGAGAAGGGAACAGGGAGCAGCCCGGAGTCGAACCCTGGTTTCACGGACGGAAGGGGCTGCAAACCAGCACGAGCTAAACCGGCTCCCAGAGGATTTAATTGTATAATAATTGTAAAAAAAATAGAGGTTTCTACTTCACGGATTTTGCCTATAACGGATTCTTTTTGAAACGTAACCCCCTCGAAAAACAAGGGTTTACTGTAATCTTATCAAGAAACTTTTTTTATTAGCAAAATAATGTTAGTTTAGGAAAACATGTCTTAGTCACTAGACACACAAGCTCTATGAAGACTCTCATTGATCCAGGGTGATTTCATCATAGTAGTGGGTTTAGGGGCTGTCATCTGGACTTAGTATTTAAAGTTAGAAGACGTTTTCACCTCTTATCCATCGTTGACATAGCCGACAATTCTGCAGCAACTGATGATGTCATGTCAATATAGATCAAACTCTATGAGGAATGTTTCCAGTACCTTGTTGAATCTATGCCACCAAGGATTAAGGCAGTTCTGAAGGCAAAAGGGAGTCCAACCCAGCAATAGCAAGGTGTGCCTAAAGTGCCAATGAGTGTAATTAGTCTATTATTTGCATGATCCTTTCATAAAATAATTGTAAGCCAAACAATAACTTACAGTATAAACACAATGAATGTACCCTCCTCTTTTATCCAGGCTTGGGACTGGCAAAGTGATTAAAAAAATCACCAAGGCAGAGTTACTTTTTTTGTGCTACACAACATGTCTCAGCAGTGAGACAATAACACTGATCTATAACTAGTCAATAGCATCTTTTTTGTTTCAGAGGCATCCACACTGATCACAAAAAATGGGGTCATCTTCACCGTGACTTTTCCCTGTCAAATGTAATAACATATCTAGGTTATCATATTTCTGTATTTATACTTTAAATCTTTTATGTTTGGACATTGTTTCAAGCATTTACTGGTTCTGTTCCACAGCTTCACTCCACGTATTGAAACACAAAATCTTATTATGGCCCGCAGCAGCAGTCACTGACTGCAAGGACCATATTGTTTTCGCAGTTGGAACGACGACTTCGCCGCCTTTCAGCGAGAATGTGACCCCCGCCGCATGCTCGAAAAGTCGCCAAAACGTGCACACACCTGGGATAAATTGCAAATGAATTTTCCAAAAAGTCAACGTCACCGCCCGGAAGACGATGACATCACGGCCAGCGATCCCGTCAAAAAAATGAATGGGCCGAAAATCGCGTATGGGGCCCAACAAAATGTACTTCAAAATACAGTCGCGAAACCAAAACACACATGTCGGGGATATCCCAAAGAAGTTTGGAAATCATTACGGCGCGGCCACACGACCTAGGGCTTGGCGGTCATTTTGTGGCGAACTCTGAAAATTGGCGATTTTCGTGTTTTCCCACGATATGGGGAAACGACACTTTTGTTCGAGTTTCACGCAATTGCACACACTTGCTGCCAACTCCAGTCTACAAACACCACAGAAGTGTCGTTGACCTTTGACCTTGGGAAAAGGCCGGCATCTGTAATTTTCTCGAAAAAGCACCTTTAGCACCAGATACAAACAAAAACTCGTCGTTGGAATTTTCATCAATCGTCTCGT
Organism: Oryzias sinensis; assembly: GCA_037389245.1. Taxonomy (NCBI): domain Eukaryota; kingdom Metazoa; phylum Chordata; class Actinopteri; order Beloniformes; family Adrianichthyidae; genus Oryzias; species Oryzias sinensis. Next base: position 38,899,678 of record CM074488.1, on the reverse strand, counting down.
TACTTTTCGGGCATCAAGGGCCAGCTACTCTGGACAATATGTTGGAATTAGAAGTTGTAGAATTTGAACGGCATGCGCATGGCGAGCTCGCAACCGTTGCCATCTTAGCTAGCTCGCACATTTTTCATCGGAATGTCGTGAAGAGGAAATATGCAATTCCCTGGCCCGCGCTGAACAAAACGATGTCACGCACGACAAAATCGAAAAAGGAATGTGGGCGTGGTAAGCAAAAAACCGTCGCAAAAAAATGTGCCGACTCGGCAAAAACGAAAAAATTCTGAACTTTTTTTTTGAGAATCACCAAACGAAACCAGTCAACCCTTGGTCGCGATATCCAAAGGAAGTTTTGAAATCATTATGGAATGGTGACACGACCTACGGTTTGGCGGCCATTTTGTGCCAAAATCTGCAATTTCCCCATTTTCGCGTTTTTACACAATATGAAAAAATGAACTTTTTTTCCAGGGATTTTCACGAAATTTCACTCACATGTTGCTAGAGCAAGTCCACAACTACCTCTGGAGTTTCGTCGACCTTTGACCTCGGGAAAAGGCCGCCATCTTGAATTCTCTATAAAAAACACCTTTAGCACCAGATACAAACGAAAACTCATCGTTGGAATTTTCATCGTCATCCCGAGGCAAGACTAAAACATAAAATGGTTGCTATGGAGATCAACAGAAAAGCTGCCATTTCGAAAAAAGTGTTTTTTACTAACTTATGACATATAGCTCTCACCAACGGAGCAATGTGTTTTTCTGAATCAGTTGATGATGCTGATTGCTATGCTAGCACTTTTAGCCACATTAGCATAGCTAGCACAGTTAGCATATGCAGCTTTGACTAGCCCTCATCAAAGGTGGGCGGTGAGGGCGGTGAGGGTGGCAGTCATGGCCGGCCCTCCCTATACGCGAAATACGCAGCCGCGTAGGGCCCCCGCCACCACCAGGGGCCCGAAGTGGCGAAAAAAATAAAAATAAAAAAGAACCAAATCTGGCAACCCATTTCATAGCACGTCCGTACCAACGTGCGCTCTGAATGTTGTCCAAAAGAAAGTTGGCTGAACTTTAATGATCGCCCCCTTTAACACACCTGAACCAATCTGGCAACCCAAATGATGACGTTACGCCACTCTTAGCAACGATTGGTCAACATCATTTCATCTGAGCCTGGCACAGTGTGCATTTACGAGCGCATTTTTTTTCAATAAAGTTGGGAAAAAGAAAAAAAAAACGAGCACATTTTGTCACTGATCAACGCGACAACAAGATAACTTCATGCCAAAGAGAATTTATCCATCAGGAGCTGAAAAAATATGAAGAATTTAAACATCAGTCACAAGGTAAGTTTGAAGGATGTTGGGGCCCTTTTCTTCTCCTGCCTTTCTGTGGAGCTGCGCGATTTACGTCAAATACTAATTCAATGCGAGGTGAAGATTGCACAAAACTATCCCGTTTGTTGTAATTTCCAATGGAAAACTAGAAAAATTATTCTGATACCCAAGTTTCCGGAGAGCAGAGAAAAGTATATAACTCACGTTATCGTATTGGCTAATTGTTTTGCTAACACATATTTAGTGCGATCTGCATTTTCTGGTTTATGTCAGTATAAAAACTGTTTTTTATCTGTTACAGTGAGGTAGTCTGACTTTTACAACAATGAGTGTCTTAAAATCTTGCATTAGCATGAAATATGTAGAATCAAAACTGCCAAATGCAAACAGGAAAATACATTTTCTAATTTATAAATGACGAACAAAATAAATGTACTAATTTTAAAATTATGAACATACAAAATACTAATAAAGAAGTTTATAAATGTGTATATTTCCATTTCTACTCAAATTAGTGTTCACATTTTATTATTTATAAATGGGTACATTTATTTCTTATTTGTATTTTGCAGTTTGGGTTCTACATAATGATGTTTTGCACAGTTTCTTCCCAGCCAACAGTTTCTTCTGCTCTCAAAAAGTATTGGAGGAGGTGCAGCATCCACATCCCAAGATGTTCCTGACATCACTGAAGATGTCATCTCAGGTAACTTTAATGGCATGTAAAGTATTTTAAAAAACAGTGTCTGAATAACCCCTTATGTCCATAAACAGCAGCTGAAGAGAATGAAGTCCCAAATTGTTCATATTTAAATAAACAAATATGACCTCATTCAAATATACAATCAAACGATCACTCTCTCGTAAATATATAAACCTGCACACAGATTTTAAATGACCCAGTAAACTATTATTAGTATTCTTATTTTATTAGCTTTATCATTGATTATTGTATAATAATGCTTGTTTTTTAGCTGTAGAAGAAACTCCCATCACCACATCTTCTGTTGAAAGGGAAAACGTTGATGCTGCTGCTGGTAAGTTTGGTCCAGCTGAACGGCCAACCACTCTCTGATCCAGTAAGAATGGATTTGGTGCAAAGAGGTCCTTTTAAGACGGATAAAGACTCTGACTTTCCAAAATCCCCATCATTGAGCTGTTGTGTTCTTTATTTTGGATTGTTTTATCGTTATTTGATTTGCTATTAAGTTGCTGTTTTTGATAAGTTGGAGTTTTGTGAATGTCATTTGTTGAGTGCCTAATGTTACATTAAAAAATATATATCTATATACATTTTTCATTGATATTTTTTTCTTTTCACTTTTACATTTTTTTGGCACCATTAAATGTGCATCCAACATGCAAGCAATAAACTGTATTCAGTTCTTCAGCAGCAACAATAATACATTCACAAAATGTAGTAATAGAGAGATCACAGTTATTTTAGAATAACAGTTGCATTTTGTTGGTGCTGCTGATCAGTTAGAGGGCCCACAAATTACATTTCGCTTAGGGCCCCCGGAAGACCAGGGTCGGCCCTGGTGGCAGTGGTGCGTAGAGTGGGGCGTGGAAGGCGGGTTGCGTCTGCGGGCCATACAACGCCGCTTGCGGGTTTAATTTTGTTTGTTCTTGCTTTATGTGAGAAACTTGTTTTTTTCCCCAAAATCGTACTTTTCCTCTCTTTTCATAAATAACCTTTGCTTTACCATGGTCCGGGTGAATACTCGATTCTGATTGGCTGCTGGGTGTGCATTAAAACCTGATAACCGCACGGTGAAAAAAGAAGTTCCGGTCACCTAGCATAAATGTTTTGTATCACTGCGCCGGCTTCTTTAAAACAACCTTTTGCTTCATCATTTGGACAAAAACAAGCGTTAAGAGGAGAACTTTTTCTCTGAACTGATGCTTTATTCAACCCATCGGGACGATCAGCATATATACATCGCCGAATCTTGACTGCAGCGGTGGCGGTGCACGACGCGGACTTTATGTTACGTGATGCGGCGCATAACATATAGTCCGCTTTTTGTAAGAAAAGCGATCCAAATCAGAAAAAAACAAGACTTAAGGACCAAAAATTGGTTAATATGTATTGATTTTGTAAGTGACCATGGTATAAGCGGGTTAAGGGCCTTCGAAGTGTGCGTTATTACTTTTTAACGCACGGGATCGCGGATGTAACCGTCCTCCACTTCACGTTGGACGTTTCAGGTTTCCACGGCGTGTGTTAAAAAGTAATAACGAACACTTCGTCGGCCATTAACCCCTACATATTCGTCGGTAATAAATTGTTTTCTGCCACATCATTTGTGTTTTCCTTAAATTTAATTAAAGTTTATATCCATATCTTCAGTTTTTTCATCTCCTTCTTAACAATTTCTGTAAGTTACTGCAAAATCATCTTATCAATAGGGATGGGTATCGTTAAGGTTTTAACGATACTACTACTCTTATCGATACTGCTTATCGATCCGGTACTCTTATCGGTACTCTTATCGATACTTTTTGAGGACGAAAAAAAATAGATAAATAACAAATTAAGAACATAAAGTGTTTTATTTCCTCACTATGCAACAACATTGTTTTTTTTAACAAAACATTTTACTTTATACATGAGAATGTTCCAGACAGGATATTTATTTAATTATTTAATCTAATTGTTTTTATTATTTATGAGTGTGATGTTTCATTTGATCTTTTGTCCATTTTTCACAACCTTGAGTAGACTTTTCTGTCTGTCAAACACCAGAGTTAAGTTAAGTTAAGTTAAATGATGGAAACAAATTCACTTTGATGCAGACTCCTTTCTATTTTGCCAACTCCATTTATTTTTCTTTAAATCCAGTAAACCCAATAAATGATATTAATTTTACGGATAACAACTATCATTAGTTATTAATTATTATTAAGTATTAGGAAGCAGCTGATAGTTTGTCGCGGATCTGGAATCATAAGCGGTGAGTCTAAGCCCCGCCTCTCTACCTGTTTGTTGTATGCTCCGCGTGCAACGCCCCCCCCACCCCCCCTCCCGCTGCCCCAGCCTGTTCTGCACAAACAGCGCAACATACGGTCATCATCGTAGTAGCAAGGTGACTATGGAGTCCTATACTGTTCATAATTAAATAAATAAATATTTGATTAAATAAATAAATGTGACCTCATGCAAATACACAGTCAACCAATAAATCTCTCATAAATATATAAAAAGACCATGAAATTGTGAAAAGCCTGCACACTGAGTTTAAATTAGCCATTATATTATTCAATATATTTCATTTTGCTTTAAAAACCTGTTCATTATTTTAAAAAAGCATTTTAAAATATTCATTTTATTCATGTTGAATATTATTATAATTCTACTTCTTTTTTCAGAACCTTGGATTTCGAAATCAATATTTTCCAAAGTAGCTTTGTTTTTATTTCATGTTGCTGTTTTTCACAATGGCGTATTTATTTCATAATGAGCTTTTTCAGCAGAATGGGTCTATCTGTCAATCAAACCAGACAAGGCGGAGACACTTTTGTGATTGGCTATTCCTTTACTCAGACATGAGCAGCAGCACCCCGACTACATCGATCGAAGATGCTTCACCAAACGTGACGGTGCAATGCCCACTCCTCAACACTAGGGGGAGTGTGCACCTCAACACATCCACAGTGTTACCAGAAATTGGGCAGTTTTGGTTCTAAATTTGCGGATAAAAGTGGCTTTGGGCGAGTGTGCATAATTCGGGTGATTTTGTGGTCGGTTCTTCAATTTTCATCTTCTCATGAACATCCAGTAGTGGCCTAAGTTAGGCTGAGTGGCTGTGAACTTCTGTGAACTGGAGTTCTTTAAACACACCATGCCGCGTGTGGGAGGAGCTAGCAGCTAATGCTTTAGCCTGATAGCCACTTGGAGCGATTGCCTGTGTTTATCTCACTTAAAATGCATGGATGCACAATGCACATGGAGAATGTTAAGAGATCAGGTTTATTTATTTGGAATAGTTCCACAACAATGTTTCCATGTTTGAGTTCATGAGATCATCCCAGAGAGTCTTCAGCTCCTGCAGTCAAACTACGTCTGTTACGTATAAATCAGAGCGCCCAGCGCAAAAAGTGTGTGTGTGTGTGTGTGTGTGTGTGTGTGTGTGTGTGTGTGTGTGTGCGTGCGTGAGCGCAAGTTAAGTTAAGGGTCTGTTGTTCAGTTCGCCGGAAAAGTAATAATAAAAAAGTATATCCAAAGTATAGAGACTGATTCTTTTAATAACCAGCTCTGAGAGGTCTGAACGGGGAAGTGATCCCAAATCAAACCCCGGATCTCCGCTGCGTTTTACAACCAGAAAGAGAAACTTTCGCAGGAAAGGTTGAACATTTTCCCCAAGAGGGGAAAAAAAACAGAGGACCTGATTTATAATCATTGTCTCAATGAAAATAGAAAAAATATCATAAGGTTCAGGAGGCCCGAGCAGGCTTGTTCCCCTATCCACTGCTGTCTGGTCCGACTCTCTGTCGGTCCGCCAGCTGGCCTCCTGCGAGCCGACATAAGGCACGATGACGTCAGACTGGATCTGTGAGCTCAGACAGCAGAGCTGTTAGCTGCAGAGCAAACGAGAGCTGAGTGAATTGCGTAAGAGTCAGGAGTGTTTCACGTGGAATTCGAGACGTGGACGACCGGAGCTCTTTTGATCCACACAAACCCTCAAACTACAAAAATAGAGTCGTAGATGTTTGCATCTTCTGCAGTAGACAGATTGTTTGTCTCTATTTGATCTCTAATGTCAATATAGCCGCGCGGATATTGCTGAAATATGTCATCTCTCTGACTGGCACACCGCAGTCAGAGCGGGTATCGAGGAATAAGAGTCGATTTCCATGGATCAGCCAATGAGCGTTTAGATCCCGCCCACCTTCACTGATTGACAGATAGACCCATTCTGCTGAAAAAGCTCTTCATGAAATAAATACGCCATTGTGAAAAACAGCAACATGAAATAAAAAAAGCTACTTTGGAAAATATTGATTTTAAAATCTAAGGTTCTGAAAAAAGAAGTAGAATTATAATAATATTCCACATTATTAAAAATGAATGTTTTTAAAATGCTGTTTTAAAATAATGAACAGGTTTTTAAAGCAAAATGAAATATATTGAATAATATAATGCCTAATTTAAAATCAGTGTGCAGGTTTTTCACCATTTCATGGTCTTTTTATATATTTATGAGAGATTTATTGGTTGGTTGTGTATTTGCATGAGGTCACATTTATTTATTTAATCAAATATTTATTTATTTCATTATGAACAGTATAGGACTCCATAGGTGACAGCATGGTAGGCAAACTTAATAATTTTTACGCAGAAATGTTAGTTCTTAGTCTAGGGTGCTCACGTGTCCCCTACAAGATCGCCACTGACTGTGTGTGCGCTGCCTTGTCTTGTGTGTGTGCGCGCGCGGCGCGTTCTGTCTGAACAACAGCCCCGCCCCCCGTGCACACAAATAGACAGACAGAGCTCTCCGCTTCAACGAGAATACCGAAATTGATATAATCATTAATTAACGGAAAATTGACTGACTTGGTGAGTTAAATATGGCAGATAACGCTTATATTTTGTGGGACACAAAAAAAAAAAAAAGTAACTTCTCCAGTACCGATAGCAGAACCGTTCAGGTCAGATCTTAACGATACTACTGCGGTCTTGAAGAATGCGGCCCCGGGGCTGCTTCAATACCGGGGCACGGTACCCATCCCTACTTCTCAAGAAGTAGTCTGTAGGCTTGTCCAGTGATTGCACTGAACTACCCTCACCATATTAGATGCATTGTCCGTCATAATGCAAACAAGCTGCTGTATGTGTAGATCCCAGCTGGGATGTGTCAAACTGTACATGGCGCTCAGTCTTTTCCAGCTGCAGGCGAGAACCTTTTCTTTTGTATGAGGTTGGCTTTGTTAAAGCTTCCATGTATTTCTCACCAGAAGAGCTGCTGCTGTCCACGATCCTTTTTGAGGCTTTAATATTGGTCTCAGTCTCCAGTTTGTGTGGTCTTTTAAATCTAAATGCTGATGTTTCTGTCCTAGTTTCCCTACAGACAGTTTTGATATTTGTAGTTACCAGATTTTCAACAGTTAGGTTTGCTGCAGTAATTGCTGGAACTTTTGTGTGTAGTTTCCCTACAGACAATTTTGTTATTGTAGTTGCACATTTCCAACATTCAGCTTTGCTGCAGTAAATGCTGGAGATTTTTGTATTATTTTCCTACGAACCAGTTTTGTCATTTTGTAGTTTGCAGGTTTTCCAACAGTTAGGTTTGCTGCAGTAATTGCTGGAACTTTTGTATTAGTTCCCACTACAGAAAGTTTGTTATTTGTGGTGCAGATTTTCCAACATTCAGCTTTGCTGCAGTAAATGCTGGAACTTTTGTATTAGTTTCCCTACAGACAGTTTTGTTATTTGTAGTTGCACATTTTCCAACATTCAGCTGCTACAGTAAATGTGAACTGTTTGTATTAGTTTCCCTGAACAGTTTTGTTGATTGCAGATTTTTTCCCTTGCAGTGTCCTGGCAGACAGACATGATCTGTATGATCTTACATAAGGATGTTCTTTACTTTTAGAAAGATGATTCATGCTAATAAAATTATGCTTTAGTGCTTCTTCTGGAGTAATTCTGTTCTTTGAATTAACACACAGCATCTGCTAATAAGGTTCAATTATTTACGTAACAAGCTTTAAAGTCTGGCTAATGGTAGACTGCATTGGCTGTAATAGCGACATTTCTTATGATCGTACAGCACATTATCGATTGTGCCAATAGCCCTGAAAACCCAATCTGTCATTCTCCCTTTATAACCCATATACTCTGTAGGAATCTTGAATTTGAACTTATTTCCAGATGAAGTTTTGTTTACAGAAAAAAAGTCATGTACTCTTAAGCCTTCCCGTAAAACATGATCTGGGGGGGTACCATGCATTCGAACAATGGTTGCAATATATTCATATTCAGAAGTTCTTGGATATAGGTGTTTAAAGAAGTACATAAACACCAAAGAACATCCGAGACTCCACATATCCACACTTTCATTCATTGGGAGGCCAAAGACAGCCTCAGGGGCTCTGTACCCCATAGCCTGAATCTGGCTTGTACGTTTTAAATCAGATATATTTCTTGCCAAACCAAAATCAATTAGCTTTACCTTGAAAGGATGAGTGGCATGATTTACTAACATTAAGTTGTCTGGTTTGATGTCAGTATGAGCAAGACCCATCGACTTTAGAGCGTTTAAAGCCACCAGAATTTGCTGAGCAATTGGCCGTATTTCAGACACTTCCATTGGCTTCCGGTTTCTTTTAGACATGAAATGAAAAACATCTTGGTCTAGTTTTTCAAAAACAATACAATGTTGCAATCCAAGACTAAAATGTTCCACTAATTTCAAAAGATTATTTTTGTCTGGATCGGCGCATTTGATTTTATCTAGCATCTTTGACTCCCTTATTCCATTATTTGTGGCCAAAATTTTCACTGCCACATTTTTAAATGTAGAACATTGTTGATAGTGGATTACTGCCCCAAAGGATCCTTGACCCAAAAAACACATTTGCATGTAAACATGTTTGTTACTTTTAAGAATAGCAGGGTATTGAAATTGAGAACTCTTTGAAAGTTCCATCCTTTGCTATAATCACAAATTTTTAAACAACAAATGAAGGATTCGTGTGTCTTGTTTTTCTTGTCTTTATGAAACACCCTTCAAAGTCTAAGTTTTCGCAAGTGTTACTTATGTATGATTTTGCAAGATAGGACAATTCATCTGTCATGTTTAAGGGATTTAAAACTGTGTAATATGACAACATATGACATCACAGCTCAACTATTGCCATCACAGTGATAACATTTGACATCACAGCTCAATTGGCTGGCTAGTGACATCATAGCACTATTTTTGTGGGGGATTTTTTAGCATCTAGGCATATGGGGGTGAGTGGTGTTGTTGTTGACAATTTTTTGTCATACGTTTAGTTTACTAACATAAAAAAAACGGGTGGACTTGGAGGGAAGACCAAGCTTGACTGCCACAGGATTGACAACCTTAACAAAAGGTCATCAACCCTATATGTCTCATATGGTCCGATGTAGCAGGGCATCAGCTTTCTTGAACTGGATATCGGTGGAAGAGAACCATACTCTATCTCCCACCTTGTAGTCTAGAGCGGCTGTTCTCCGGCGGTTGGCAGCTGCAGTAAGCCCCTCCTGGTTCCTTAGCAACCGGTGTCGAAATGTCTCCCAGATACATCGAGAGATACGTTGTGCACAGGAATGTTGCCTGCACTTTAATGATCCCCCCCTTCAACACACCTGAACCAATCTGGCAAACCAATAATGACGTTACGCCAGTCTTAGCAACAATTAGTTAACATCATTGCATCTGAGCCTGGAACAGTGTGCATTTACGAGCGCATTTTGTCACATTGATCATTCATAAATGGGTAAGTTTATTTCTTATTTGTATTTTTAAGTTTTGGTTTCACATAATGTAGATGTTTTGCACCGTTCTTCTCAGCCGACAGTTTTTTCTGCTCTCAAAAAGTATTGGAGGTGGTGCAGCATCCACATCCCAAGATGTTCCTGATGTTCACTGAAGATGTGATTTTAGGTCATTTTAATAGCTTGTAAAGTAATTTTAAAAAACAGTGTCTGCATAACCCAATTTTTTCATAAATAGCAGCTGAAAAGTATGGAGTCCTAAACTGTTCATTATTAAATAAATGAATATGACCTTGTGCAAATACATAATCAAACAATAAATCTCTCATAAATATATAAAAAGATCATGACATTGTCAAAGACCTGCACACAGATTTTACATAACCCACTAAACCAGGGGTCGGCAACCCGCGGTTCCCGAGCTCCATGCGCTCTTTAGCGCTGCCCTAGTGGCTCCCTGGAGCATTTTCAAAAATGTTTGAAAATCTAAAAAGATGGGAGAGAGAAATATATTTTTTATTTTAATATGGTTTCTGTAGAAGGAAATATAAGACACAAATATTCTTAACGTTTTCCAAAGTTGTAAGAGTTTGTAGAATTAAAATTGTAACGCCCAGCAGGTACTTCACTTGCAGCTGAATAACGGGAGCCAAGCTATCTATAAGTTGAACTGTCAATCAACTGGCTGCGCTGGAGAGCAGTCCGTAGTCCTGACTTTGCACGATTCCGCACAGTCTCAAAGAGGAAGGGGGAATGAGTGAAGCTGAGGGGGTAATGAGTGAAGCTGAGATCATACTCTCTTTTCCGATATAACAAGCCCTGTTTCTTTTGAACATGCAACACAGTGAACATTGCACAGCAGTCATCAACCTCTCCCCTTCCACACTCATGGTATAACAAAAAGAAACAAACATAACAGGAAGAATAAACTAAAGTGGAACAACAAAACTGCCATTTAAAAAGAAACGTGGGCAAACAGAAACGCCCATGCTGAGCCCTAATTAGATCAGGAAGCCGCGTCCCACAATCCCTTGCTGCTAACAGACCTACCTGGGGGTTAGCCCCGCCTTCAGCCCCTAAAGCTCATGGGAAGTGGGAGTTTTGGGGTAAAACCTTGAGTAAGAGTGTTGTGAATTGAAGTGACGTCCATGCTGTTTGGTCTGATTATGTCTGCTGGAATAAATGGACTGATTACTGAGAAGGAAAGTTTACATCTCCTGCTATTAATTTGCCACTGAGACTGTCCAAGGTCGTGCGGTGTGTGAGGCATGGACAGCTCTCCAATGAAGCCTCTTGATAAGCGGTTAGGCTGCTACTACCCCGCTTAGGTGGCGGTCTGGCTGTGTCATTACAATATTAAACTACAACATTTCTGTCAACGGAGATTTGTGTCATAGCTTACGACACACGTTTCTACTAGCATTGCTTTTTCAGTTCCGTGCAACCCACATCCTATCAGTCTGGATCTGGAAGTCCCACAGGATTTTTGCCCTTTCATTCTCTACCACCTTCGGGGGTGTTTCCCATTAGGTTCTGTTAGAATATATATATATATATATATATTTGTCATTCACATTTTTTTTCTTTGCACTTTTAAATTTGGTTTGGCACCACTAAATGTGCATCCGACACGCAGGCAATATACTGTTTTAAATTCATCGGTAGCAACAATAATACATTCACAAAATGTATTAATAGAGAGAACTCATTTATATGAAAGCAACAGCTGTTCTTTGTTGGTGCTGCTGATCAGTTAGAGGGCCCACAAATTATATTTGCTCAGGGCCCCCGGAAGACCAGGGCCGGCCCTGGTCGTGAAGGTGGAGAAAAAGATGAAATGTAACTCACCAGTTCCCTCCTAGCTGGCGAACCCTGGCTTTTTCACAGTTGAGGACAAGGTGTCCACACTGCCCACAGTACAAATACAGTCCCGCTCGCCACCGTACTGCGGGTGTCCCAATCCCAGCTACATGGGCTCCGGGAAAGGAGTGGAATCCTGTTGTGAAGCACAGGGGCTTGAACGGAGCGCTGGAACTCCCACAGGAAGCGGCGGGCAGGGACTAGGGTTGCTTTGTTGTTCTCGACCCTGCTCTCTTATCCTCCGATCGATGCGCACTGCCAGGTCGATCAGCTCCTCCAGATTTTCTGGAACCTTCCTCACCGCCGGCTCAACCCTAACCCTAACCCTCTTTGAGTACGCTGGAGAGGCCCCGAAGAAAGACGTCCACCAGCTCCTCGTCCAAGCAGTGGGTGCTAGCAGCCAGAATCTGGAAATCCAATGCATAATCCGAGACGCTGCGAACTCCTTGCTGGAGACGGAGGAGCTCCGAAGCGGCAGCTCTGTGAGGTGTGGTTGGGTCTAACAACATGAGGAGTTGGGTGGAGAACGCCCAAAAAGGGTGGCACTGTTAAGCTTAGCAGTCCCACTCTGCCAACCCCCATTGCTTGGCTCGCCTCATCAAAAATCCCATCATCAAAATTATGTTCAGAGTGGAGACGGAGAAGCATGCTCCAATCTAGAAAAGCGATAATGGAGCTGCTGCATACCAGACCTGCAGCCGTGCATCTCCTGAGTCAGGCCCGACATTTCACCTCCTGGAGCAGAACCTCCTTCGGCGGATGATCCAGGTAAGTCTCTGGAGTGGGAACTTCCCGTTTAACATGGTCGCAGTGTAATGTTACGGCTCGTTACTAGAAGGAAACCAGGAGCAGGATGGACTTGAATACAAGGGTGTAATGGTGGCCTGTCAGACTCATCCCCCTCCAGCTCTGCTGCTCATTCATCTCAGCTGTGACCGCTCATCTCATCAAGCCACCTAATACAAAAGGAGACCCAGCTTCATCATTCTTCGCCAGTCCGTTAACCCTGATGGTGCTTAGTCTCCAGAAGCTCTCTACGTCTGGCCCGCTTGTCTCTGTCTGAACTAATCTTGTCTTGTCCTCTGCACTCAGGTTTCATTCTCATGCCACAAGAGTCACCTGAGCCTTAACACCTCGAGCAGCAGCAGCCACAGCTCTCCACCGCTGATGCCTCCTGCCACTGTGAGCCACAGTCTCTGTGCTCCTCAAGATCTCCAGCTACGCCACGCATCTACCGAGCCACCGTGCTCCTCAAGACCATCAGCCACGCCACGCATCTACCAGCCGCTGTGCTCCTCAAGACCACAGCCACGCCACGCATCAAGAACCTAAGCCAGGAACTTTGCCTCGCTCCTCGTTCAGGGAGTTCACTACGAACGGTACCAGAACCTCCAATCAAGAGCCGCAGCCTCGATTACCCACGACGTCGTCAAGAAACAATAAGAACCCAAAATAAACATCTTACTTATCTTTTCACGTACCTGTCTCTGCCTTCTAGGTTTCAGCATCTGGGTCCGTTCCGCGTTCTAGTCATGACAAAGGGATTGGTATGCCAAAAGGTTTAATAACCAAGATCCACCACATATGTGGGACAAAAACATGACACCAAAGACAGGACAAAGCTGGAAACTGCGACAACAAAAATCCAAACGACAACTCAATAAATTCCTGAAATAATAATTACCAAGTACAAACAGCTGTGAAAGCTGGAGACAGTATATGAGGGGATGGTGCAATAGTGCCATACTGCACTAATTGTGATATATACTTTGTAAAGACCTGCAAAGGAGGGTAAGGGCTGGGATGCCCAGTTTAGTTTAGTCTGTTTAGTTAACGTTTAGTATTCTCCTATTGAATTTTATGCACTTTTGATTGAATGTTTACTTTACAATTACCAGTAAAAAGCCCATTGAGGCGACTGTTGTTGGGAATTTGAGCTATACAAATAAAACTGAATTGAATAAAGGCATGACAAATACACAAATTTCATGCTTTTGATGTACATTTGGACTTTTCTCTAACACGACTGCAATAAAGTACCCTTTTCTGCCCTTTAAAAAATTCTTAAGAGTATATGCTCCGTTTAACCCTTGTGCTATCTTAGATGACCCCACCCTTACATTGACGCGTTCTCCCTACCATGACAAAGTTGGATAAAGGTGGAAAGATTTCATGTAATCCATGGACACCAGTGAAGATCACAAATCATTGAAGAAAAAAGGTTCAGCGCATTGTCTAGTGGGTCTAAATGACCCAACTCCCAATGTTTAAGTGCCTAGGATCACACAAGGGATAATAAAGAAAGTGCAGCTACTTGTATGAGTTTTATCTGTTATACCGGGTTCACACTGATCGTGACTTGCACATCAAATTCATTTCAGTCAGACAACTCATGCAGTAAAAAAAATCATTTCCATATTTCTTTTAGTTTGGCATAAGGCTCAGTTCAGATACTTAAAACAAAGACCTCTGTAGAAAACCTTGGGTATTAAACTAACCCCCAAAACCAAAAGGAGATCAGCATGAATTTAAAGAGAATGTGAATGTTAAGATCAGTATTATGTGCGTTTAAGTCAGATGAAGTGTGTTTCGGTACCATTCCATATTTGACAGACTAAACCAGTAGGACAGCTATGTGTGACCCAGCACCAATGACCGTATAGGGCCGCTCTCGTTCGAGTATAGCACCATGAAGGGAACAAACACACTATCTAGTGAAACTGCTAAGTGTGACAGGTGAACAGGTGTGTTGATTAGACTGAACCGCCCGCAGGGAGGAGTAACCAGGTAAACGCACTGCTCGAGTTGCCTGCCTGAAATAATCCCAAGGTCGTTCATGTCTGCCACCTTTGTTTTGACACGTAACAAATATGTTGCAAGATGATTATCCATAAGTGTGTTCATAACTCTGTCTTTTGGTTTATTCATTTTTTTGGGGGGGGCATCAACTTTAACCCTTGTCCTATCCTAGGAACTTTACCATTGGGAGTTGGGTCATCTAGACAGTGCGCTGAACCTTTTTTCTTCAATGATTTGTGATCTTCACTGGTGTCCATGGATTACATGAAATCTTTCCACCTTTATCCACCTTTGTCATGGTAGGGAGAACACGTCAATGTAAGGGTGGGGTCATCTAAGATAGCACAAGGGATAAAGGTATAAAGTAGGGCATTAGCGCTCTGTGCGATGAAACATTCCACTCGTCCGTCGCACAGAGATGTAGGGTTCCCCCTCCCACGACATGGAGACACGCCATGCGTTGGGTTAAAGTTGGGGCCCTTGTACCTCTCAACGCACCGACACCTGCGGTGCTCCAGGGGCACCTAGCTGCCTTTCTGCTTGCATGCTCACCAGCCAGCTGGCAAACCTGCAGCCTTCCAGCCAGCCATCTTACCCTATAAAATAACACATTGCCTGAATGAAAGGAAATAATTTACTGTACTGTTACCGACACCAGGAATGGCATCAAAGCAACATAATAGATTTTAGGTTGAAAACAGAAGAAAATGCCAACAGTAATGAGCACACGATGCTTTTCCTTTGTCGTCCAGATTGCATCTCTTTATTAACAGTCACTTAACATAAAACATTTTTTTTCATAAGTGCGAAGTTTTCTTTCAGTATTTTCAAAACTGCAGTCTTTAAACAATATATGTATACCAGTCCAACATTAAATAAGATCTTACAATTCTTCAGTTGTGGTCTTCCTATTCTAATTTAAACTGAAACCGCTTAAAATCCAAGTAACCAGTGTTTAACATTTTACCAGCATGGTCTTACACGAGGCACACTGACAGCAAAACACATTGCATGCTAGACGCTAGACGCGCCAGAATCACTGCGTAACACAGCGGTAGTTCAGCCAGAGGCCTTTCAGATTGCCATTCCCTCCATCCACTCCGTAAAGCTTCTTTACATTTTTATTTTTCTTTCAAAAGTATTCAAAAATACTATATACTGGAGAAATCTTAAATCAACGGTGAAAACAATGTATTTAAGATACACCCACCAGTTGAAAACAGAAGGAAATGCCAACAGCAATGAACACAGGATGCTTTTCTTTTGTAGTCTGGATTGCAACTGAGGTGCTCATGCAACAATGCACCACCTGAAACAACTCAGCACACAACTGCCTGCATTGGTTTTGTTCCTTCCGTTCTGCATTCAATAAGATCCAAAATCAAACATAAAACTAAATTGTGCTTTTCACATTTAATTAAAAACATTTTTTTTAAATACTTGAATTAAGTTTGAAAATTTCAAACCAACAACAGTATTATTTCTGGGTTTACCACACACTCCCTTAAAAGCAAAGTGGGTCCCGACACTTGCACATGGCTTCAACATGGATTATTTTTTTTCTTTCATTCAAATTGAAAATATGTACACTGCATCTTTAAACGAAATGCAGTGGACTGTATGGCAAAATGGTAGGTATGTTTGTGAAGTAAAAGTACAAGGCTGAACTGAATAGTAGTGAATTTGTGAGAAATAGCAAGTGTAGGGTGTTCTCCTCTGGACTTTCATAATGTTGAGCAATTTTGTGTCTTCCAATGTCGGTAAACGTTCTGTTTTTTCTTTGATCTGTATTATTTCTGTCTTTGTAAAAAGAGACACATTACAGTTTTATTGGAGTCAATAGGAAGAAAGACAGGAAGTGAGGTAAGGGAAAGTGTGTATGGGGAAGTAAATTTATTCAAATTACAGCCTTTATTTTCGACTGGATTTTCTTTTCTACTTCTCTTTAATTTTTTTATTGACAGGCAATTTAAAAGTCACAAATGGTTTTTGATTACTTGTTCCCCTTTTACATATAACAGTACACCATTGATCAATAAATGACATTTCATAAGTTAAACTTTATTTCCAAGAGACAACTACTGTGACAGTCAGCAGCTTTGTTCAGTCTGTCTTTTTTCTCTTTCCTGTAGCCATAAATAAAAGGGAGCATTTTTCTACAAAAAAAATTAAAAGAATTCTTAAAGCACTATTGTACATGTCCTAAAGGTGGTTAATTGCATTTATTTATGTGTGATCAAGCACAAAACCGATGGAAATTCATGTTGGCTGCACATAATGAGCGCAGACAAGATGCATATTGCTCCATTGCCTGCATGTATTTTAAGTGCATCCAAGGCTAAATGTTGTCAGCCACAGATACTTCCTGCGGGTCCGTGTGGCCAAGCTGAAAGTACAACATTGACAACATGTATTTAGAAAATTACGTGTGAATGGTCAATTTAAATCTAACTAACCTCCCAAATTAAAAAAAATTTAAAAGTACATGTTGAGCCTTAATTTAATTAACTTCCTAATCTGGTAGGTGGCAATATTGCACATGGAAACTTGCTAATGCAGCAGCAGAAGAAGATGGACAAACAGTGGGCGGAGCTCAATGTTTAACCCAGCTCACGTTGAGCTCCGCCTCGTTCTGCGTACAGCAGCCAGGGGATCGAAGAGCCATGCAGCTCTGGAGCTGCAGGTTGCCGACCTCTGCACTAGAATATTTGCAAAATTTGTAAAACCAGTTTTCTTAACTCATTGTAAATTAAAAAAAAATAATTTATTTCTTCATTTTTTGCTTATTCAAAGAAATGTTTTAAAATTTGAACAATGTTTTGATTTTTTTTTTTTGCAGTATAGTCAATAAAGTAAAACTGTCATATTAAAAATACAGTAATGCCACGAATGCAGTGTACTGATAATTCCTTATATTTAGATACAACTACAAATATAAATTTAACATATGACCTTTTCTGTAAACCTTTTATACGGATCTCTGTAAAAGCCATGGACTAGTCACCTCAAATGAGATGATTGAACAGTCTCATCAGAGCTATGGCGCCATCTAGTGCTGCAGGAACTGGATATCAACTATTCGTGGTATGAAGTCCCTCTTCAGGTCAAGCATATTATTTTAATTGTAAAATAAAATACATAACAAATTATGTTTAAAAAAACAGGGACTGCACATGGGAAAAATCTGACTTTGAAATAAATAAATGTTCTAATTATTTATCCGTTCTCTGATGCGGCGTTTATTTAAGTAGGTTTTATTTAAGAGTCAAAATAAGATTTCAAGCTTAACATCTTGAAATTTAGAAAGCTTTTGTGGCAACATGATCAAAATGATTACATTTAGTACCGGTAGTTTGTAGTTCAGCTTGGTGCTCCTGCAGATCAAATTTTAACCAGTAAACAATCATCATGTCAGTTTTTTTCTTTTGTTATGAATTAATTTAAACCCAATGTTTTAGTTTTTTTATTCCCAATCTTTGTCTTTATCTCTTTTTCCTGTCACGTCTTTTTTTCTTCTTCAAATTTTGGTCATGTTTCAGGTAATTCACTAAACAGACATCAGTCTCAGTCTCCTACAGTCCATCCACAAGAATAACCCCCCAGACACAATATTAGAATTTCAGGGCTTTTGCATTACATCAGTGGGGCTACCTTGCTTGTTTCATGTTCTTTTATTAGTCAAAAGCAGAGATTCTTTGATTTATGCTTTGTCAATGTGGTCAGACAGCTATTACTGAAAGTTTCACTGATAGTGGAATAAAGGGAAACAAAAGAGGATCTTACTAATTGTAGACCTTCTCTAGGGAGGTGCTGCACTAAAGTCTGACTTTTCATGGGGCAGTGGGTTTTGAGAGTGGGAGGTAGACCTTTTCTCCTCTAAAAAGAGCCCTGCATTTATATATTTCCCTTAGATCAAAACTATGCAAATTTACTAAGGTTTGAGTGTGCAATATCATGTATTTCCATAATGTGGTGAACTCAGTAGGCCATCACAGTAGGCCATGCTCGAGTCTTTTCTGAAATGTTCAAATTATTTGTTTTTAGATTATTTATGGTGATCTTATTAGGTTTCATTGTATAAACTCGGAGTTACAGCTGTAAAATATTTATTTGTGTTATTTTTAGAAAAAATCTCTCAACTTACAATGACAGCACATTATAAGAATTAGCAATAATCCATCTTCTAAAGCCAATTAATCAATTTCAAGGTTAAAGGGTTGCTAGAGCCTATCCCAGTCACTGTTGGTTGAAGGCGGGGTACACCCCTGAACGGGTCACCTGGTCTATTGCAGGGCCACATAACCACATTTACACATGATTTAGAGACACCAATTAACCTATAAAGCATGTTTGTGGACTGTGAGAGGAAGAAAACCCACACATGTACAGGGAGAACATGCAAACTCCACACAGACAGGACTCAAACTAAGGGCCTTCTCACTGTGAGGCGAGGCCACCAACCACTACAACATGCGGTGCCGCCCTATAAATACAACAATGTTAGCTTTATTACATTTCAAAACCCTAACAGCAAAGAAATGAGAACGTTTTACTACCTTTTGAATATGATCTTAAAAAAGAAAATAAAAAAGATCAAATAAAAAAATCTGTGAACATTTGACAGAATAAAAAATGCAATTATTATCGTGTTATTACTATAGCTTCAAGTTAGACAAACTAGAGTCAACATGCATGAATGAGATTCAGATGCACATATATTATGTTGAAGAGTAAGGATAGATCATGTCTCCTGAATTTTTATCCCTTGTGCTATCTTGACCCCACAAGACAGTGTGCTGAACCTTTTTTTCTTCAATGATTTGTGATCTTTTACTGGTGCCCATGGATTACAAGAGATCCTCTTCACCTTTATCCACCTTTGTCATGGTAGGGATAACACGTCAATGTAAGGGTAGGGTCATCTGGACCCCACAAGGTAGCACAAGGGTTATAAGTCCTACTCCGATCACCTCTTGATCTATTTATTCCCAGTGGTCTTTTAATTATGATGATGCCATTTTTATCCTAAATAAAAGATAAACCTGTGTCATTTTGTAGGACATAGTTTCTGCAGAGCGGCAGAAGGTCATTAGAAATTCATTTCTGGGGGGAGCAAGATGGCGCCGTGACAATAGGACGTGGTTGAGTTAGCTTTAGTGAAATTTGCACAAATAGCTTAGACTGGCTACGTATCTGCGTGGTTAGAAAAGATAACGTTACTCTCCCTGTAGGGGCTAACTTGAGTCTGGACAAATATTTTTCAAAGAACAAAGAGAATATAACCAAGAACAAGAACAGTTCATCTAGGAAGGCTGTAATCAATGTGGAGGGGAGTGAGACGATGGATGCAACATGAGAGGCTGGTGTGGATGCTAACTGTGCCGACACAGAGCCTAGCATTGTACAAGCACGGGACAGAACGACAAAAAAGCCTTAAAAATGTTGGTGTTCAGCTTTTGGCATATCCCTTTAATGGTTGCCACACAGGTGGTTTGGCAAAGAGTTTTTTTGCCCAATGCCTTTCCTGACACAGCCCTGTATTTTATCCAGGCTGGGGACCGGCTCAGGGAGACCCAGCAAGATCCATTCTGTTAGATCTAACATCATAAATGGACAGAAAAGCCTTTTTATTGGTAATGAGGGCTTGATCTTACCTGAGGAAGCACCAACACTTGGTCGAGTTTTCTCCCAAGTAAATCCAATGACCTGTTTTTTAGATCCCATCCCTACATCACTTTTTAAATCATTTTACGGGTCTTTTGAGAGTGCGAATTTAAATATCATGAATTTCTCTCTACAGACGGGTATTTTTCTTGCTGCCTTTAAAACAGCAATGGTGAAACCGTTACTCAAGAAAACTAATTTAGGCCCTTCAGTTTTTAATAACTACAGACCTGTGTCCAACTTGCCATTTCTAAGTAAGATTTTAGAAAAACTTGTTTTTATGCAGCGGAATGAGTTTCTCTTACAGAACAACATTTTTGAGATAAATCAGTCTGGCTTTAAAACGAACCACAGTACTGAGACAGCCTTGTTAAAAATCCTTAGTGATGTCAGATGTGCCTTGGATTCAGGTCAGATCTCAGTACTGGTTCTACTAGATCTAAGTGCAGCTTTTGATACTGTTGATCACCTGATTCTTGTAAACAGACTTACAAGTCTTGGCCTTTCAGGGACTGTTCTCAAGTGGTTCGAATCGTATCTCATGGAGAGAAACTTTATGGTAAGCATATACACACATTTTTCTGGGGTCCATGAAATTAATTTTGGTGTGCCTCAAGGTTCCATCCTTGGCCCCTTGCTTTTTAACATTTACGTGATTCCTCTGAGGAATGTCATCAGAACCCACAACATCAGTTTTCATAGCTATGCTGATGACACCCAGCTGTACATAGCTATGTCTCCTGATGACACAAGACCAATAGAAGCACTTTTTCACTGTATTTTAGATGTGAAATTATGGATGGCAAATAATTTTCTGCAGCTCAACCAGGACAGAACGGAAATTTTAGTTATCGGTCCTGAAGCCAAGAGAGAGAAACAGTTTCTGAAGCTACAGGAACTTTCATTAAGTCATTCAGAAACAGTCAGAAACCTGGGTGTTAACTTCGACTCTAAGCTAACTTTTATCCCCCATATAAAACAGGTGTTTAAAATGGTTTTTATCATCTCAAAAATCTGGCTAGAGTCCGCCCACTACTCTCTCTTGCTAATATGGAGATGCTAATACATGCTTTTATCATGAGTAAAATTGATTATTGTAATTCCCTGCTTGCTGGTCTTCCAAAAACTAACATTAGGAACCTTCAGCTTCTCCAAAATTCTGCTGCACAAGTTCTCACAAAGACCAGGAGGCGGGCTCACATCACCCCAATTTTAAAATACCTGCATTGGCTCCCCATATGCTTCAGGATTGATTTTAAGATACTTTTAACAGTTTTAAGTGTCTTAACGGTCTTGCGCCTTCTTATCTATCAGATCTTTTAGTAAAGTCTGAACCCTCGCGGTCCCTGAGATCCTCTGGCGCTGGTCTTTTAATCATTCCGATTGTAAAAACCAAAACCTATGGAGAGGCTGCGTTTCAGCACTATGGCCCCCGTTTATGGAACAGTCTGCCAGTGGACCTGAGAGCTGCAGAGAGCATTAACGCTTTTAAGAAAAGGCTCAAGACCCATCTTTTTAACCTGGCTTTTAGCTATTTATTTTTTTATTTTTTTATCCATTTTATCTTGTTTTATGAACTTGAACTAGATTTTTAACACGTAATTTTAATTAATCTTATTTTTTACCTTATTAACCTTTCCGGTGCCCCCTCAGTTGGGACCTCTCCCTCTGCTGTTCAGCCACTGCAGCTCTGGATGGGAACCTGCATCCACACTTAGCTGTGGTGGAGCGGTCCCCGCTGTGATGTTGCATTTAGCTGTCTATGCAGCTATTCACAGAGAGGGAAGTTCCAATGATCTGTGTTTCTAACATCTTGTTTTCGTGCTCAGCCTATTTCTTATTGTCTTTCCCCATCAGTTAGAGGGTGGGAGGTGTGAAAGAAGTAGGGGGCTAGGTATGGGGAGGGGGGGCCTATTTTTGTGCTTGTTTATTTTAATCGTCAATGCTTGTTTTTATATTTTGTTGTGTTTTAATGTAAAGCACTTTGTGTTATATTTTTATATGAAAAGTGCTTTATGAGTAAAGTTTTGATTTGATTTAGAGTTTTGAATGTCCGTGTGATCGTCAATGTAATGTCAGCTCCCTCCTTGCCCTCTGAAGACTGATCGCGCTGACATTACCTCGATGTGGAAATTACTTTTCCCTTCACATTTTCTATTTGACTTTATTATTATTATTATTATGAACAATAAACCACACGGAGGACAACTATGCCACCAGGAGCAAACTAGAAAGGTGCTTATGGATCACAAGGTGACACAGCGGCAGCTGGAGGACTATCACTCTATGTACTTGCAGGCACTAACATTTTTCTTTTGTTCTCGACTAACAGATAAGGTTCACAAGGTTTATGGAAAATTTGCCTTCTCATGGGACAAAATGGAAAAAAACTATCATCAATATTTTTATTTTATTACCTTTCTTTTATCATTTAACAATTAAACAGAGCACTTCTGTGAAGCGGCTTCAACCATCAAGTAAAAAAAAAGTGCAACTACCAACTAGGAAGAATTGTTCATTATTAACTCGTAAAAAATAGGTAATGATGAGTCATGTGAGAACCTTAGTTCCTTTAGAGCTATGAGTCATTGTGATCCATGTTTACATGAAAAATTCTTTAAAAAAAGAAAGAAAGGGATTTTCACCCAATAAAATTTGTTTCAGTAGGACAGTAAAATGATAATTAGCCATGTGAGAAAGGTAGGTGAAAGAGAGAATTTTCTTTTAAAATCGTTGCTGTTTGGGAGCATATTTTTAAAACGTATACTGAAATCTCAGCCATTTTGTTAAAGGGATTCTGCTGATTGTGCTTGTCATGTCATTCTGCTGGTCTATCTGTTCATCTATTTATTTACTGTGTTTTGTGCAGACTTTAAGTATGTGTGTTTTTGGTTTGTGTTGTAAAGTTTACAAAAAAACAGAATAAACAGAAGAAATTCACCTCTGGTTCGTTGAGGTGGAGCAACCCCACCCCCTCTTCCCCTCCTTGTTGCTAAGAGCTATCTGTTAGGAGCTTGTGGTCTGTATTTTCTTTGTAACAAGTACGGTTTTTTAACTGCAATTTTCGTCTGCTCCTGATCCACCACGATTAAAATACAGAAATACTCAGAAATGCAATTTTGAGCTTAATTTTCTTAAAATATGTCCACCATCTCCTGAAAAATGCCACAAAAACATGTTATGTCTTTAACCCTTGTGCTATCCTAGGCACTTTAACGTTGGGAGTTGGGTCATCTAGACCCACTAGACAGTGCTCTGAACCTTTTTTCCTTCAATGATTTGTGATCTTCACTGGTGTCCATGGATTACATGAAATCTTTCCACCTTTATCCACCTTTGTCATGGTAGGGAGAACACATCAATGTAAGGGTGGGGTTAGCACAAGTGTTAATCATAATGCTACTGAAGTATTTACAACCTAAAATTTTAACAGTTGTAACAGTTACATACTGTCCGCCAAACTGCCCTTCCTGTTCTCTATATTGTGAAATAGAAACTATGACACACACACACAATATGACTGCTGAGCCACTCTGATCACATGGCAACAAGGACTATCGCCATCCCAGAAACAAAAACAACTTTATTACTCCCATTCAAAAAAAACTCAGCAGGGGGGAACAGTGGCAGTTTTTGATATGGGCGGTGGCCCAGAGCGGCACTTCCTAGGGGGCGGCATTTTCTGTGCCCACAGTGTTACACACAAGGAAATACCTAAGTCAGTGAGGAGACTTTGAGATTTTGTTTTGACATGGCTGCAGAAACCGACACTTTGCGCTCTTACTTTGCGCTCTAACACATCTGACTCTTAACATCGCACCCATCTGTTCAACCTCTCCCCTCTCCACACTTATGCTGCAAAAAAATAATAATAAAAAGGATGAAATAACTCAGAGTGAAACAACGTAAAACAGCCACATGAAAAGGAATCAGGCAAGAGAAAAACCCGTGCTCACCCAATTTCGACCAGAGCAGGCACTGGGGATTATTTCCCATAATTCCCCGCTCTGACACAGCAGACCCGACGTGCACGTGACCACCGCCCTCTGCTGCAAGACACTTGCTTCCCCACCTCTGTGAGGTAGTCTTTGGAACATAAGTCAAAAACTTCGACTGGGGGGCGCAACTCACCGGTGGCTGGGTGAATCACACTAACACAGGTCATTGGGAGTCTTTTTCACTCTAACAATCAACCCTAGTGTAGTTCGTGTAGAACCGCCACTGGGGGGGACATCAGCAAACATGCGCTGCTCATATTTCATTCTGTCATTTGTAAAATAGGCAAATATTTTAGGAAACTGACATATTGTTGTAATTTTCTTTTTCTATTTGTGAGTCAGACAAGTTTAGTGACCTCAAAGCTTTAAATCTTACTAAAAATGAGATTTGTTTTTTAAGGTTTTCATTTTCAATTTTAGCTGAAATGTTGTTTTAATAAAAGTGGTTCAAATCCTGCTTGGAGGAAATACAAATAAAGCCTTCTACTCCTCTTCAGGTTTCAGGTTTTTTAGTTCAAGCTTAGAATTGGTGAAGATTTAAAAAAGGCACCCTCTGCCACAGGGAAAACCATTCTGCTAAACTGACAGATTGTCCAAAATTACCTAATTTTGAATGCAAAGTTTGCACGGCTCGTGTTGTAGTTTGGGGCTTGGAGGGGCAAAAGGGTTTTTTTTCTCTGCTGGGGGGATTACTTCATCGTCCCCATGCATGAGGGATTTCTCAGGGTAGTCCTGCTTCCTCCCACGGGGCATGCATCATTGAGATGTTACTATACATTCATGTGAGGGTACATTTTGGCGTGTGGTCCTGTCGTTGGCAGCAAAATTCTCTGGTTTGGGCATCTAATCAGAAATGTCAGAAGATCAATTTTAAGGGTCTAAGGGCAGGGATGCCAGTTTGGTTTAGTCAGTTTGTTAGTTAAATTTGGTATTTTTCTATTGAATTCTATGTATTCATGATCCTTTTTATTTTATGTTTTATTTTTTCAATTACCGATACGAAGCCCATCAAGACGACGGTTGTTGTGAATTTGGGCTATACAAATAAAATTGAATTGAATTGAATTGAAGGTATTTACATAGGAATGGATCCTTTCTTATGTATTTAATTGAACTTATTAAAAACAAATAGGAATGTATTAAATATATATTATAGGGAGACATGATCAGGCTGGTATTAGCAGAAAGTTAGTCTTTTAATGAAAATAATAATGTTCCTTTATATATATTAAACAGTACATAGCAGACAGGGACATGCATGCCAAATATGGACTGGAAACCCCAAGGTCAATATGGGAAACAACTCCCATGTTGACCTTGGAGTTTCCCATTTTGACCTTGGGGTCAAAATGGGAAACACCTCCAAAAGTGGCAGAGAATGAGAGAGCACGGATCCTGTGGGACTTTCACATCCAGACTGACAGAATGGTAATGGTGAACCAATCAGACATTGATGTTGTGGCAATATCATGATGGCAACATCAGGAAGAGGGAACATGAGAAACTGGAAAGGCACTCAGGGAGAAGGCCTGGAAAGGGAAAGGGACAGTGGTCACCATGGTGATCGGATCACTTTGGCAGTGACCGGTAAACTGGATCCGCAGTTCCCTGGAAAGACCTCAGACCTCTCAGTCCAGAAAAGCGCAGTTCTAGGAACAGCTAAGATACCGTGCAAGAACCTTCAAACTCCCATGTTTCTGTTAAACACTAAACTCTCATCAGAAAAAGCCAAATCTTCGACTCTTGACACCAACTGCTTGTGCCCACTTCCTCTTTTTTTGTTTTCGCTCGTCAGAGGATGGAAATTCTGCATATCCGTTTATCCTTAAAAGCATGTCTCAGTGTGGATGTCTCCATACAAAAACATCCACTCAAAAAATAAAAAAAACATAAATGTTCACACTCCAACTGTTTATTGAAGAACTGCTTGTGGTTGATAAGGAACTGAATTTCATGCTTTAATTCCAAAGGTCTGAGTTCAAATTGTAGCAATCAAAACAAACATTTTAAACATTTTTAACATTCAATTTCCCATTTACTGATAAATCTGTTAAGCGTGTGCTCATGGACCACGGACCATGGTGCTCTCCTGTCATGTCTGTCATCAGGGGACTGCCCTCAAGTTTTTTCAGACGAATAAAAGTTGCCAATTGTGACTGACTTTACTTGATTGACTATGTGGTGTTGTTGTTTTTTAATATGCTTTATGAAAAACTGGACAATATACAAGCTGAAAAATGCTTGTGCATGCTAATGCATTTTTTTTATTCATCTTCTGCTGTTTATCCCTTTCAGGGTCATGGGCTGCTGGAGCCACTTATGGGCGAAAGCAGGGGACACCCTGGACAGTTCGCCAGTCTGTTGTGGGGTCACACATATCACACACCCATGCACACCTATGGCCAATTAAGGTTGACCAATTAATCAATGAAGCATGTTTTTGGACAGTGGGAGGAAGCTGGAGTCCCCGGAGAAAACCCACATATGCATGGGGTGAACATGCAAGGTCACCCATTGATGTTCTGGCCATTGAGGTCCCCCAGCCGGGACTTGAACCTTCTTGTTGTGAGGCAAGAGCGCTAACCACTGTACCACCGTGCAACCGGTATGGTATGGTGAAGCTGGCAGATCCGAACTTAACCTTTCAAAACATTGTTTCAGAAAAGAATGAAAACATCATTTGTTGGTCTGATGTGAAACATGTTGTTCAACATAGCCCTTAGTGTCAAAATATTTCTAACTTTTATTATCTTTTGTTTTTCTGTATGTATGGTAATGCTTATTAAAGTCCCACTCCAATCAAGTTTTTGATCTATTTTAAAAGCATTCCTGTTTAATTGTGATCATGCAGTTTTTAGCCAAAACCGAAAAACTATGTCCTTAAAAATGACGTTTCTGTAGAACGCCAGAAATTCACCTCTGAGTTATGGGCACAACCATTGGCAACCCTGCCCTCACGTCCCATCATCAATCTGTTTACACCACCTCACACCCCCAACTTAACCTTACTGGGGCAACAAAAGTGCTGAATGATATTAGATCCAGATCTACAGCTTTGAGCCAGATTCCAGCTCAGTCGAGGAAAACAAAAGACACACATGGATCTATTTCTCTACAAGTGGATCCATTAAAATGGAGTGGAGCAGGGAGCTTGTGGCCCACCCAATCATATTTTCTAGGTCACAAATACAAACTTTTTTAAACGCTTGCTCTTGATTCAGAACGGTTTGAATGAAGAAATATTCAGAAAAGCTTAATTTTCGTTGTGCTATCCTAGGCACGTTAACATTGGGAGTTGGGTCATCTAGACCCACTAGACAGTGCTCTGAACCTTTTTTCTTCAATGATTTGTGATCTTCACTGGTGTCCATGGATTACATGAAATCTTTCCACCTTTATCCACCTTTGTCATGGTAGGGAGAACACATCAATGAAAGGGTGAGGTCATAGGATAGCACAAGGGATAATATATGTCCTTCATCATCTAAAAAAAAGCAACAAGAACATGTTAAAAACACCATTGTCATCAGAGTTGGTCTTTAACTCACTGTTACTGAGCTAAATTTGAGTCTGTATTCACACTGGTTGAGTAAAAGCAGCAACACTGAGCACATCAAGGTGAGTATAGACAACAAGCATGAGTATGCAAATCAAGAAGGAAAACAAACGTAAATCATGAATCAAACGTTTTTTGTTCCACCCATTCTTTGTTACAGTTCAAACCCTTTTATGTGGACATATCCTGCGGACACACCAGCAGATGATGCACTTTGTGAACATAACTAGCATTAATGCTGTCTGCCACCCACATTGTGAAAGGGGGGACCTCGCTGTGCACTGGCATATTAAGCAATGTGTCCGTGAGATTAGTCATGCTGTCACTTCTGATGAAAGCATGGGTGTGTGCCTGCAGGTTTGGTCTGGCTCTGTGTTCACATTGTTTTCTGGGGAAACAGATGATGCACACTGAGCTATTGACATTTCAGATTTCATGGGCTGTGCACGCTCTGTGCAACAATGTTTAAGATGCTGAGCAAATGTTTTTTTTTTTTTTCAATTCTTGCTCAGAAGTACAGAAGAATCAAAAGCTCTTTTATGGGGTGAACTCTGGTGCTTTCAAAGAGAAATGGTCCAGTCCTTATTGGAGCACCATTTATAGTTCAAGATTTACATAAACAAAATGAAAACTGCGAGACATGTAAATAAAACTTTTGCCAGTCCCTAAATAACACCCTTCATATCAATGATATTATTCTGTGGTGTCAAATGCCATATGTAGCCAGTCCTGTCATTGAATCTATGGTGGACAATTTTCCAGGATCTTAAAAGAAAAGACAAAAGTTGCATCAACAGCTGAAACTGTATTATCAAGAAAAAAGTGTGAGTGTTTGGTTTTCATGTGGATCTATCAGCCGGTATGTGAAAAAAATGCTAACATTTTTTCTGCTTCACAGCCTTGCATGAAAACCAGGTTTGTTTCTATTGTTCTGCAGACTTTTTGTTTTCTTTTTGGGACTTTATGATTTTAAATGTTCCTGGTTATATAATTATTGCATTAATTCCCCGTACAGCTTCAACTTTTGCTTTGTTTTTCCAGTTTTACTTTCTAAACTAATTCATAATGGCATGCACAATTAGAAATAAAACTTAGAAAATTATTAAGTAGAATAGTACAGTTTTGATTTACTTGCCAAAAATTCCAAATAAACCACACATGGAATTGGAAGTTCCAGTTAGTTTTGCTCTGATATTCTAGATCATTTTTAAGGGTTTTTTTTTCAACAGAGGATTTTTTTTCTAGTTCTTTTTTTAATGATTAAAAAAAAGCTGGGGGACGGTTGCCTCAACAATTGGGGGTCAGTCTGCCAGCTGCCCCCGACCTACCTGCCTTCCTCTTACAACCACTTATTAGGATGGGGTGGGGGGTTAGCCTGCTTTGTGTTTCGGGTGGGTGCTACTTGGCAGTGGCCCCCCCTCCCATAGTTGCCGCATGGAATTAGGCCCCTCCCCTCTTGGTTTTAATTGCACCTTAGACATGTAGTACCCTTGTTAGGGGGTGCTTGAACATCACTGTCCTCTCAGTGTCCAATTTTAACTGCACACTTTGGTACACACACCCATTTCACCTCAACAATATGAGCTCCAGCACACATAAGCAAAGATCACAAACCTTACAAAAGGAAGGTGGGACCTCTGATCAACTGTCCCCTACCCCAGGCTATCTGCAACGGGCGCCATGTCCCTTGGGTGCTGGCCAGGCGGCCCCTTCTCCACGCAGGGGGAAGGATCCCTGAGTTCTCGGGTGGATCATGAACAGAGAATTATATTACATCTGAGCTGGGGGGGGGTTCTGGTTCTTGCCCTCAAGTGTTGGCCCCCTCCAAGATTCCAACTGTGGGTGAGCCTGGTTGGCCAATGTTTACCACGCTCCTCTGGGACCCCCGCTTCCTTATGGGTGGAAGTGGGCGGCCCCTGCCTTGCTCTCTCCCGACTTCCCGTGGGATGGGAAGGCGGTTGCCAGGAGCATGCAGATCTCCCTTGAAGGGGCCCTGGCTCGTGCCTGGGGTTGGGGAGGGGGGATGCCCAGAACTCTCGGGTGGTGGCAGGTGCATGGCTCGTCTGGGGCTGGGGGGGGGGCTGTCTGGAGGTGGGGTCTCATGTTGGGCCCCTTGGCTGTCTGGGGCCTGCACTCTTCATGCTCCTACGCCTCCCTGCTCTGTGGAGTTGGGGGCCCCTGTGGCGGTCCTGCACAGGTGTCAGCTCACTGTTACACAAATAGTATTTGTGACAGAATTAAATGCTTCACAATTGTTAGTTTGTATGCATGTGTGTGCGAACTGTGGGTGTGTTGTGTACATGCTGACATGATTGTATGTGAAGATTTTTGGAGCCAACAGGTATGTTTACAACACCTGAATACGTGTGAGGACAGGCCCCACCCCTTATGACTACCATTTAAACCAGACAGTAATGATAATCCTCCAGCAACTTGTGGCTTTATTATTGTACCCACGACCCCCTGTGTAACCATCCTCCAGATCTCCTTATCTCCCCTTTCCCCCCTTTCTTCTATGACCTTAACCCCTGTTTCCAACATCCCTCCCTTCTTTCCTCTTCTACTTTTCCGTCCGGTCCAACAAATAAAGGAGACAAATGTGATCAATATAAAAAATAAATAAAGTTTAGCCTAAATTAGAAAAAGGGATTTATTCAAATACACATCTGGTGTGTTAGAAGATCCAGAACCCCTGTTGTTACAGTAAAATATGTCCCACACAAGAGGCCTTCAGCTACTATCTGTGTGCTCAGCTGTTGGACAGGACAAGTTAAACAAAAATAATAATATTAAATAAATAAACAAATAATTGCCAGTTCATTTGTAAAAGTTTAAAAGAACCTTTAGTGAAAAAAAAGGTAAATTTCTTTTTTAAAAAGTTAAATAGGCGAATTTAATGTATTTATTTGTTCACTTTTATTTGGTTTTCCAAATGAACTATTATTGACAAATTCAAAGCAAACAAGGAATAAAAAATAAGGAAATTAATTTACAAAATTCTTTATGATACAATCATACCAAAAAATAAATAAAATAAATGTTACAAAAGAAAGAAAGTAAGCTAAGTGGCCATGTTGTTAACAAGGTTAGCGAGGTTGGTAGGTGAACAGGTAGGATGCTTTGGTGTCATTTTCCATATTCTTTAACATACTGTAATTTCAGTTTCCAAAATGAACCAATAAAAGTTTTTTTTGAGTATGTTATGTAAATGAAAAGGAAGCTTTGGTATGTTCAAGTCTATTTAAGATGCTGTGGGGAAAAAAGCAGAAATAGTTGATTGTCTATATAGATTTGCTCTCACACGACATTTTTATAAAGCAGCGATGTATAAATTTAGTAAACTGAAGCTAAACAAGAAAGATGCCATCTGAGGAAATTATTAAAATTTCTTTAATTTCATAATTTTGTTTAAACTTCTTTCACACTCTTTATAGTTAATCAGTTTTAAAATCAAGTTTAACTACCATCACTGACAAATTGATTTAATATAGATTCACATGTGTATTAATTGAAATAAGAATCCCAAAGGATTAGATCAAATATTAATCTTTTTTAATAAACGTCAATTCTAAAATCAACTTAGCTTAGATAAGAATAACAGTAGTAATTTCAGCTGATCAAAAGTTAAACTTTTACCAACAAATGTAAAAGTTCATTAATAGGATGTAAAAAAAAAAAACAATAAACATTTTCTGCATGGGGGAAAATGCCTATGAAATTCTTGGTTAAAAGGTAAACTGAGTTAACAAAAGTTTTTGTTTTGGCAGTAGCAAAAACATAAAAATATAATAATTTGCTTCAAAGGTGATGTATTGGAGTGCAGTACAACATTTTTCCAGGTGTAGTGAATGAAAATGACTCAAAATACGTTTTGACACCCAAATGTGTAACCACTGGGTTATTCTGAAGTCTAAAACTGCCCCCTGGAAGTACCAGAACACTCCCATAAGAAGAAAAACTTGCCCTTACAGCATATTCAGGGAGTCTGTGTGTTCTGTCTGTGTTTACAATTATTTTAAGCACAAACGAAATGATTTTCCACTTTACAAAAAAAAAAAAACTCAGTATAGCAGAAAAATAAATTACTGTTGTAAAGACCTTAGTTCTTCCTTTTTTTGGCATTACTGTAATCGAGAACTTTCACATTTATCCACCTGAACCTTCGGCAATAATATCTATAAATATAATGAAATGTAATATTATTTTACACTAATTTCCAACATTATGTAAAAATGTTCACTTTTTTCTTCCTAGGCACTTTGTGCCCATGCTGACATGTCTGAAAATTTGTTATTACTTTTAGTAATGACCTCAATCATGGCCCAATAGTGAAAGTATTTCGAAGAAAATTAAACATTTGGTTCTGGTTTAAAAGTTGCCTGTAAATCTTTTCTAAAATGCATTTTTTTTCTTCTGAGTTTGTCCTCAAATACTCTTCTGTCATCAGTTTTTTAAACAACATTTAGAACCAAAATCTGGAGTATTGTTCAAATGTGCTTTGATTTTCTGGTTTAATGGCAAACTGAACATCACACTGTTCAGTTTATTAGAGGTTTAAAGGAAACCTGATGTTTTATATTCCCTTAAAAATATTTATGTATCCAGTGAGCCTGTTGTCGGATTAGAACTATAATATAATATCCATTGTAAAAGTGTTCCCAGTGGTCCATTAATTATTATTATGAAGTTTTTAGCAAACATCAAAAAGCTTGTGTCCTTTTGTAGGACATGGTTTCTGCAGAGCAGCAGTTCATCAAATGTTCTTCTCTGAATTGTGGGCAGGACTGTTGCCGCGGAAGTAAGCCCGATGTCCCATCATCTCTTTGTTTACCCTCTCTCCAATTAGCTTACAGCTCCTCACAACCCCAAGTTAACATTACAGGTGCAAATAAAACAGTGAGCAATACTGGAGCTATCCAGGTGTACAGTTTTGAGCCCGATTCCTATCTATTTTTTTGCAAGTGGGTGCATCAGAATGGAGCGAAGCGGGGGGACTTTGCCTCGTTCATTTCAGTTGCTATAACTGAACACTTTTTAGAACGACTAGTTTTCATCTGCTCCCGATCCATCATGATCGGAATCAAGAAATACTCAGAAACATAGTTTTAATCTCCAATTCTTCTATCTATGTCCTGAATCATGAGAAAAATGCTATGAGAACACGTTAAAACCCCTAAAAGCACCATTCTCGCTGGAGTGGGTCTTTAAAGATTCCTTTTTCATGTAAGTGGGGGCAGTTAGGTTGACAATTTAGACAAATTGTGCAATTTTGTGGTAAAAGCCCCAAACTTACCATGGATGTACCTTAGGAACCCCTCTTACAGAAAAGCAGGGGGGGGGGGGCAGCCAGTTTTAAAGATGGTGGCCTTCAATTCAATGAATTCCCATTCACCCCAGTCTCAACACTGTGGGCTGTTTTCACAAAATGCACTCTATTATCTCAAGGGGTACCTAAAGAAAACTATAGTACATTTAGAATCTAGCATTTTCTCGTGACCAACATCCTTTTCTGAAAGAGGGGATCCTAAAGAACATCAACTGAACTGGACCGAGTGAGTGTCACGTCATCCTTAGAAAATGGCTTACTAAGGCTCCAACAGAATGAAGTCAATTTAGTCACCATTTTTTTGCTATATGGACACCGCCATGTTGGAACCATTAGTAACCAGTGATTGGTCCATATCTGTCTGAGTCAACATTTCTATGGCAACCACTCCCACCACCACCTATTAACCCTTGTGCTATCCTAGGCACTCTACCATTGGCAGTTGGGTCATCTAGACCCACTAGACAGTGCTCTGAACCTTTTTTCTTCCATGATTTGTGATCTTCACTGGTGTCCATGGATTACATGAAATCTTTCCACCTTTATCCACCTTTGTCATGGTAGGGAGAACACGTCAATGTAAGGGTGGGGTCATCTAAGACAGCACAAGGGTTAAAAGCGGGCTTAGGAAAATCTGTAAATCAAACATACTTTTATCGAGGCATCTGATTGGTCAGTTTAAACTTTGTATAACTTAATAGTACAGAAAAAAATTAGGATGATCAAGAAAATGAAAAAAGAAATCAGGGGAAGAATGTTTTTCTGACAAATACAGTGACTGTTTACTCTTCAATAAATGTGGCTACTTCCTGTTCAAAAAGCCAGGGGGAGGACTCATTCAGTCCAGTTTTAAAATACAGTCAATGGATACATCGATGCCAAATTTGTGGGAAAAAAAAATAAATAAATTTGTGATTGTACCACAAATTTGCACAATTATTTTAATGTGTTGTCCTGAACGGCTCACTAGCTGGGCAGGAGAAAAGGGCTTTAAATGCTAAAGTCTTGCATGAAGTGACTTTCAGTTAGTGTTTTTATCTAAACATGTTTCTTTTTCCTCATTTTTATGGATCTGTCTGCTAGTGGATGCATCAGAATGAAGCGCAGCAGGAAGCTAATGGCTTGCAGATTTTACCACCTTTTTTAAACAGCAATTTGCTGTCTGCTCCTGTTTCTCAAGGATTTGAATAAATATCAGTTTAGCTCAATATTCTTAATGTGTCTCTTCCATCATCAGAAAAATGCTACAAGATCGTGGTCAAAACGCTGTTTTCATTGGAGAATGTGTTTTAACGTGTCATTAGAACAAAAAGGGAAAAGAAGAAATGTTTCATCTTAAAAACAGCTACGTTTATTTCCCTAGACGTATTACGAGCACAAAAAGGAATCCCTGCTATGCAAATCTTTGAGTTTTAATGAATTTTCCATTTAAATAATTAGGTTAATAATACCAGAGGGGTTGCCTCAGTTATTTCAGTGCGTTGATATTTTTATACTTTTAAAAGAAATGACTGTGTGTGTAGCCCAACTCACATGCCGAATATCTCTCTATATGTATATAAATCTATATTTTATATATAGATATATATATATATTATATAGATTTAAGAAAAAGAAGAGGAGGAATTTCTCATATTGATATTTCACTTTTCTCTTTTAAAAAGTTATTATTCAAATTGCAATGGATGCTTGACGTCACTCGAAGATTGGGAAATCCCTTTCATTGTGAAGGGGGTATAAAATGAGAGCGGGTCTGAACACCATCCCCAGCCAGCCCTGAGTATCAGCTCAAACCCAGCCCCCCCGTGTTTCCCAGCAGCAAGTCATGCCCTCTACATGCAGTAAGTTATTTGGGGACTGTGGTGCGTTCGCTCTTCCTCTTTTCTCTTCATTCATTTCTGTTCTTCCTCCATGCACAGACCCACGTCTGCTCATTGCAGCTCTGCTGCTGCTCTGCATGTCCGCCGCCGCTGCAGCCGCTGCTGCAGCCGCTCTCACAGATGCACCTCCGGACCTTCTGGCAGGTGAAACTTCAGGTGAGGGGAGCGTGGAGGAAGCCCCTCCCCTCGCTTCCAATATCTGGAGGACCTGGGAAAGGTTGATTGAGGCAACCAAACAGCATCAGAGAGAGGTGAAAGTTATTAAAATATGGAAACTCTTTTGTCAAATTTAAAATCCTTTGCGATTTTGACTTTTTTTCCCCTCAGTTTGAGCAGGAATTTCAGGGAAATGTGGATTACATTCTTCTGGACGGCCACAAACGCTCGGCGTTTCCAGTGAAATGCCCAATGTCCAACTACAGTAAGGTAAGCGGTCTAAGACCTAAAGTTTTGTTAAAATGGAAAAGGTCCAGACTAACACCTGCCTGCTGTTGCGCCCCCTGCAGGAGGCCTGTCTGCAGAGGTTGGCGCAGGGCCTGCTGGTCTACACCGTCCTGCTGAAGCAGGTGGAGAGGGAGTACCCGGACAGCTCCATCCTCCGTGAGATCAAACCCGGCATCCCGCTGCTGGTCGCACAGATCAAAGAAAAGGTGGGCGCAAAAGGGTGCAAACCCCCACTTTCGTCAGATTAAGATGATGTCATCCAAGTGGACTTTGTGGTCCGCAGATGAAAAGGAGCGAGCGGGTCCCGGTGCCGAGCAGCAGCCAGGAGGAGCAGCTGCTGAAGCAGCTGGACAGCCCCGACACTTTCCAGAGGAGGATGACGGCGCACAGCATCCTCAGCCACCTCCGTTTCTTCCTCATCGACGGCAAAAGAGCATTCCGCAAATGGGAGACGCCCAGGAGGCAGAAGGTCAACCCGTCGGCGTGAGCGGAAAGAGAGCCAACTCCGTTCACAAACCTCAGGGAAGCGGGAAAGATTTTCTCCTCAGGGTTTCACCGTCACACTGTGAGCGTCTGGACTGATGACCTCACCCCAGGGTGCTTTATTTATACTATTTATACTTAATGCAATGATTTATTTATTGATAAATTCACAGAGTTGGAGGGTCACTTCGGCTGGAACTTTTAAATGTTGTATGGCAGTTGGATTTGAACATATGGAGCTTGTTCAGTTGTGAGAACACCCGTCTTAAATGTGTTCTTGAAGGATTCATTTCTGCATTTGCAGAAGCTGAAGTCATTTTCTTTAACAAGATCATTCATACAGCTACTAAAATTAGTATTAGTTTGTTCATAAGAGGGAATATTCTTTAAATCCTATTAATCAAGATTATGGGAAATCTTAGGGAATGTGGGATCATCCAGAAACTATGACAAATATAAAAAATAAATATATTTAGACTAAAGAAAAGTTGTACAATTGTGAGAATAAAGCTGAAAAATGATTCAAAATAAAGTAAATTTATGTATGTCCTGATCTAAAAAGTGAACTTTACAAGAAAAAAGTTGGGATTTCTTTCAAAATAAAGTTGTAATTTCATAATAAAAATAAAGTTAAATGTTTACAAAAAAGTGAAGGAGGTTCATTGAGGTTCTTGAGCAGAATGGGGTTTTTTTTACAAATAAAACTGACTTTCGTGTAAAATTTCAACTTTTTGAATTTATTTTTGATTAATTAATTTGATTAATTCTAAGACCTTTCTCGTAAATTTGTACGGAGGCCGAAAGCGGCTGGTCCTACTTTTTTTTAATCCAATTTCTCATGATAACGAGATCCACTATGTCGTTATTTTGAGAAAACGCATTTCTTTTTCTCGTAATAACGAGATAACGAAGAATATACAGCATATATACATCAATATACCGTCTCTTTACCGCTTTACAGACACAGAAACGTTGATTTTATTTTGTGCTTACTGCAGGCTGTAACCAACACTGTACAGATTTCACTAAATACTTTCAGTACCAGAAACACTCCCCAAAAGCTGTTTTTATTTTTTTGTATTTAGAAGCGGAGCTGCACATCGTGTATGGTGGCCCTGAAGTGCCATTGTAGGGAACAGCATAGGGATTTGGGATCTTTTAGAGAGGTCTCTAGCACCAAGTCATGTGAGATTACAGAACAAACCTCTGTATGATCTTATTCCTTTATAACAGTAACTCGTTATAAATGAGCACTAAATCATAACATCTTTTATCAGAGAAACATTTGCAGTGGAGAAATCAAAAGGTCCAACTTCAATCTTTAGAGGTTTTACTGTCAGATGTTTCATTTATAAATTAAAAAAACCAAGACATTATGAAGTCAATGTCACATATTAACAAAAACAGAGTGAGAACAAATATTGTTGTTCAGCGACGTTAGGTCTGAGCCTTTTCACTGTCATTTCATGCATGGTTTGTGAAGCAGGACCTTCTTTTTCGTGCACAGCGATTATGTCCATTTCCTGGCGTTCACAGCGGTTGGTGGCGTGGAGGCGGAGCTCAGCCCCAGAGCAAACTAAAAGACAAAAGGAGAAAAATAAAGATTAAATCACAGCAACCTTTACAAACTAATGTTTGATTTGAAATGGTTTATTTCAAGCAATCAAATAGAAATAATACACAAAAGCAATATAATCATCAGCTATACATTCATACAGTAACTAATCAAACTTAGGATAATTAGACATAATTAATAAATATTGCTTGAAAGGGAGTGGAAGGAAGCGAACTTATATAATCCCACCCCGTTATACTATAACCATTTTATTACATGATTTATCATGTAATAAAAAAAGGTAAATATGATTTACCTTTTTATGAAACTGGTTCCTCTAAAGTCCCACTCTGATCATCTCTAAGAGTTCCCAGTGGTCTTTCAACCCTGATTCTGCTGTTTTTAGCCAAAATCCAAAAACCTGTGTTGTTTTCTAGGACATAGTTTCTGCAGAGCAGCAAGAGTTCATTAGAAATTTGCCTCCGAGTTGTGGTTGGGACTGAGCACCCCTCTCTTCCCGTCACCCGTGACAGAGCTCTTTATTTTCCACTCTATCCCGCTAGCTTACAGCCCCTCACAAACCCCAACTTAACATTAATGGAGCAACAAAAATGGCGAGCAATATCTGAGCTACCCAGTCGTACAGTTTAGATCCAGATTCCAGCTCAGACGAGGAAAACTAAGACGTTCATGGATCTAAGACACAAATACAATCTCTTCCAAGCAGCATTTTATCATCTGCTATTTGAATAAAGAAATATTCAGAAATTCTATTTTAAGTTTAATTTTCTTTGTTATCCTTATTAATCTGAAGAATAATGACACAAAAACATGTTTAAAACCCCAAAAATACCACTTTCATCAGAGAGGGTCTTTATTACATTTTTTTCATTTTAAAGCATTTAAAGTCTTTTTTCTCAGGATAAGCTTTTCTTATTAAAGATTTTTCATGCAAAAATTAAAGATCCACTTTTTTGAGTAAAAAAAAAACTAGCTATTGTAACAAAAGACATTTAGATGGAAAACAACAACTTTCTTAAGTCAAATTGTTAGAAACAGAGGAGTGAACTTGTTAATAAATGTGGAATAAATCTAAGAATTTCACAGTGATACAAGTCAAGTCATTGATTTCACCAATTATTGTAAAAAAGATTTAGTCTGAATAATGCAGAGCTCTTCATTAATGTTTTGTTCTCAACATAGACTAATGACAAAAAATAAACAAAATTCATGTTTTTATAGTTGCAGCCAAATATGATCTTTTCTGTTACTTTAAGGAAAAATCCTCTAGGCAGCCTGAGGACTAAGTCCTCGTTTAAATGTAAGCATATTTTTGTTAACAGATCTATATCAACTTTTTTCAGCTTGTAAGTGTATTATAATGTTCATTCCTCACCAAGAATGACCTCAAAGTGATATTTTGATTCATTCACACGTTCCAGAGTATTCCTCTAAAAACCTCGGCTCTGAGCACCAACACTTCCCAATCTACATAAAACGAGCGTGTCCTCATATTGTGACATCACAAAGTGAGGAACAGCCCCTTCTAGGAAGAGTCTGTGCTGCCAGCTCCGCCCCCGAAGCTAACACAGACACGCCCACTTTCTATGTGGAACTAGCGGTGATCTGCAAAAGCGCTTCGCTTAAATGAACAGTATTCCCATCCATCTTTACAAAAGTTCGGCTGTTTGTTTTCGTGAAACACAGACATGGGGCCGTCTCTAGGAGGACATCATGAAATGGGCGGCACCAACACGGAGAGAAAGGCGGAGCCTCAGAGTTCGAGTCGTCTTACTTCTGGGTTGGAAAATGAACTGAGAAAATAAATCCTATTTAATAGAAAAAAGGTTCTTTAGTGTGCCAAAGGTAATATATGATCATATTTATGGATATAGTTTACTCTGAAAGGCTTTAGAATAGCATGATACAGGCCCTTCAAAACAAAATGCCTGAATTCCACACAGTGCTCTTTTGCGTTTCATCAGAAATGTACTTTTTGCCCAGCAGAAAGCCTTTTCTGACCACTTTAAACACTTTCAAACTACGTCCCAGAAGGATTTCTGTTTAGAGAGCGCTTTGATTTGGCTGCTGCTTTTGTTACTAGTAATTCACTCAACTACAAAAAAGAATAAAACAACATTCAACCAAACCTCAAGTATTTGGTTGCTTTCCTAGCTTTATAGATCTTTCAAGTTCTGCCTGTTTTCATGTCAACGTGATGGACAGTGTTTTACATGGACAACAAAGGCACCACAATGTTTGACAGAAGGACATTCCTGAATCATCAGCAGTTCCTGTTTTCTCCAGACTTTCCTTCTCAAGCCCTTCGATTTGGGCTGTGTTTGGGGTTCAGAGGTTTTGGCAGTAACTTCACATCACCGAGTCTTTACCTTAGGACAGTTGGCTCAGGCATCCCTGGATCTGCTCCCCGCTTGAAACCTGCAAATAAAAGCCATCTTTAAATACGAAAGGCTATAAACACAGCGGCCTAAAACAAAAGAACTAAGAGTCCTTGTGGACTTGAAACAAGCCGGGACACCTGGCAGAACAACAGGAAATGTAGAGATCCCTCAGTTAAACACTGGAAAGGATTCAAAAACCTCTGGGAGGAGATAATTTAACACAGAATGTTTGGTGGTTCTCGTGAGACATCTCTAAAATCTCAAGTACAAGCAAAACGAAGAACAGCGGTGAAGAAAAACAGGAATGACAAAACCAAAGAGTCGAGACAGAAAGATAAAAGCAGAGAAACTCCCAAAAGCTGCACGACAGACAGTTTTAGAGACGAAAACAACGAATTAGCTGGATTTTTATTTTCAGACAACAATTTAAATGTCCACTCTGATCATCATTTGATCCATTTTAAAAGTGTTCTTTTTATTATGGTTATACCGTTTTAGATAAAATCTAAAAAGTGTTGTTTTCCAGGACATAATTTCTGCAGCGTGGCAGTAATCCATTAGAAATTCACCTCTAAGTTGTGGGTTTTTTTTGTCTGCTCCTGATTCATAATGATCTGAATAAAGAAATACTCAGAATTTCTATGTAAAGCTCAATGTTCTTTACATACGTCCTCCATTATCAGTAAAATGCTACAAAACACGTTAAAAAGATTAAAAAAACTATTTTCATCGGAGGTCTTTGAAAGAATTGGAGAAAAAAAAACTTAAATTTTCCTTGTGAAAGTTGGAGCTAGCTTTAGCTTGGAAGTTTAGTTGGCATGAATATCAATAGATCAAGTTGATAGAAGGTAGAAGGTAATTACTTTAGCAGTGAGAGCTCAGCTTACTGGTGATAGACTCATTTACAGGAAAAATGAACCCTCTGGTTTATAGGTTTCTGTGCATGATCTATTGCCTAATTGCATTCCAAGATTGCTTATAATTTACCCAACCGGTCAGCTCTGAAAATTCATATAAAAAGTGCTCACAATAAGTTTCATTTTCTAAATAATTCCAGGACAATGCCTCTGTAAAAAATGAAAAAAATAGATTCCAAGAAGCCTTAAAATAGTCCTAAAACTGAAACTGGGACACACTGTTTAAATTTTAATCAAGTTTATGCTGGTCGTCTTTGATTTTAATTTATCTTGCAAATAAAATATCAAATAAAAGTAGAAGCTCCTAACAAAAGGAATACCAACACATGGAATATTTGTTTCTCCTAAACAAATACAACGACTCATGGTATTCAAAAAACAGAAAGGATGACATCAGCATTGGTGTTTCCAGCCCGCTGAGGTTACAGATGACTAATGGCAAATCCACAGCTATGCGGTGATGCATGCGAAAGTTTCATCTCCCCGCCGCCCCACACACAGACACACACTTCCCCCACAGCACACCGAGACACTGACCCCCGAGGAACGAGGTTTGACGCCGTTTTAGACTAATGCTGGAGTTCATTGGGCCCATTTAATTGATGACAGCGCAAAAACAGTCACAAAACAACAACTGTCGCTTTTTAACATTAGGATGTACCCCAAACACACAGGAAATACTGTACACACACTTACTGTATATAGTGTGTTGTTGTGTTAATTTAATTTTTTTACTTATTTTAACTGTACCATACACCAAGACAAATTCCTCGTTCAGTAGTGCGCTCTACTGAACCTGGCAATAAAACCTATTCTGATTCTGATTCTGATTCTTAACACGCGTGTACAATTAGGACATGAATCCATTATATTAACTTTGACCTGTAATTTTAGTCTGAAGCAGTTTTTCAGGACGATAAATCCTATAATTTATTTGCAATCAAAAGAAAAATAATTTGTTAAAGATATATATTTTTTCAAATTTAGTTTAGCAAAGCACAACTCAAACCATTGCCTGTATAAGAGAACTGGACCGAGCTAGTGTGATGTCATCCATAAAAAAATGGCTTACTTCCAGCCCAAATTAAATTAGGTTGGGATCTTCACTACCCACTACATAGTACACTATATAGAACGGTGATGGGTCCGACAACACCGACGCGTCGAGCTCAGAAAGTGAAACACCGTGTCGGTGCGCGTATCGCTCCAGGGAAAGTCACGTGACCGATACAGCCACTGTGTCGCAGAGGAGCCAAACAAGGTAGTGCATCTACCAGCAGCATTTACAGATTCTGTGGTTTTCCTCCCAGATGGGTGGTTTTAAATTTGATAGTGCAGAGAAAATTTGCTTTAGGCGCATTTCGCGTCAATTTGGGGGGTTTTGGTTACACAAAGGCATTGTGCAGTGCTAAATCTGTTTAACAGTGTCGGGAAAAGAATTGTCATGCCCCAGATGAGCGGCCAGCTCCCAGCTGTTGAACAATACTCGCGCGCCCCCGTTTTCCCCTCCCACTTGTGTTTGACGTTCAGTTTTACCAAATCTCTACTTAAGATGTTGAATGTGCTATTTTAATGAGGTTTGTGGAAATATTTAATAGTTTTAATAGTGATTTTGGCTTTTTGTCCCATCCGTTCCTCTCAGCTTCCGCTTGATCTAGCAGAATACAATTCCACTTTAAACAAACTCTTATTAGAAATGAATCATTTTATGTTTCGAAGGTTAAATGTTCAGCAGAACTGCCAAACTTCAAAGCACATCCTTAGTGTTGGGGCACTATAAAGCGAGACATGGGAAAGAGGAAGCCACAACTACAATGATAAATATTGTGTTTACACTAATTCATTTAATCAATATATCAGCAGTTTCTTTACTTGGTTGCCTGCAATGATGTTTTCGGTGCAGCAGGAGTCTGTCTTGAGTGACACGGAATCAATAGCAAAGTACCAAAACGTTTCATGAAGCCTCATCTACCCATCACTATGTCCAGGTGTCCCAATCTACCATTCTAGTGCCCTAGAAATTTTCTAAAAGTCTGCAACAACAAAAAAACTAGTGAGCATCTATGCCCACTGGATTGGC
Source organism: Oryzias sinensis (assembly GCA_037389245.1). Taxonomy (NCBI): domain Eukaryota; kingdom Metazoa; phylum Chordata; class Actinopteri; order Beloniformes; family Adrianichthyidae; genus Oryzias; species Oryzias sinensis. The sequence goes on along the minus strand of CM074488.1, from coordinate 38,856,914 downwards.
GAAAATAGACCAAAATGCATTGCGTTTGAGCTATTTGTCACGTAAAAACCAATAATGTAATTTTTATTTTATATAAAGCATCCAAGTTTTCATTATCAGTATGGGGGGTTTATAAAAAGGAGTTTTATAGAATAGAAGATTGAGGTTTTGACTTCTGGAAATGGGTGAGATATGTTTTTTTTTTTAAATCCCATAGACTTTTCTATAGAAGTCTAAGGGATTTTGGCTTCTTGGAACCAGCAGATATTTCCTCACGGGAGCAGAGAGGAGTCACTCAGTCCAGCTCTGAAGTACACGTCAATGGTTAAAAAAAAAAAAAAAAAAGAATTTCTAAGAATCAGAAACAGAATCAGACACACACAGAGCAAATGAGTTAAATAAGATGTGTTAGATATGGAAAATAAATAAAATAGACAAACGTGTGCAAGGTTAACCGTTAGCTAGGCAGTGGAGCTAACTAGCAAAACATGCTAGGTAACATAAGTCATTCTCCTTGTCGTTTCCATGGTTTTGTTCGGATACTAACCGAGGTACAGCACAGTTGGGATAAACCCCCACCGAATGACAAACTGCCCGCATTGGAACAGCTGCTGCAGCCGTTGCTTGGCCTCCTTACTCAGTTTAGCCATGTGTTTATCCGAGACAGTTTGGTCCTCGAGGGTTCAAAGGACAGGAACAGGAAGTGACGTAGAAGAAGTTGACGATTCTGTCCATCCTTCATCTGTGCGCGGTTGCCACCTAGCGGATTTCCCTATAACTTACCCTGTAAGACGACTCAACTTTGATTACAATTTCTATTTGAAGGAATAGAAAACGACATCAAAATATTTTTAAATGCGCCAATTTTTATTTTTTCACGAGTTCCATTGAACTAGAGGACAAACCCATTTTGTCTTCTAAACTACTCACTGTTGCTTTTCTCTGAATCACCACCCCACCCTTTTTTTTCCATCAGTTTTGTTTGTTGATCTTAAACATTACAAAATAAAAAATGCAAAGAGGCTCTTTACTTTACTTATTTTCTAATTTCTTATAAATTTGTATTCACATTTTATTTTCTGAAAAAGTTCACTGTAAGTAACTAATTAAAGAAGGAAAAGCATCAAAAATATGAGAATACAATTTTGTTAAAGATAGATAAAATATATATACAGAACTCAGGAATGCAATTTTAAGCTTAATTTTCTTTATGCCATTGGTCTTCAGAAAAAAAAAAGTTACAAACAAGTTTCATCAGAGTAGTTCTTTAATAGAACTGTTCAGTAAAATCATGCACTTGATTAATGCATGAAAATTTTATTTTAAAACGTTTGACACAAAAGACACATGAACAAGCGTGAAATATAGAAACACTTTATTCCCCATAAGTTGCAGCAGAGAATTACTTTTGTTTTAAACATATAAAGGCCAATATAACCACCTTTAACAGTAAGATGTACAACAATAGCTTACAATTTTTACTGTAAACCCACATACAAAGAAACATAGGTATCGTTCCACCAAAGCTATGGACACTCAACAGCTACAGCACACGACATGACACAAGTATGCCTCAGGATGACGCAGCATCGCTGCTGGATTTAGAACATCAGTGGGAGCAGATACTTTCAGTTATTTTATCACTTTTTGATCGTTGCATCTCAGCGAAATGACAAAATTATACGAAAGAGGACACAGAGACATTTGAATGGGAGAGTTGATTCAAAGACAGAAAAGATGCCTCGTTGCCCCTGATGTGATGTTCCCAGCAGTGAACACTCAACTATTCTTTAAAAAAAAAAAAAAAAAGAACCTTAAGGCATCACATTTTTTAACCTACAGAAAAATTTAGGACAGTTTTATTCCATGCTGCTCAGGGTGCAAAAAAACTAAATTTGTTTGGAGCAACAAGACATTTTTTCCCAGAAAAATACAATTTGAAATCTGGTTTTATTAAAATACCAAGAGGAGAAAAATAACATTTTGCTTTTCCCTTGTGCAAAATTCAATACTTTGCTAATTATACACATTTATAATTCCCCAAAATATTCTAAAATCAGGTGTCATTTGAAAAAGTGAATGTATTTAAATCAGCAAATAGACAGCGATTAACAAAGGTGCTTTGAGAGCAGGCTAGGTAAGTATTGCTTCTCCATTTTGACAAGAATACTGTCTGATTGTAAACAAAACAACCTTTTATTCACTTTTATGCTTGATAATGCACAAAGTGTGTTTTTTAGGAAGAATTTGGACTTTACTTTTAAAAAAACAAAAACAAATCAAAAGCAAAAATCAGACGAAAAAAATATTAGAAGGGTAGTTGTATTGCTATGAGAAGGTATTTACCAAGAATAAAAAAGTAGTAGAAACATTTCCTTCAAACAGTATCATACCGTGTTCACTGTATCAATCAACCAATCAGCAGCCTTGTTTTTAAAAACAGTTACACAAATGCACAATATGTACACACACTCATCTCCACACACACACACACATTCAGTTGTGCACAGATACCGTTACAGCTGCCCCTAAACAACAGGGCAACACCAGGATGGATGTACAGAGAAGCCATGCAGAGCAACAAACTCCAGAAGATTTATTTCCCAATGCTAGTGATGCGTTTGTTTTCAGTGCATTCATTCACAACCGTTCAGTCGTGCTGCAACTCTGACTAAATCCAGTGGAGCTGAAGGCGTCGTTTTTTTGTATATATCGATATTTTTTTGACGACCGGCGTCTGTCAAGCTCACAAAAGACTGCAGACAAGAAAAGCAGAGGCGGCCATGAGTGTTTGAACGAAGCTTAAAGCCGGTTTACAACACAGACACGGAAAAATACCGAAAATATTTTAGAAGGGACAAACGGCGGGAAAGGAAAGGCTTCACAATTTTGTGGTCCAGAATTGGCATGGCTTGAAGTTCCAGATCACAGATACGGGGTCACGGGGTCACAGAATCAGAGATAGGGGTCCATACAGTCAGGAGTGCTAAAAGGTTCAAAGGTCAGAGCCAAGGTGAATGCTAATGCTCGGGGAGCGCTGGGTGTGGTTTGGCATGGGACTCAAGTACCCCATCCCATCCTCCTGCAGGCTGCAGGAATAGCGGCCGGCCTCTGAAGCCACGTGGTTGCTGGCGGGGCCGTTGCCGCTGTTGACCTGCTCAAAAGAGCGGGAGAAAACGGCGCTGGCAGTGCGGGTCAGGCTGGTCAGAGCCCCGGCCTTCGGGACAGACTGGCTGGAAGTGAGTGTCAGGCGCTTGACGGACAGCTCTGCGCTCTCGCTGGCGGCCCGGACGGCTGCTAGAGGCCCCGCTTCCTTGTCTTTGCTGCTGCGCCCGCCGAGCCGACACTTCTTAATGGCCTTTATGCCGAGGTTTAATGTCGTGACGCTGTTGCTGATGGTGATGGTGGGCGGGGTCAAGTCAGAGCCCAGCCCAACGGGCCAATCGCCTTCATCCACCTCCGAGATATCCATCAGCTCATCCGGGGAACCCAGATCCACTGCATCTGTGAGGAAAACAGAGGGAGACAGGAAGGGACTCGCATGAAAAAGACGAATAAAAGCATCAAACAACCTCGTCTGGCATCCAGTTTTCTCTGCTAATCCAGATTCCACAGAGAAAAACAAACATTTTTGTAAAGAGCAATTCAATTGTAACATTTTTTTTGCACTTGAATCTGGATGCCAAAGGAGGTTTAACTATCCAGCAGGTGGCGCTGTCACATTGTTAAGTTAGACCAACGGGATATCTGGCCACTTGACAAGGCAGCACAAGTTGCAATCCATCACACATTAGGATATCAAGCAGAGCTGTGAGTAATTTAGTGACAGAGTACAGCATGTTGTTGCCCAACAGGGGAAAAAAAAAAACACAGGAACCGGCGCAAGAGGAGAATTCTGGGAAAGACCACAAAGGAAGAGAGAAGGCAGAAAAGGCTGGCACAAACCGTCACACTCTAGTCTGGTTACTTCATGTGTTCTAAATACAGACATATTTCTCTATTGCCTTCATAACAAGAACCACACCTACGCGAGGAGCCGTGTTCACAAAAATCCATCTGATCTGATGCTATCACAGGAACACAACTCTGGCAGGCAGCTGATTGACAGATAGGAAGGTCCTCTCATTCTCATCTCATGCCAAACAGATGAGCAGTCTCCACGTAATCGTCTAGACTTAAACCAAAGACCTTCGTACCCTTCCTCAGCTTCCAGTCGCTCACTGACTGCATTGGAGAACTGGACCGAGTGAGTGTGATGTCACCCATAGAGCATGGCTTACTGCAATTGTTTGGACTATAAGCCTCTCTGGAGTAAAATTTGCAGATTTAAAAAATTAACAACACCAAAAAAGCTAGTTGCACTGAGGTCGGTAAATGTATTTACCAAAATACGGGACCAAGAACAACATCTTGAACGGCAAATCAGAACAGAATATATCAAATCGAATCAAACTTTATTTATAAAAAGTGCTTCACATGCTAACAAACTGAATATACCCGTCACTAACCTAACCTTATTTAGCTTCATGAAACCCAGAATAAGAGTTTCTTAGCGCACCGTCTGAACAAATGCTGAGATCACCATAGCATAAGAAACATGCTAACAACTCTCTAGATCACTTTAAATGAGTGGTGGGAAAATAATAAACATGAGCTTGTTGTTTTTTTTTCACACTGAAAAAAACAAAAACACAGTCACACCTGAGTACAGATCCCACCCCTGGCCAAAAAAAACGCAACTGATCCTCCAAATATTTCATAGTTACAGCTCAAAGCGAATGATTCAGTCTTTTTTGCGATACAGACTCTGCTATGTTGGAGTCAGACGTCGTCAGTAACCAGTGATTGGTTCAAATTGGTCCAAGTCAGAATTTCTATGGCAACCTCTTTCACCAATCAGGAGTGAGCTTGTTGGAGAGTCCACACCCCTTCCACTTGAAAGCTGGCTACAAGAAATCTGTCAAATGTTTCAAATGTTCGACGTGAGACAACAGACTTTAATTGTGGCATCTGATTGGTCAGTTTGGAACTTAAATAACTTGAAATAAAAAAAATGTATTTATTAAAAAAAAAAAAAAAAGCAAGAAAGCTTATTCTGACAGATAGAATGCCAGAGTAATAGCTGTTTGTTTCTCTACAGAAGTCTATAAGATTTTGGCTTCTTGGAACCAGCGGGTACTTCCTGATTGGAACACAAGGGGGGAGGAGTCACTGAGTCCAGTTCTCTTATACAGTCAGAAGCTAATAATCTGTTTCCACAGGCAACCAAGGTGCAATGTATTGAGGTGTAAAAATGAAACAAAACTCATTAATAAAACGTAATTTTGTTTAGTTTCCTAAAATACCAAGAAAATATCCAGAATGTAAAATTGGACGTTGGCGTATTTTTAGAAACAAGAAGGAGAGAAGTATCATTTTACTGGATTAATATCCTTTCCTGTTGGATCGATATAAATGAACCAAAACCACCAATTACTACTGAAGACTCAGCCACAGGCTGCTGAAGCATTTTATGAGGTTATTGATCGGTTATCAAATAGCGCCAGAACAGAAAATGCAATCATTTGGCCTGAGGGAATGTCAGAAGCTGATCTTAACGCGGAAGCTTCAGCCACAAGGAGAGCAAACGGCTGAATGACCATGGAAAGACAGATGAGTGGATAAGTGTGTGAATAGGCAAAGACAGGGTGGTATAGCCCAGTGGAAATGGTAAAAGGAGGGAAATCGCCATGCAGCTTTCAGATCACACCCTCCACACATGGTTACCTAGGTTACCCCAGGGGCGGGGAGGAGGAGGGGGGCAGCACCTCAGTACTGGCTCCTCCCTGTGGAGGCCAACCCAGAACTCTCATTCTCCACCATTCGTCTCAAACTCTTCTGCCTCCTGACCTCCTGACTCCGAGTGCTGCCGGAGTCATGACTGCGAGGGTCCAGGCTGACCTCTGGGGAGGCGCCCGTGTCACCGTCCGTATGGGTGCGGCCGTCGGGGCGTGGCCGCAGGGAGTCTCCATTGGCCATTCGCTCGCCACCTACGCCAGTCACACTGATCTCGGGGACAGCCGCGCCCCCTATGGACGCATCACTTTCTACACTCACCTCCGGGGACTCTGGTGACGGGGAGCATGGGAAGGTGGTGGGACAATACACACACACACACACACACGTACACAGATGAACACACATTTCATGCACGCACAAACAAAAAAAGGTCATGTGCACAGGCACACACAACCACACAAACACAAGAAAAACAAGTAAATAATAAATGTAATGACAAAAAAAGATATTTTTGATCAAAACATAACAGACTAGACGCTAAATGATCACGACAATGATGATGGTGATGACCAATGTCATTGCAGCAAGTGGTAGACCAATCACCACAGGCCCCAGTCCCTTCATCACAGCTGCCCCCACAGCCAAGCTGCTTGCATGGTCACTGCCCAAAAGGAGTCAACGGTGCATGCTGGGATTGAAACCCACACATTAGACTAGCTGAAGGCTGTAATTTACCTGACTTTATAACAATGGAAGAAAAGAAAGCTGCCATTGTTTAGTCTATGCCCCAACTGAAACTAATAATCAAAGCAAACACACAAAGACAGGCAGAAAAATGAGGAAAAAATGTACGAATTCTACCCTTTTTCTTTTTTGTTTTTTGATGTAGTTTCAATGAATTCAGTTTTGGTTCCTCCTCCTCCTCACTGCTTTATTCCAGCCTGTGCATCTCACCGTGTCTCTTCCAGCGGTGCCCTCGTATAGAGAGGGAAGTGACAGCATTGCGGGAGATCCTAGAGGAGGTGGGGGTGATCTCCACCTGGATGCTCCTTGTGCCCTCCTTGTTGTTGCTCTTCAGAGCTGCTCCGTGCAGCGACGACTTGATGGCATTACCCACCTTCACAGGAAAGAGGCCCAGCAGGAACATTACCGATTCATTATTTTACAAAGTTGTACAGCAAAAAACACACACAGCTGCAGTAAACCCACACCTGTATCCAAAGTCACAACTGGCCTTACAGGTGTGCTGTCTGCGGGCAAGAAAATGGGCAAACCTGTACGCAGATGTCCCATACAAAATATCAAGGTTGGTGAGCCCGTACAGTGAAAATGTTCATGGAAATTTTTCTACAGGCATGCCGCGGGCGACAGGTCATAGATAGGTGGAAGACGCAGGCGTGTTGTATGGATTTTTTATTTTTCAACCCCCCTAAATCCTGAAGATTGTGCAAGAAGCCCATTAGTGCTGTTCAGGTGATAAGTGTGTGCATCTTGCGCAGAGCCGACTGTTAAGGAAATTAGACAGAGTGTAGTTCAGTGGGCATCTTACGAGCACTTACGCATCACCTGACCTCCCCGTGCGTGCAGCTTTTGCTCGTGGTCAGTAAGGAGCCAGTACTCACGCCTTACTGATGAATCTAGCCTGGCTGGCCAAACACAGGTACTCAATAGCCACAACTCTGCCTGTTTTCCACCTCTCCCTGGACTGCTTGATGCCGATTACCTACATCAGGTGTGTTCAGTCGGTCAGGATGTGGAATCAATTGACTCAGCTAATCAAGAAGAGCTGGAAACCAGGCAGGGTTGTGGCTCTTGAGGATCAGGGTTGGCCAGCCCTGGACTAGAGCGCAGTGTGAGGACACCATACAACAGCATCACTTATTTGTCACACGTGCGTGCGACTTATTAGCCTTATGGATACTTCATAATACACTCAACACATGTACCATAGTGGTACGTCCCGTTTTAATGCCATCCCTTGAGGTAGCCAAGGGAACTGCAAGACACACCTGCACTCTCATTAAAGACCATGTTCTTGTAGCATTTTTCTGATCATGGAGGACATATATAAAGAATAATAACCAGTAAGCTTAAAATTGCATTCTATAAATAAATTCTTCACTCAACTTTTTGTCAATCGGGGCAGACAAAAAATGTTGCTTAATAAAAACCGTATTTGTGATGTCGAAATTACACTAGGCGGGCCACAGGCTCTTCCTGCAAAGACGCATAGAGAACGACAGTTTTTTAAATTTGGTTAAAAACATAATCCTAACTAAAAAGGCCACTTTAAAAATAGATCAAAAGAAGATCAGAGTGGTAGTTTAAGATGCAGCCGCTCCTCTCTACGAGGCTCCACAGACCTGGACAAGCCAAAAACCTGCAGCACCTGCTCAGACCAAACCCCTGTACAGACGCAAGTGACTAATGAACACCTGCAAATACAAAGAAGAGGTGGAATTTTACAGATAAACTTATTTTACAGCTCAACTCAGAGATAATGTCTACCCAAGACATTTAAACGTGTCTCAAACTAGTCTTTACATCCCATCATCCAAACAGAGAAAGTTATTTTGTTTTGGAGGGGGGGGGGGGGGGGTGTTACGCAAAATATTCATCTGTAACTAAGCCAATATCACCTGATGATTGTTTGCAGATGAATATCAGACAGCACAGCGGCAACACGTTCGACAGGAAAGGGGTGCGGTCCAAACACAAACGGCTTTTGTGTTTCTCATCGGTTTACATAACGAGGCGATCTTGCTGCAAATTCTCATGTGACACATTAAATCACGCAACCGTTATTACGACATTGGGGTCACAAAACATCTTTTGTCCAATTTTGCAACACGGATCTCATGAGGAGCGCGTCATCAAGTTACATTAGCATAAAAGCCACCTGCTGCTTTGCCAGAAATGCTACAAAAAGCCTTAGATTGAGGTTATCTATGTGCATTTAAGAAGATTATAATAAAAAAAACATGTCTTCACCCTAGTTAAAGTTCAAATACTGAGTACTTTGATTGTGTTGGAGCAGCACACCTTGACTTTGGCACGACTAAAGTGAATTTACGAGCTTCAATCCTCCACTCCACGGGTCTTAAGGATTACAGCTTAAGCGAGCAGAGAGGAAAGCATGTAAATAATCTAGAGGGATTACCCTGGGCTAACAGTTGCCGATACGCACAGAGCGACACAATGCGGCGCGCTGTGCTGGGCATGATTCAAGAGCAAAGGTCAGCATGTGCACTTCAATCACATGCCGTTTCCTACACTGATCCAAAAACAGAAAGGAAGAGAAGACGTGATGTTTAGCAGGAAACATATTAAAATAAAAATAAATGTTGCACCCACCAAAAGCGCTTCAGGGAACAACTCCAGCTGGGCTCGATAGAGAACATCATCCAGAGCTTTAGATCCCACTTCAACCTCACCATTGCATCTATATGAAGAAACACACAAAGATGCTTAAAAAAAAAAAAAAAGAGAAGTTGGATCATTACGTCAGACTTTAGGAAAGTTACACTGACAAAGCTAGTTCTGCAATACAAGAAATGCAAGCAGTTTACGATATTTATCAACATTTCCTCCTGTATTTCATTGAGTTTGTGTGCATTTCTTAATAAATACAAATTCTAAAATGTAAAGGATGCTTGCACACAACAAGATCATTGATTTTCTTAGGGAATATATATATAATTTATCATTTATATCAACTTAAATCAAAAGAAATACTGCCAAACATTTTTTACAGAAATACTGTACAACTTTGAAATCCTTAAATTGTAAGAGAGCAACAGAAAGAAACCTGTAAAGAAAAAGACACTGCACGTTCTCAGAGAGCATGCAGTGAGACAGACGGGCTGCAGTCGCTCTATCTGATTGCAAGTGTAATAAGCATGTGGTCTCACAAGGCATAATGGATTCCTGTGATGAGCTGGACCAGGAACTCTGACGTGACAGTCAGTCGTGAGCTGATGCCTTTGTAGCGCCGCATCTGTTGCCGTGGGTAACCACATATGCACACCCTAAGATGGTGAAAAACAATAGAACGACTGAAAATCAAACCATCCATCAACATTCCTTATGCGTTTTAACACAATTCGATAGGTACCCACTTTGGACAAGCTACATTGGGTTTTCAACATGTTCTTGTAGCTTTTTTTCATGCTGGACACATTAAGAAAACTGCAGTTGAGAGTATTTCTTTATTCAAATTGTTGTGAATCAGGAGCAGATAAAAATAAAATGCAGTTTCAAAAACAGGTTAGGTTGGGGTTGTGAGGGGCTGTAAACTACTGGGAGATCACATAAAAGGTGAATGAACAGACCCGCACACAACTCAGGGGTCAATTTTTGGTCAACACCTGCTGCTCTGCAGAAACTATGTCCTAGGAAACGACACAGGTTTTTTGGGTTTCGCCTTAAAACGCCATCATCGTAGTTAAAAGCTGCTTTGAAAAAAGATCAAAAGATGATCAGAACAGAACTCTAAAAGCAATTTACATTTTCTATTCCAGTACAAACATGAACAGAGCAGGAAAATGACTTTTTTAAGCTCTGTTTTTGCAGCTGCAGCGTCAAAGAATGGCGCCTCAGTACAGTGGAGGGGAGCAGATAAGGAAGTGCTTACACACTGCTGCCATGTATTTGTACACGTGGAAGTAGCCTCATTAATTCTGACAACAGTGTAAAAGACATTCATCCAGTTTAGTGCCAAAGTGAGTTGAGTGGTTGTGCATCTCTTACCTGGAGCTGAGCTGGCAGAGGGACTGAAGGGAGGTGGTTGTCATGTAGCTGAGAGCAGCATTGTAGCACAGCAGCAGGAAGGTCAGCACCTCAAACCTCAAAGAACACAAACCATTAGAAAGAGACAGAAAACAACCATTTACCAAAAAAAAAAAAAAAAAATCACACAGTAAAAAGAAAATTGAAGTAGGAAATCAAACCGAGGAACGATGACCTCCATCTCTCCTAAGTTGCACTAACATAAGAATTCTGCATTTTCACTTTAGAGATGCAGAAAAAAAGCTGCGGGCCTTCACGACATCGCAACAGAAAATGATTCACCATGACACCATCTAAACACGTGATCCCCACAGCACACGCACAACCATAAACCTACTTAGGGAAGCTTACATCTACGGTTTAGAAAAGGTTTGTGGCACAAATTTACATTTTTCTTATATATATATATAATAGAGAATTTGCAGATATTACAGTGGTAAAAATTGGTGCTTAAATTTTAATTGCTCAACTGCCAGGCACCACTGGAGCTCACATTACCTGTTCTGTGCGTTAAAGGTTTCTCTCTGGAGGTGCGGCCCGCTGTACACCACCCTGCTTTGTCCGTGATTGGCTAAAGCTCCCTCTGTGAGAGCTATGGAGCCAATGGCTGAAGGCTGATCAGAGGGAACATCAGACTTAAGACAGTGAAGCGGCTAAAGGTAGTGACTTTTTCCAGTTTGGATACTCACTCACCTCATGATACACTGAGGGTTTGGAGAGAGAAGGGACTGTGAAGGACAGGATTTTACTTTGACCATCTTTATCAACTATTTCCTGTGAAAAGAGCAAAAATGTGTTTGTTTTTTTCCTCCCGCTGTGACCCAAACAACAATCTTTACTCTTCAAGCATGGGTCATGTTTGTGAGTGAACCTCGCCTCCTCGCCCCCCTGCTGCGTTCACTCGTTTGTGTGGACCCACAAAGACACAAACCCCAGGGTTTTCATGCCCCCTGTGTGCATGTTAATGTCAAACAGATTAATAGGAAGCAGCCGGGATGCTGAGTGACAGCAGACTGACCTATTCTGGTATTCAGAGAGGAAGCTAGGAGACACGCCCCACTTTGCTGATAGAATATTAAGAGCAAATGAAAATGAAAAGAAAAAAAAAAAGCACATTTTGGCAATGACTTGGAGTGGCGTGTCTATGTGAGGAGATTATGGTCATTTTTAAAGGTGACTCTTCAATGTTTCCTATTCTGTCCCTGCAGCAGTCCTGGACTGAGAGGTCCAGATTGTTTTTACGGTGCATTTATAGCAAAAAAACTCACCAAAATCTGCACCCATCTAGTACCTGCTGACAATGAATATTGGGCATAGAAAGCAACACCCCACCCACAAAAAAAAAAGATAACATTGCAGCGGGAGAGACCATTTGAAAAAAATAAAATGGAGCAAAAATCTCAGAAAAAGTTCAAAATCCACTACTAAAAACAAAACACACGTGCTGCGGATATCCACAGAAAGTTTTGAAATTATTATGGGATGGGCCACAGGACCAAAGCTTGGCGGTCATTTTGTGTGTAAGAGTGTGAAATTCTGCGATTTTCACATTCTTGCACATTCTTGTTTGAGCCATCATCATGACACTTTACATACGAGCTGCCAGGTTACGTCTACTACCACAACCAACGTTTCTTTGACCTTTAACCTTGAGAAGAGGCCACCATCTTGAATTTTCCAAATATCATCACCTGTGATACATTCTACAGATGTAAACTTCCCCTATAGGGATTTCCATCTATCGCCTCCAAGCTCCTAAGCATCACTGGGAAGCTATTGGGGGAGAAAATGCTGGAAATATTTTATATATAAATATATATTTTTAGAATTAGTTTGGCGATTTTGAACGCCGTTAGCGTGCTGAGCTCGCATAAGTGGCGTTCCCAAACTTATCTAAATATTTTGAAAAAACGAGCACATGAATCTTCAGCTCATAGCTGAACGAAATGATTCAACATACAATGCAACAGTTAAGAAGAGACAGAAAACCAGGCGCATGTAGCAGCTGCTCAGCCTGGGTGTCAGTGGGGCCACTGTGCTTTCATTTTTAGAAAAGAAGAAAAGTTATGACGCAAATCCTACAAATAAGCTGCAAAGTTAAAGGCTCAGCTCACACCAAAATGCACAACTGTAGCAAAATGGCCACATAAGCATTCTTTTCAATTACAGTCTGAATGAAGGACACATTTTAATTATAGTCATCAGTCGATGCTTTCCTATAGGCCCCCTACCAGGTTGTAAATGCCCAGCAGAAGGGCCTCGATGCAGCCGGAGGTGTGGGGGTCCCTGGCAGCACTGACGGACAGGAAGCTCCACAGGAGTTCTGGCAGGAACTGCAGCGTGAAACGTTGCAGCTGCGGCACACCGCTCCGGTAAAACTCAAACAACTGGTGACAAACCGGCTCCAGCAGCTGGGGGAGGTCAGAAAATGAAAGGAGACAAATAATTATGCAAAAAAAAAAAAAGACAACCAGTCAAGTCAGATCAAACTACAGCTCAAACTTTGGATGGAGCCAAATGATCATGATTTCAAATATAAAATGAGCTTCAAGTGTAAAAGTAATACTAATACTAATAGTAAAGCACTGATATGACTTTTATAGTTGTAGACAAGTTATAAATATGTTTTTTTTGTCTTTCAAAACATAATTGATCATTTACTAAATTAAGTGCGACTCAAATGTGTAAAACTATTTTAAGAAACAATAAATTCAAGTATTTATCTTCTAAAATAAGTTATATTTAAAATGTTTTCTTCTCTATTACACAACAAAAAAAGTGACAACTTCAATTAAAATAGATATACAGTACATTCATGCAAATGAGCGTAGATGGCCTTGAGTCAAATTAACAGTCATGTCAACCCAGAAGTGAAAAGCTGGTTAAGACGCATTTCTTCTAAATATCTGCTCAGACATTCTCGGGGCTGATTGCTTAAAATATAATTTTCCACCCTGTCTGTCTGTCAGTAATGCTTTTATTCCTCTTTAGGGCTAAGCTGGCTAAAAATACAACAGCAGGAAACGACAAGCTCAACATGGGGATGTCTTCAAATCATAAAAGCAGCTCACAAAAATCCATGAGCTCATGTAAGCAGAATCTCTGAAAGCGTGACTCTGTGCTCCATCGGGAGCTGCAGTTGATGCAGATTTGGTTTACAGGTACAAACTGACAAAACAAAAAAAAAGGGGCACAAAAAGGTAAAAATAACTGTCAATAAACATGTTGCCATGGTTTTTAGTAGTAGATTTTGTTTTTTTATTTATTCTGGTATTCCATATATTAATGTTTTGGGAGAAAATAAACCTACAGATTTAAAATTAAACGTTCTTTTCTACCATTGCTTATGAAACATGGAAAAATGACTTCAAATGGATCGAGAACCCGCATGTAGACAGCAGTTTTCAGCTACTTTCACACACTGGACAATGAAGGACAACAGAAGGACGTACATCACTGTAGTTTTCCCGTATAACTTTGTAGAGAGATGGGACCAGGGCGCCTTTGTCCTTCAGTGAGGCAGCATAGGTGGAGATGGCACTGTCAGGCAGAGTCTGGAAAAAAATAAAATAAAATAAAAAACAGGCTGTTGATAAGTCCAAAAAAAGATATATTTTTAACGTTTTATTAAAGAAAAAAAAACATCAAACTTGTCAAAAAAGTAGCTTTTAAAAGCAAATTGGTGGGCCACCAAATTTGTCCAGCCACTGCTTTTTTGTAAGCAATTGTATTCTCAGTAAGATGACATCATTTTCTTATTTATTTTCTAATCAATTCATGAATTAATATCCAAAATAGATTTGATACATCGTTACTTTTAAATCAATCAAATAATCTGATCATTATCTGATCAAGCTTCCAATCAAAATTTCATTGCATTGATCACACTTTTTGTTTCCCCCATTTTCGAATTGTTTTTTTTTTTGCATTTAGAAGGAGAAGCATCAACACTGTTTATCTGACAAAGCTTGTTTTTATCAGAGGTCAACAAAAGAGTCGGCAAACACATTTACAAAAGAGGTTAATAAATAGAATAAAGGACACAAACAGTGTTCACGTTTGAGTGGGAGTAAAGCACTCAGAGAATATTAGCTGTTCATATGGAGCAATGGTGGATGTACAGAATACAGAGCAGAACAGGCACTTGCTTGGTTCTACTGATTTTGCATTAAAAAAAACAACACATGACAAAGCTTACCTTAAATTCTGACAACCATTCCTCCACCACTCCTTGGTCCATCGCCAACATGTTCCTTCATTTGCAATGCAGCCACAACTACCTGCAAAAACAACAGCGTTATGACATAGATTTTCATGGGTTTTAAGTGTGTAGATAAATAGATTAAGGTTGAACCCCAATTCCTACCCCTCCATTTGTAGGGGCGTTTGGAGGACTAAATGTCAGGGAAGGGTATAAGCCGTAGGGGTAGGAGAAGAATTCGGTTTAGGTCTAAATCTAAGCACAAAGAGAATGACTTCAGATTAGAAAAGTTTTACTTATTAGTTAGATTTTAAAAATGTGTTCTTACAAAAATAGGAAGAAGAGTAGCAATCGTGACAAACAGTGAACCTGTACAGGCTAGGTTGCAACACGTCAAAGATGCACACTTCTATCCTCTTCCTGGGTTTCCAGCAGTGGGACTCATTTCTCTTCAGACACACATCTCTGCAGTAAACACCTTCTCGACTTGTATAGAACTCACCCACACAGACAGCCCTGAGTGACATCAAGTACTCCAGAGGAGAAAAAAAACACATTCAGGCTGAACAGGCAGCACAGTTTGAATGAGGAAAAACTGACAAAACCGAACTAACTTCAGTTAGACACATTAAGATACATCTTTCTGAATGTTTATTCTGATCATCGTCTGTATAAGAGAACTGGACTGAGTAACCTCTCTCATTGGTGTTTCAAAAAGGAAGTACCCGCTGGTTCCAGTAGGCTAAAATCCGATAGACTTCTATAGAGAAGTTAACATCCGTTACTCAGCCGTTGTATTTGTCAGGATAACCATTGTTGTTCTGCTATCTTTTTTTTAACATGGTCTTGCTACTCTACAATTTTTTTCATATTTTTTTTCCTGTAGTGCAAGTTATTCAAGTTAAAAACTGACCAATCAGAAAAGTAGATTGTCTCAGACACTTAGGCTACGTTCACACTGCAGGGCTTAATGCTCAATTCAGATTTTTTGAAAAAATCCGATATTTTTGCAAGGCCGTTCACATTTCCAATAAAATGCGAATTTTTGTGATCTCCAGTGTGACCGTAAAATTACCCAGAAGTGACCCGCATGCGGAGAAGAGCACTCACGGTGAACGACGTCACTGTTGTTTGCGGAAGTAGCTAACGTTTACAATGGATGTCAACAACAGTGTTGTCAACAGCAGAGCTCTTTTTGCATTATTAGATTCATTTTCACAAAGGAGCCAGTACAATAACAATCTTCTCATTTTTAGAAGGCATTGGAGCCAGGGTCGTCTGTAACCACTGTTGTGGAATTGGGGTGTGTATGTGCTGGGACCGCGTGTGTGTGTAAGAGACAGGAGAGAGCGTGTGCAGCACGGTAGGGAATGAGGGGGCCGCATTCATGTTGTGTGTTAGGGAGGAAGGAGAATGATAATAAAAGAAGGCTCCCCCCAGAATAAATGCTATGGACTCTATTAACTCGCTCTGGAGAATCACATCGGTGATTGACCTTTCTCAGTGAGCGGGTCGCTGCAATGGGATCTGGTTCTTTGTCTAGATCTGGGGGGTCCTGTGGTACTAGACTCTGTGAACCTGGGTGGGGTGTCACTGATGTGGACATGTCCCCAAAACTTCATTTCCTCAACCTCAGTACAAAGCCAGGTGTTTTACATTGCATCCTTTTGACTTTTATCACAGTGAATGTGTGTGCGTGTGGTTGGCATTGTGCCAGTTTTTAATTACATATTTGTTTGTCTCGTCCTTTGTTTTTAAATTTCATCTTGTAAAGCACTTTGAATGCCTTGGGTTTTAAAAGGTGCTATACAAATAAACTTTAATTTGATTTGATTCTGAGGGTCTGAACGGGGAAGTGAACCCCGAAGGAGGATCCGCCTTCGGTCCCCCGCGCTTCTGACCACGGTCGGAAAGGGGAAAAAAGGCATCGGGGGAAAGGTTCAACACCACGCACAACTATTAACCGGGAAATTTTCTTTAAAAACCGCCCGGTTGCGATAAGAGCCCTGGAGTTTGGCCTGAATAGAGTTGTCACCCCAAATATTAATCCAATTGGTGACTTCGCATCCCTTCAACTGACTGGTCTCAGCAGCATCGTCCGCCATGGTTGAGGGTTATGATCTAGTTCCCGCCTACTTCAACGCAGAATGATGACGTTTGTAGCGTATCGATGACATACGGGTCGGATACATGTGCCCTGGCCGGTCAGACGGCGGTCGCATTTCAAAAGATCAGCTACGTATAGGATTCAGGACCACATAACCAAGTGGCCTGGGTTGCATTTGAAAAGATTGGATCTGTGTCGTTCAGACTGTCATAAAAAATATCAGATACAGGTCGCATAGGGGCAAAAAAAATAATAAATAAAAATTGGAATTGGGTCGTTTCAGCCTGCGGTGTGAACGTAGTCTAAATCCATTTCTCTCATACAGTCTATGATTCTGTCAGATATATTTCTCATTCTCACATACATCAGCATAAAAAGTGAGGAGGAAGCAAGAAATTATCAGCTGAATTCCAAAATTTGAGGGATATGAGGGCACAAATCTGCATATGAATTTTAATACCAGCTCAGATTCATTAGTCTTAAAATGCAGTACAGTGGTGCATTGAGCTAGTTGCATAATATTTATTCATGTTACTATGCTGCTCACACTGAGTTATTGGCAAAGTTATTATGAAAGTTTAAATAAGTAGCACCACGGCAATTCATCTACTCCAAGGATGCCACAGTTCTGGGTTTAAACCTGAACCGTACGTGAAATCACTGAACCGAATCATGTGAATGGGTGCTACTGCATACCAGAAAGTTTAAGCTGAAAGTGGCATGCACGTGTGTAAGGATTTATTATTTAGCCTTTCATTACATGACACCAGAGTTAGTACAAGTCAACTGGAAGGTTTTGTTTTATTGTTGCCCAATTAACTAATCGAAAAAGAATTTTTCTGAAATTTTAGTTTGTTTTTTTGTTTTTTGAGGTTTTGAAATACATAAATCATTTATCGGACCAAAACAGAACTGTGACCCCAAAAGAATTCAAGGTCTAAACCAAATTGGGACCAAGTGGTGCATCCCCAAATCTACACCAAATATGTTACACTTAACTTCATACTTGCAAAACTAAGATTTAGAGGATCCCCTACTTCCAAAAACATTTTTTTCTTCATCTTTTCTAGTTTTATTTTACTTTTTGATGAATACGATAAATGTTTTGTTTTGTTTTTCCACTAGGGCATGTCATCCCGATGTCACATTCAGCTGCGGGCACAGCCACAGTTGACATCTAAGTGCAGAAATGAAGTCCATGTTTGGTATGTCTGCTGATAAAATACGCTGAAAACAAGAAGGTCCTCAGACTTCTATGACCAAAGGCATCATGCGACTTTTCTGTTTAGTTTATTTATATAAAACTATGTTCTGGAAAGGAGTTTAGCAAACTAAACACCAACACAAATACAAGGTTTTATAGTATTTTTTCCATTAATTACTCTATATGAATAATAAAAAGGTGAATATAAATTTCCCACTTTCTGCTTTTGCTCTTTGGTTCATTGCTAAAATACTTTGTTTCCTTTCCTAAAGCTCTCATATCTCTGGATGTTTCAATTTGTTCATTAACATGCTTCCTATAGACGATTCTGCTATTTAGTACCTTCTGTAGCAGCAACAGTCTATTTATGGACTGTACCAATGGCAGGAATGGCAAAGGGGGGAGGGGAGAGAGTGACTCGTGAAACAAGGACGACTAAAAAGCAAAATCATTTCCATTTAGAGAAATGAGTGCGTGGTAGTGGCCTTTTGTTCCCTTCCATCACGCAGACAGGTGAGCAGAAAACAGCTAATGCTTTTAGCGAAGAGTTACTTTGGAGACAAAAGGCAGTGATTAGTGAGAGGATGAATCAGTCTAATGAAAGGAAAGCCTTTCCTCCCACTAGTTGCTTTGAACCCACCAGTGCTGCCACTGTGGTGTCTAATCAATAATAACTGTATTAAATTAAAAACACGCAAAAGGATTGTCTAGAACTAAAGTGTCAGACCTTCATGCCACAAACATTTGTGGCAAAAAATAAAAACGGTAAGGCTGGTAAAAAAAATGAGAAACAATGAATGAAAAGACAGCAGGGAAGGCTAAGAGAGAAATACAAAATTACAGAATGCTTAGTGAACTGTAGCTTTAGAAGTCCTTTTGTAAAATATATAACAAAAGTACAATTTTAACGAAAAAGAACTTTAACTTTGTCCTGTAAAAGATTTGAACCATTGACTGTATCTAAGAACTGGAAATAATTGCCCCCCCCCACACACACAGATTCCAAACAGGAAGTAACTACTGGCTCCAAGAAGCCAAAATCACAAATTTTTTTTCCCTTGATATTATTTCTGTATTAAACTGACCAATCAGATGCCTCAATAAAAGTGGTTCTTGGTGGCCCCCACGTCAAACGTACGAAACAAATGTTGGACCGATTGCTGCTTACTAAGGAAGCCTGGTATAAACATGGCAACTTCCGTATCGCCAAAAATTAAATTAAAAAGGCGACTGAATTTGACTTCATTTGGCTGGAGCTGATAGTTTTTATGGGTGACATAACACTCGCTCAGTCCAGTTCTCATATACAGTCAATGGACTGTACTGATGTAGTGACTTTTAGATCTCAAACTTTAGCCGGGATGGTTTACATCAACGCTGCGTCACTTAAAATTTCTAATAAAAAGTTATCCAATGAGTGAGCAGTTTGAAACACATACCCAGGAGGAAATCCATCGACAAAGTGCAGTGGTCGTTTGTGGGTTTAATGTTACACACTTAGAAACACATTTGAAACTGTGAACATATGTAATAGCTTTACTAGAAGAAAATAACACTACAATTTCTCAGCAATTGTGACACACAGCAAAAGAAAAAAGCAGTGCAAAAAATACCCACTTCCATTTAGAACACAATTACATTAGCAGCCACAAGCTTGTCCGATTTAGATCCAGTTTCATGAATCTGCAGTAGATTATAGGATTGACAGATTATGAGAGGAACCATCAGGGTGGCAACACATTTGTTCAGATCACGGAGCAGTCGGTACATTTCTTCCTTGCAGCTCAACTACACTGACTGGCTAATAGATCAGGATAGGAAGTGCTAAAGACGAGTGGCTCAAAAGCCTTTATTAGCACACGCAACAACTCACAAACCCATCCATACATTTACCTAGAAAAATGCCGGGGAAATTGGAGACAGGCGGACTAGAAAAAGACGAGCTCTGAAGATGACCGACGAGGAGAGGAAGAAAAATAAAGAAACACTTCAGGTTTCTTGTTGAGGCGTCTTAAATCAATTGCAATCTAGCTCCCTCAAGAACATTTTTACGAATCCTCTACATTTACAATTCTCTATATAGTTGAAACAAAGCAAAACCCTCTTCACAACCAAATTTTAAAGAGCAATAAAGAGAATTACATGAGGTGAACTTTGAGTGTAAGCTGTTGCAGGAGACTGAGATGGGATTTCATAGGTCTATCTGGCAAATGAGGAAGCGTGAGAGTTTTGTAACGTCCCGAAAGGACTGAGACAGAGAGGTGAATAAAAACAGAGTTAATTACTGTTCAGTCGGTTCCAGGCAATCGACAAAATGAATGAAAGAAAACACCTCCTTTCTTCAGACCCATTTCAGTCTCTTAAGATGTATTTTTGTTATTCAACAGTTTTGTTTTACTAATGCAAAAGCTATGTGCTAAGTAGCAAAGGAGTGATATAATTGTGCCACCCATTGCACAAGTCTGTATTTACAAGTGTTGACTCCGTCTCTAGGTTTGGCCAAACCAGTTTCTCTGATGCCGACAGCTCCGTGAACCTACAGCGAGGTCTTAAACTCTGACACACATACATGCTGGATATCCCGTCTAAATGAGCTTACATCTGACTCCTCCTTCTACAGACCTCTCCCATCACAAACAAGTCTGTCTTGAATTCCTAATCCTTGGCGAGTTCCTGACGTGGAGTCACCTGTAGCAATCGCAGGAAAGCAGATCCCCCCCCCCCACCTGCATCACGGAAACATAAAACACCCAAACTCACTAATAGGCATCATAAATTTGAAATGACATACCTCTAAAAGTTGGTTATTAGAGAACTGAAGAAGAGCCGAGTGAGAATGAATTGCAGGCCTTCCGGTCCCTGCTGATTATCTTGTTTCCTTTTTCACTTTTTAGGAACCTTTTTTTTACTAAGGAAGTGAGAGGACCAATAAGAACAAAAAGGCTTAAAAGTGGGGAAGGGAAGATAAAAAACGGAGATGAAGTGGTTGGTTTTGTTAGTGACCGAGCTGCCTCGGCTGCTTTTTCCTGTGGTGCAGGGTGCAGCTGCATCGAGCCACAGGTTCTGGTGACAGTGACAATACAGCCTATAATGAGACGGCTTAAACAAGTCAAACAAACCCCCTCTTGAATTCACAGATGACTTAAAGACCCATTCCAGGGAAAATGGTGTTTGTAAACATGTTTCCGATGTTGGAGGCTTGACCCGAGGTGCCAAATTTTTCCAACCTTACACCTAAATAAAAAAAGAATTTGAGCGATTATACCAAAGATTTATGACCTAAACATCTGACCCACACAGGTGTCCTTTTTACCACCTAAAGAATCTTCTTTGCCCTCGATTAACAATTTATAACACTCCTTTGTCACGTTGTTTACTGTCATCTTTATTTAGATCCTCTTGCCCTGAGTTCATGCTGTTGCTCCATTCCCATACAACTATTTCCCCCCTTTAAGCATTACACAAAAGCAGGTTGAAGATACACCAAAAAAAATGTGGATGGAGAGCATGTTTGTCTCTTCTTTTCTTCTCACAAACAGAAAACTGCCTGCAGCGACATAGATGAGAGTTGGTGGGTTTTGGTGGTGGGGATGCTAAGAATGGACAAAGTAGAAGTCTTTCAGAAAATCTACTCTCTCTTATACCAATAAGTGAGAGATGCATCTTCATCCTTTTCAGTTCCCCGTCTTCCTTAATATGCGCTTGAGGGGACTCCTTTTAAAATTTGCTTCTCAAAACTTTTTGATTTCCCCCGCTCTCTTTAATCTGCGATTGCTCGTCACGGAAAAATACCTGATAATATGTTTGGCATACAATGCGACTTTGAGTGCAGAAAGAAAGAAGTGTTTTAAATATGTTCTGTGAAGCTATTTGCATGATAATGTTCTTTAAAATATAAAATGCACCTTTGTGAAAAGAAATTTAAAAACAAAACAAAAAAAATAATCGTGCTAAACTGCATTGAGATGTTAATACGTTAGTTTTAAAAAGTAGGCTACGAGCCCCTTAGCTCTGTGAGCGTCAGGGCTATCTGGTCAAAAAACAGCCTGAATATAATGTAGATAATGATTCCATCTACATTTGCTTGGAGAACAATTACATTTCCTACTATGTCTGCACAATATAGCGCAAATTTATCGTTATCACGATATCATTATGCAATATACATATCACAAAAGACGGCAAAACTGCAGTAAATGGTTACTTTAAATGTGCTAAAAAGATCTTATGGCAGCTTGAAGCATTTAACGCATAAAATTTATCCCTTTATGCAATCGACCAATCAGATGAAGCCCTTTTATGTTAAGACGCACGCCTCCCATGTAGACTAGTTTAATTTACACTTGTATGTTAACTCTTATTTAAATTGAACTGCAGTGAAATGGAAATTGTGTTTTGTTTTTGTTTTTTGCTATTTGTTCATATATCGCAAATAATAATAGTGAACAATATTAATCACCAATATCGCGAGTTTTCCTCATATATTGCAGGCCTATTTCCTACTTGGATTGATGTTATTTAACTTCTAAGACCTGGCGCCCACATGCATGAACATCACATTTTGGGTTGTGTTACCACAATGGTTAATTCTGCTTAAGTGAAGCCCTATGAACACTTGTTTAGAGGGTTGGCTCAAATAATCAGCACATGTCTTAAGAGGTTAAATATATATGTTTGGGGTTTTATTTTGGACTAAGAACTAAGAAAACATATTGTCTCCTAAAGATTGCCTTGTCTTCTTAATAAATGAGAGCGGTTGTTGTTACCCCAGGGGTACCTTCAGTTAAATAAAAGCCAAAGAAATGAGAATAACACCCTCTACTCCCATTTACAACAAGACTTGTTACATAAATGGCCCACTAACAAATATTTTTGTTTTTACATAACTTTTATTTTAGCAAAGTAACCATAATTTTGTGTGTGGATTTATTTATTCATTGATTTTGAATTTTTATCCCTTGCTTAATGTTCTTATTGTATTTTTAATACTTTGCCTTAACGTTTTCGGGATGGATCCAGCCTGCTGGACAAAAAGGTGAAATCAATGTCTTCAATAATAAAAGAATAAGCCAATCTTACTGCTTTTATTTATTTTTACTTTGATTAAATCATTGCAGATGAATGAGCGTCCACAAAAATCTTTAAGATGCCTCAGCACTGAAGTAGTGCCAAACAAATGAAGCGGTTTTAGGAAGAAGGGGCTTGAAGGTGGAAAAGAGTCATCATTTAATGGGTTTCTCTGGAATCCCATTCAAACCAAGCTTTGGGAGGTCAATCTTTTCACAAGTTGCTTTAGAAAACCCCAAACTAGCAGATGATCAGAGGGAAGAAAAGTCTAATCTTATCACAACTTTTAAAACGAATGATTGAAACCGTTTCGGAACTAGCTTGTAGTCGTTTCACTTCCTCTCACATGTGCATACTCTCAGCATTAAATCATCACAATATCTCATCAAAACACACCCACAGACAGTGGGTACAAAGTCTCTTATCTGGATTGTGGATATTGACAGTAGCACAAATTAAAACAAGCGGATATTAATGACAACAGTTCTGTTGTTTTTACAATCAATATTAGATAGATTTATTTGGAAATAAATCAAAATTATGGACCTAAAACTGCTACCTAACTACCGAGTTCAAACAGGTTCTCTACAGGAATGTTAAAGTAAACTCCTCATTAACAAACGTGTTACTTAAAAGAAACTATAAACAACTCCGGTTGTTCAGCTGGCGTTTTTTCTCATGGATATTAGCCAAAATGTGTAAATCTATCTTCCGCCGTCATGCGCTTTCTGTTACGGACAGAGCTGTCGCCGCGGCTGCATACAGATTAGCTAGTTAGCTAGCGCAGCTAAAGCGCTAAGTGAACCAACTTCCTCTTTACTTACGTTCATGCTATCTGCCAGCTTCTTGGTATCAAAGTCCTCTCCCGGTCCGAAGAGGTGAACAAATTGATATCACCCTGCTAATCCATACATTTCTTCTATTATTCAGCATTGTTGCCTCCTTCCATCTTCAGTACTTTCTCCACTAATCAATGGGACACGATCTACGTGGAGTGACAGGGGTTTAGACCAATCAGTACACAGATAGTCATCAATAGCCACGCCTCCTAGAAGTATTGTTCAATCAAATTCGAGCTGCCGTCAACAAACGAACAGTTACTGCAATCAAGTCTGGTTGTCCATGTCAGCTGCAGTTTTTGACAGTCGAATGATCCTGGTGTGTAAAAATGATTACAGTACATCAAATGCAATTAAACAAGTAATTTAATTAAAGAAAATATCAGACGTTTTTTTAAGGAAAAAACTGTAAATACTTTATGTTGATAACGATTTATAATATAACCACTTCGCTTTAGACCAACCAT
This sequence comes from Oryzias sinensis, assembly GCA_037389245.1. Classification (NCBI taxonomy): domain Eukaryota; kingdom Metazoa; phylum Chordata; class Actinopteri; order Beloniformes; family Adrianichthyidae; genus Oryzias; species Oryzias sinensis. Next base: position 38,832,484 of record CM074488.1, on the reverse strand, counting down.
TGTATGACATTTGAACAAAATAGATGGCTTTATTTTTACATCATGTGTTTTTTCCTTTATTAAATACTTACCTTTGTACATACATAAGTATATAATATAACACAATAAAATCCCATTGTTAAATCCCTCGTGGAGCGATTTCAAAATAATTCGTGGAAACGGCAAATTTCTATTTTATATTCTAACAGTTGCGGTTTCAAATCAGATTTCAAAATAAGAGCTGGAATCTGTCAAACACTACACGTTTACAATCCTTAACCAAGTCAAAAGGCCTCACTTAACGTTTGCCATTTAAATACTGTGATAAGCAGACACATTTTAAGCGATTAATTATTTATCTTAGGGGATTTAGAGACACACAGGCTTGTTTTCTACATATTAAATGACATCTACTGGTTTGCACTGAGCAGGAATGAATTTTGACAGGAACGTTAAATATTAGTCTGGAAAATAAGGCTGTAGTGCCACCTACTGTTAGTAAATAGAGACACAAAGCCTTTGTCTGAACCAAAATGACCAGGAACCATTTATAAATAGTAAATTAAAAATTAATAGTGTCATAAATTTCAAAGTAATTACTCATATTCGTGTTTATAAGAGAAACATACAAATATTCTTAGTTAATTTATCACTTTTTAAAGCCAAATTTTATATACATGAATGCAGAGTAAAACTATACTTTATTACTGAATTTCATCAATTTTATAACACTATCAAACATATTAATAGTCCCAAAGAGGTTGTAACTTGTACCACCCTGTTAGATGATTTTTTTTCTCTTATTTTGTTTCCTTTTTCTTTTTATTATTCTTTGTTTGGCATTTGTTAACTTATGCCTTATTTACATGCCCCTTCCTGAAACTATAAATAAAGTTGTAGATTTATGTTTCAAAAAGTAGTTATTTTACAAGAAAAAAATCCCTTTTTTCAAAATAAAATGTTACATTTAGCATTTACAGTGTTTTAACAAAAAAAATGATAAAATTTAATTTCATATTGCAGACAATCAAAGAAATGGGATGAACATCACACTGCTTAAAAATCTTACTTAATCTGTTTTACCTTTTCTGTAAGTAAACAATTTTAATTTTTATACAATTACAACATTATTTTTCAAAAAGTTCTGATATTTACTTGTAAAATTACAACTTTTTAGGTAATAAATGTATGAGTATATTCTTGTAAAATGTTGAATTTTTTCTCTCATTCTTTTCTTTATTCTCATCTATGTATTTATTTTTCTTTCACTCCATCGTACAGAACACATTCAAGAGTAATAAAATCAGATTAAACTGTATGCTCACAAATAATCAGTGAAAGCATTTTCATTTAAAAAAATGATTAATTTAAGAATTGCTATAAAAACACCAAACATATGAGAGTTCTCAATGTTTTTAGAAAAAAAATCAACAAACGTTAAAACATTTTTTTTTTCCATTTTTAATAAATAATATCTGAAAATATTGGTGTTATGGAGTTAAAACAGCATAACGGAGCTGAAGATGGTGACAGATTTGAAGGGACAAATACTGATTTAGATGCTTACTCATTCATTAAATTCTTTTTTAAGACTTTCCTTTAGCATTATGTATGTCATTTTATATCCAAAAGAAAACCAGATACAAATTGAAGTGCAGTCTAATAGAGTTTTATTAAAATGAGCCAAAACAACCAACAGTATACAAACAAGTGCAATATTCTGTAGTGTATGTATGTGTAGACATAAAAAGTCCAATGGGAGGTGTGGTAAAAGAGACAACTACACTTTAGGAACAAAATAATAAAATTCAAATGTGAGTTGATTCCGCATCTCTTCTTAGGACTTCCACAGGGTGCTTAGTCACATTCAGTGGGTGTGGGATAAGTTCAAGAAATCCAAAAGAACCTATTTGACCCAATAGGATGCACACATTTGACCTGCACCTGAATGTTTACGATGACACCTGGACACAAGTCATCATCATAGATTAGAATGCACCATTTACCTATAGACTCCAGACTTCCCCAGTGCATTGTTTTCACTTGCATATCTTCAATCAATTCAAATCATTCAAATATTTACGATGGAACAGAAATCGTTTTTAGCATGCATGCAAGTACGGTCATTGTGATTCAAATAAATGATCATTTTTACAATAATGAAATAATGAAGGTATAAAAATCTTGACCTCGCCACACTTTTTTTAACCCCGTAAACTAAAACATAACGGGGTTGAGTCTGACAGGTGAGATTTTTTCACACTGCTGCTTCATGTCCTGGACACTACGAATAGATCACATGGTATGCATGAAGAACAGAATTTAAATATTAATTTAGTAGAAGTTTTCTATTTTGTTGTCATGTTATAGGGGTTGACCAAATCAGTTTCATAACATAGATGACAATAAATACCAATAAAGGCAGGAACTGACCTGACTCCCTCTGATGTTGAGAGGTCCAAAAGACTTTTGGGTTGGCACTTCCTGATGGATATGCACTTATAGATCACACATTTGTATTAAGTAGGGAGGAGATCATGTGCGTTACAGGTTTGTGGTGTTACTCAACACAGAAATGATTTTAATTAATAATGAAATATTAATTTTGACCACACAAAAAACATTGCCAGCAAAAGAGCACACAAGGAGCTTTAGATTGATGTAAAAGTTATTGAGTTTTTAAAATATTGTAGGTTTTTATTCTTAAAGTACATTTTCATCATAAAGGACGTGACGAAATAAGGGTGTCTGATGAAAAAAAACACATTTCTATTATTATATTAAGCATTAAAATATATACTTTCATAATATTTTCAAAAAAGTATTAAAGAGTTCATATCCATATATTGACAAATCTGTTTAACTATACATTTTAATGACTAATTAAAAATATATTTGAGTATTAAAAGTAGAGACTTAAACTGTGCCAGACTCTTATTACGACGACTATTATAACAATAATGCAGACAGGGGCCGAACTACCCAACTTCATTGGGGTTTGCGATCACATTATAACCCCCACCACGCACACACAGACATAAATGCACATTATAAAACGCCCCATCCACCCCTCCTAAAGCTACCTAAACACCCTGCAACACTTTCTTTGTTTAAATGTATAAATCTCACTACTTCTTAACTGATCTTGGATGTGGCCCAGAAAATCTTTGAGCCATTTTTAACCATTATTGCCTCAACGAGTCCCCAGTTTTGTGAGGTGAAGGCCATTCAGAAGGATCTTCTGAGGAAGGAATGCCCCAGCCCTCTCCCCTGCACCTCTCTTCTTCTCCCTCTTCATCATCAGCTGATCATCTCTCTGTCTCGTTATCATCATCATCTGAACCTCTCTCCTCGTTCTTCTTTGTTGTTACTGACTTGTCATCTATGCCTGCACTTATTTGCAGAAGGCCACAGTGAACAGGTGGTCAGCAGAACTTCGAACCAGAAGGAGCATCTGGGTTTTTGTGGCTTCAATAGTTGAATTATTCCTACCTGAAGTCATTACTGCTCTCTGTCTGTGTTCTTCTCCACTAAATCATATGGCCAAGCAACAATTATTTATTGTTTTAAATGAATTAAACATCTTGCTAATGTATGTTTTCTAAAATGAAGAATACTACTTCAAAATGACTGACTTGGTATGAACTGGGTTTGCCTTGAATGTCCACCATAAGAGCAACCTGTTTCTTTTCTCCATCTGTCCTGATTCTTTCTCTCCATCCTCACAGCTGTGTGGTATTAACTTTGTGTTAGGAAGATTTGAAAAGAATAAAGTGACTAAACTATTTGTAAAAATAGATTTTTATTTATTTTAAATTATATTTTTGTTGGATATCAGTTAGTGAATAGCATATATTTATTATTGTTAAACATCTCCAAATGTTCAACTAAAATCCAAAGTATCATTCTGCCGTAATGATTTTGAAAGCAAAAGGCTGTAAACTAAATAGTCACTCAAAAACAATAACTATCCAAGCTTTTAACAATATAAAATGAAACAAAAGCCCCATCTAACCCACATCACCCATACTTCTCCCCACTTCTTCCAATAGAAGCAGTTTTAATCATTATTTAGTGCTGTTACAGTCATGCGATAAAAACCTTTTCAGTTTATAGTTAAAGAAGTTATTTATGTCTGTCTGACACAAAATCAGTACAACTCCTTCACATTCTCTTCATGATTAATGATACAGTAAATCCAGCTCAGTACAGTTGCAAAACACTTATGACCATTTTTACTGGTAGCTTTAGCCTGAATGTTCACAAGCCTGTTTTAATCACTTCTATAATGTATCTGCTGTCTCTCAACCATTTAGAAGAACTTTTCTTCATTCCCTCTACAACTCTGGTATTTTCTGTTGTGAGCCCTCAATTGTTTGTTTCTTTTGCCTTTCCATCTTTAGCGCACTGTCATCAGATGACTACATGATTCAAACAAAAATCATCAACAGCGCGTCTCCGCGCGGAGGGCGCTCTGTGCAAGACTCAAGGGAAGGGAAGGAGGAGCAGCTGAGGCGGGGGCGCCCAATCAGTTATGATGTGCTTCTGTTACTGATCACATCATATCTATGTGCACAAACAACTGTGAAATTAAAAAAATACAAACTATAAATGACTTTCCAAACTTCGGTTTGGCGCCCTCTGTAGGCCTGCGCCCTATATACTGCATACCCACTTTTTGCGCCCCTGATAGCAGATTCTGTACACTGATTGACAATTGTATTTTGCAGGTTGATATATTTTGGTCAAATTAATACTCAACTTGTGTAGAGGGTTTGCAAAGACTGTGTTGTGTTAGGGTGTAGCAAACGTCTCAGATTAATTCCATTAAAGAAAAGATGGCCTACAAATGAGCCTTAGCAATCTTTTCAGCTTCTGTAAGGACTTCACCAGCCCGCTGCTTGTATTCTTGTATTAACCCCTGAGCCCTTCTCACTTCTCTCATATTTTCCTCCAGGTTCTCCTTCAATCTTCCTTGCTCTTGGTAATTTTCTGCTGCTTCGTGCACTTGCTCAATCATTGTACTCTGGCTTCGCAGCAGCCAGCTAGTAAGCTCTTGAAGTGTGGTACTCTTTGAGATGGTGGCCTTGGCCCCATCAGAAATATCTCTGACTTCATTCTGAGTGTGCTGCAGACCTGGAGGCAGCGGTTCTTCCTCTGTTTCACTCTCCAAACTGACAGGGACAACACTTAGAGAGAAGTCGTACCCTTTCATCCTTAGGGTAACCTTGAATCTTGTATCTGGAGTCAAACAAACACATCTGAATAAGCTATAGCTGCTATAACATAATGTATCTGCATATGTCTTTCACTCACCCCACTCCTGCATGATCTTGCCCACACATTCAGCGAGGCTCATGTGGTCACAGCGTGTGCAGTTGTATCGTTTTTGCAGGTTTCTGATACGCTCTACCATTGTCTCATAGCTTTCTTGATGTTCGTTGAAGGTCTGTGCCAGGTCAGCAAACCTTTGATCCAGCTCTGGGACATTCACCCGCCTTATCAGCAGCCTTCCGCTTTGCTTAGTATAATCAACATCTAAACACCACAACAAAAACAGGAAAAGAGAGAAATTCTTAAGCTACGTTAACAACGCCCAGGGCAACAAGTGTTGAAGTCTATGTAATTTTGTGTAATGTGTGTTTCGGGCTTACAGGTTTAATCTCTTGCATTTACGTGTAGCTACGCAAATTTTTGGGCTCGTTTTGGGCTCTATGTAGACAAATTGCTTGGCACAGTGAAAGTTAAACCAGGTTGAAAATTGACCAATCAGAATCTTGGATGGATGTTGTCCCTTTTAATTGACAGAAGTACCAACCATTTGAAAATTGATCATGGAGGAAAAAATAATAGTTGTGGTTTGTGGCCGTATGGAATTACATGACACCAAGTCTTTCATATATCATATTAAAGTTTAGAAAGAAAAAGCTTGGAGCAAAATCCACCAGGTTTGCACTGCTTTGACATTTTTTTGCACCAAACCTCTACCAACTGTAGGTGGTGGATATGCGCAGTGGGTTAGAAATGGTTTGGGGGGGCATTTCTTTGGAGGGTCGCACTGGTCCCCATCTGCTCACCAGAGGTAGCTTGACTGCCATTAGGTGCCGAGATGAGATTCTCAGAGCCCCTGTGAGAACGTGTGCTGGTGCCATTGGTCCTGGGTTCCTCTTAATGCAAGACAATGCTAATGTGTCAGTGCTAGACAAAGGTATTCCTGTAATGGACTGGCCTTTCCGTTACCCAGACCTGAATCCAATAATCTGGGACATCATGTCTTTTGGTTCAGGTGTGGGAGGAAACCCCCCAGACCATCCGCCGCCTCATCAGAAGCATTGCCAGGCATTGGAAGGCAGTCACACTGGAACATGGAGGCCATATATCCACCACTGAGCCTCATTTTGACTTGTTTCCAAGACATTACATCAAAGTTGTATCAGCCTGTAGTGTGTTTTTCACTTTGATTTTGGATATGATTATACATACATTTATCTTCCATTGTTATTTTTGTGTGGTTGTGTTCTCAGCACATATAACTACGGTATATGAAGAATAAGGCGTTAAAACTGTTACAGTTTGTCAGTTTCCCTTTGTTTGTGTGTGTAGTTTGGCTGTGGCTCCTGGAGGACTCCTCCTCCTCTCCTCCTGTCATTCCTGAAGTGTGCACAGCTGCTTGCATTTAGTTAATTGGTTTCTTGCCTTATTTAAGCTCACCTGTTTCAGCAGTCTGTGTCGCAGTGTAGTTTCTGTTTGTTCCCTAGGTTCCTGGTTTACATGGCTTGGTTCATTGGAGAGGATTTCTGAGTCTTATTAAATAGTTCTCCTCACTTCTCGTGCCTCTCTGTTCCTGCATATGGGTCATCTTGATTCCTCGTAACATTACACTGCGACCATGTCAGACCCAGCAGGACAGAGTCATTCCGGTGAGGTTCTTTCTTCAGCTGAGGAGGAGAGGTTGATCCAGGACATGCGCAGCTGTTTGTCTGGAATGCAGCAGCTCCATGACCGTCTCTCCAGGCTGGAGCACGCACCCCCGCTTCCACCCCGACAGACACGACTGGGCCGCCCTGAGCCATTTGATGGTTCTGCAGAGGACTGCCGGGCGTTTCTCACCTCCTGTCACCTTCATTTTGACTTTAATCCCTGCGAGTTTCCCTCAGAGCAGAGCAAAGTGGCTTTTGCCCTGAGTTTCTTGACAGGTCGAGCCAAGCGGTGGGGGCTGGCAGAGTGGGAACGCGGAGCTGAGCTGTGCCGCTCTTTTCGAGCATTTTCTGCCCAACTCCTCACGGTGTTTGACCCAACCACACCTCACCGTGCCGCCGCTTCGGACCTCCTCCGCCTCCAGCAAGGAGTACGCAGCGTCTCTGATTATGCTGTGGAGTTCAGGACTCTGGCTGCCAGCACCCACTGGTCGGATGACGCGTTGGTGGACGTCTTTCATCATGGCCTCTCCAGTGCACTCAAGGATGAGCTGGCGGCGAGGGAGGTTCCGGAAGAACTGGAGGAGTTCATCAATCTCGCTGTTCGCATCGATCGGAGGATGAAAGAACGGAGTCAAGAGCAACGCTGCACCGCTAGCTTTTGTCCACCGCTTCCTGTGGGTGTTTCTCCGCTCCAATCCAGCACATTGGATTCCCCTTCTTCACTGGAGTCCAGGCAACTGGGATCAGGACGTCTAACTTCAGCAGAGCGACGGAGACGTATGATCAGTGGCCTGTGTATTTACTGTGGGCAGTCAGGTCACTACATCAGAGATTGCCAAAAAAGACCCAGGTTCCAAGCAGGAGGGCATCTGGTGAGTCAATCGCTAAATTATGCTTCTCCTTCTCGTCCTACAACCAGAATCCTGGTGACTCACGTTTCGAGGCAGGGTGAGTTTGAGACTCTTATAGACTCAGGATCTGATGGAGACCTTATCTCTCAGGAGGTTGTGGATAAACTGAACATTCCAGTCGAACCTCTCAGTCCTAATTTACAGATCAATGCTATAAATGGGTCAACAATTCTCCAGTGTTCTGCTAAGACAATTCCAGTTAAAGTTACTGTGTCTGGTAATCACTCAGAACTCATGTCATTCCTGGTTGTACAGACTATGAGACCTTCTATTATTTTAGGGTTTCCCTGGCTCTGCAAACACTCCCCCCACATTGACTGGGTTTCTGGAGGTGTGCTCTCCTGGAGCCCCTTTTGTTTGATGAACTGTTTAAACGCTGCTGCTGTGCGCTCTTCTGTTTCTCCTTCTCTGACTCCACCTCCAGACCTGAGCAAAGTTCCCTCAGATTATCATGATTTAGGAGCAGTTTTTTGCAAGATTCGGGCTAAGTCTCTGCCACCTCACCGTCCATACGACTGTGCCATAGACCTACTTCCAGGGACACAACCACCTAGAGGACATATTTATCCTCTGTCTCCTCCTGAGCAGGAGTCTATGGAGCAGTACCTTCAAGAGAGTCTACAGGCTGGCATCATCCGCCCCTCCTCTTCTCCTGCAGGAGCGGGATTTTTCTTTGTTGGAAAACGTGATGGTGGTTTACGACCATGCATTGACTATAGAGGCCTAAACAACATTACTGTACGTAACACTTATCCCCTGCCTCTAATGCATACAGCTTTTGATTTACTAAGAGGTGCTAACATTTTTTCCAAGCTGGATCTCCGTAGCGCTTATCATTTAGTGCGTATCCGTGAGGGGGACGAGTGGAAGACTGCTTTCAATACCCCTACAGGACATTTTGAGTACCTTGTCATGCCGTTTGGGTTAACTAACGCTCCTGCAGTTTTCCAAAGACTGATTAACGATGTTTTGAAGGACATGATCAATAAGTTTGTTTTTGTTTATTTGGATGACATTTTGATTTTTTCACCAGACCCTGTTGTCCATGTGCAGCACGTCAGAGCCGTCCTACAGCGCCTGCTGGAGAATCAGCTTTTCTGTAAAGCTGAAAAGTGCGAGTTCCACACCGCTCAAACTAAGTTTCTCGGGCATGTGGTAACTCCAGGCGCTGTCCGAATGGATGACTCCAAGGTCCAAGCTGTCTTGGAGTGGCCTGTCCCAACTGGCAGAAAACAGCTCCAACGTTTTCTGGGTTTTGCCAACTTCTACAGGCGCTTCATTAGGGGCTTCAGTGGTGTTGCTGCACCTCTTCATAAGCTGTCCTCGGGAAAGGTACGTTTTGTCTGGGATGAGGGGGCCAACAAAGCGTTTACCGATTTCAAAAGACGCTTCTCTACAGCTCCCATTCTGGTTCAGCCTGACACCTCCAAACAATTCATTGTGGAGGTGGATGCGTCTGACTCAGGAGTGGGAGCAGTCTTGTCACAGAGAGCGTCTGATAATAAAATCCATCCCTGCGCGTACTTCTCCCGCAAGCTCACTCCTGCGGAGAGAAACTACGATATAGGGAACAGAGAACTACTAGCGGTTAAGATGGCCCTTGAAGAGTGGCGTCATTGGCTAGAGGGGGCTGTACATCCCTTCGTAGTGTGGACTGACCATAAGAACCTGGAGTACATCCGCACAGCAAAGCGACTCAACTCTCGACAGGCCAGGTGGTCCTTGTTTTTTGACAGGTTCAAGTTCTCCCTGTCCTACAGACCTGGCAGCAAGAACCTCAAGCCTGATGCTCTCTCTCGTCAGTACCAAAAGGAGGAGGTCATCGATCGTGAGAGTGGGTCCATTTTACCTCACGCCATTGTGCTTGGAACAACCCGCTGGGCTTTGGAGCGCAAGGTGAAGGGTTCTGTAAGAGACGAGTCTGCTGTTCCTGCTGGATGCCCTGCTGGTTGTTTGTTTGTCCCTTCAAGTCTCCGCCCCCAGGTATTGAAATGGGGACACTCGTCCCGTCTGGCGTGCCACCCAGGAGCTACTAGGACTGCCTTTTTGGTGGCACAACGATTCTGGTGGCCTTCCATGTCCTCGGACATTAGGGCTTTTGTCTCTTCGTGTCCCGTTTGTGCCAGTGTGAAGGTGCCACGAAGACCCCCAGCTGGACTACTTCAGCCTCTACCGGTGCCTTCTCGACCCTGGTCCCATATAGCCATGGACTTTATTACTGGGCTCCCCAATTCCAGAGGTAAATCTGTCATCCTGACCATTGTGGACCGGTTCTCCAAGTTAGTCCATGCCGTTCCTCTGCAGAAACTTCCCTCTGCCAGAGAGCTTGCTTTTGTTGTGTCTAGACACGTCTTTCGTCTGCACGGCCTACCGGAGGACATTGTGTCCGACAGAGGTCCACAATTCGTGTCTAGTTTTTGGAGGGAGTTCTGCAGGCTGTTGGGGGTCAGGGTCAGTCTGAGCTCAGGCTTCCATCCGCAGACCAACGGCCAGGTAGAGCGCTGCAACCAGGACATTGAGACAACACTGCGTGCCATGTGTTCCAACAACCCCAGTACATGGTCCACTCAATTACCTTGGGTGGAGTATGCTCATAACTCCTTGGTAAATTCCTCTGGGTTCTCTCCGTTCCAGGCTGCTTATGGATACCAGCCCCCTCTCTTCCCTCAGCAGGAGCAGTTGGCATCCACGTCTGGTCCAGCAGCATTTGTACGGCGTTGTCAACGCACCTGGAGGACATTCAGGAACCAGCTTTTGAGGAACCAGGAGAGGTTCACGACTGTGGCTAATCGTCGACGAACCCGTCCCCCAGAGTATAAGGTGGGAGACAGGGTCTGGCTGAACACTAAGGACATTCCTCTCAAGGGTGGCTCCAAAAAGCTGCATCCTCGCTTCATCGGCCCCTTCACCATCAGCAGGATAATCAACCCTGTGGCCGTGAAGCTGAATCTCCCGCCCACCTTGAGAGTGCACCCAGTGTTTCATGTGAGCAAGCTGAAGCCCGAGAGATTAAGTTCTCTCCATGCAGCGCCGGGTGGTCCTCCCCCTCCCCGTTTCGTGGACGGTGGTCCGACCTACACCATCAAGTCTCTTCTCGCCTCACGGAGGGTCGGCCGTGGCATCCAGTACCTGGTGGATTGGGAGGGTTATGGTCCGGCAGATCGCCAGTGGGTTCCTGCACGTCACATCTTGGACAAGGACGTGATCTCCCGGTTCCATCGGGATTGTCCTGACCAGCCTTGTCGTCCGTCTTGTAGCCGGACGTAGGGGGGGGGGTTATGTTACAGTTTGTCAGTTTCCCTTTGTTTGTGTGTGTAGTTTGGCTGTGGCTCCTGGAGGACTCCTCCTCCTCTCCTCCTGTCATTCCTGAAGTGTGCACAGCTGCTTGCATTTAGTTAATTGGTTTCTTGCCTTATTTAAGCTCACCTGTTTCAGCAGTCTGTGTCGCAGTGTAGTTTCTGTTTGTTCCCTAGGTTCCTGGTTTACATGGCTTGGTTCATTGGAGAGGATTTCTGAGTCTTATTAAATAGTTCTCCTCACTTCTCGTGCCTCTCTGTTCCTGCATATGGGTCATCTTGATTCCTCGTAACAAAAACAAAAACATTTCATTTGTTCGGGTCTAGATTGTATTTTTGTAGTGTTCCCTTTTTATTGTGCAGTGTAATTTTCCAAAATCATTTTTTTGTGTTTTTTATGAGCCAGATCCTCAAGTTTAGTTATCAAATAAATACTTGAAATCAATTAAACAGCGGTCCTTAAATCTGTATTCTATGAATTTATTTATTTTTTAATGGAATTATGGAAATAAATACAATTATCCATGATATTCTAATATTTTAGAAAGGGTCTTCAATCAGAGTTGCATGTTCTTTTCTTTTTAATTTTCTAATTAATTATACACTCCAAGTCAAATATATTTCCATATTTCTTGTGATTATTTATATTTATTCATTGTGGGTTTTGGTTGCTTGAAATAAACCAATTTCATGTAAAGCATGAATAAAAGACAAAGAAAAAGCCTTACTATGTCCTGGACGTGGCTGTCTGGCTGTTCCAGCTCCATCTTCTCCTTTAACATTGGAGTTCAACAGAGGCTGCCTCTAAAACAGATTTAAAATAATATATTTTTTGTCACCCTAGGCTTTAAAAATGCAGGATATTTAGACACACGCGCCCATTCCAATGACAGAATAGCATGGGTACAAAGTTTTAGCTGTGCGTAAACATTAAAGAGTTCATGACGCGTTAGTTTCTCTTCAGTGAAATGCAAACAGATTTGAAGAAAACTATGTCGTTTTTCTTTACAGACCTCACTGCTGGAGTTTTCGTCTAGGCAGCAGCAACAACAGCAGAGAAAAGAAGACATTTCCTGCAGCTTTTGTAGTTGGATTTCGGGTCAATTATTCCAAACAATGCGTCGTTCGCCGCCAGCATTCCGTCTGACGTCAACGTCACGCGCCTCTCAGCCTGCTGAAATGTCCGGTTATGCTTTAACCTTACCTTACAGGTAACTGTGATAAACAGGTTCACCTGCAGGTGAGCTGTCGCATTGACACGCACAAAGCTTTGTCTGTGAGATTTCGAATGTGTAAAGTGCATCATGTTTACGTGTTAATATGCAAATTATGTAAAAAAAAAATGAACAAGGACAAAAAGCAGAGTAATATTACAAATGCAAATTTCAAGAAACCTTAATTTAAAGCTAAAGGTAACAATATTTTTAAGTACAGGTTATCAGGTTATGGAATGATCTCCTGCCACAGTTTAAAGAGGCCAGATCAAAAAACATATTAAAAAATCAAATACTATGAGCAATAAGAAATGTTGTTTTTTTTGTCTATGTAGTTGTGAAATGGGATTAAGCTAATAAATTCACATTTGGTAGTGTTACATGGTGTAGGCATGTGCTTTTCTTTCTTTTGACACAGGGAAAAGGTGTTTATTAAGTAAAGGGGCAAAAAGAATGACAATAAAAATAATATAATGATAATAAAAATAATAATAATTATTATTATTATAAATAAGAACATCAATGGGGGGACCTTTCTGTGTGGGGTTTGCATGTTCTCCCCGTGCATGCGTGGGTTTTCCCTGGGATCTCCGGCTTCCTCCCACTGTCCAAAAACATGCTTCATAGGTTAATTGACAACTCTAAATTTTCCATAGGTGTGAGAGTGAATGGGTGTGTGAATGTGGACATTCTACCCTGACTGTCCAGGGCATCCCCTGCCTTCACCCACAAGTGGCCGGGGGAGACTCCGGCAGACCCGTGACTCCGAAAAGGGAATAAACGGTATAGAGAATGAATGAATGAATGAATGAATGAATGAATGAATGAATGAATGAATGAATGAATGAATGAATGGATGAATGGATGAATGAATGAATGAATGAATGAATTATTAAATAAATGATAAGTAGGTTAAATAGTAAAAATGCCACAGAAGTGTAATCTTTCAGAAACCTCAATTACGAACTAAAGCTAAAGACAGATGTGTTAATACAGTTCATCATGGAATGATCTTTAAATTTAAGAGGCAAAATCATTAAACACATTTAAAGAAAATGCAAAAAAATATATGTCAATACTGTGATACATTTTATTATTATATGATGAGTACCATTTTACAGACCCCCAAAATCAGTCAAAAATATTATAGCTGACTTTTCTGCTCTTTTAATTCACCTTTCCACTCTTTCACCCAGAATAATAATTTTAAGGGATTTTAATATTCGAATGGACAATGAAACCAACTCCCTCACCAAAGACTTTGCTTCCTGTCTGGACAGCTTCGGTCTCACTCAATATATTAACTTTGCCACCCATATTAAGGGTCACATATTAGATGTTGTTTGCTGCTCGGGTGTTACACCTGTGGACTGTAAACCAGACCCCCTCCTGTATTCTGATCATATGCTATTATTGTTTCATATCAACCCCTCTGTTTCTAAATCCAATCTTCCACGCACCATAAGCTTCCGTAAAATTATGGACATTAACCTGGACAATTTATCCTCACTCATCCATAGCCTGCCCAGTCCTGACAGTGCTTCCCCTCCAGAGGAACTGATCTCCCACTACAATTATAACCTCCATCATTTTCTAGACATTCTCTCCCCACTCAAAACAAGGTCTATTTCATTCAACGTTACTGCACCCTGGTTTACTCCGATTCTCAGACAACTCAAAGCTAAAGGTCTTCAACTAGAACGACTCTACAAGAAAACTGGGCTCACTATTCACAAGGACATGTATTGTAACCATATCATCCAATACAAAGACTCCATCTCCAAGACCAAAACAGAATATTTCTCCGGTTTGATCAATTCCGCTAAAGGCAACTCAAAGGCCCTATTCCCTTAAGACTGGAACTGTTCCTCCTGTTCTCAAAACCACAGAAGTCACCCCCATACTGATAAAAACAGGTTCTGATCCCACCAATCTCAATAACTACCGCACTATCTCTAGTGTTCCACTCATTGCAAAAATCCATGAAAAAACTGTCGCCTCTCAAATCCACACCCACCTCTGTTCCAATAATTTATATGAACAACTCCAGTCTGGCTTCCATCAATTTCACGGTAGAAACAGCCCTCCTTAAAATTACTGACGACCTTCTCGTCGTTGACTCTGGTTTAGCTTCCATCCTCCTTCTACTCGATCTGACTGCTGCCTTTGATACAATTTCACACCCCTTCCTTCTGGAAAGACTTTCAACCATTGACATCACTGACTTACCCCTCAGCTGGTTCCAGTCCTATTCTTCAGGCCGCACGCAATTCATCCAATCAAAGTCATTCACCTCTCCCACAGTTCCAATTACCACAGGTGTGCCCCAAGGCTCTGTCCTAGGTCCCCTGCTATTAATCATTTACCTTCTCCCCCTTGGTTATATCTTCTATAAACACAACATCCACTCTTGCTGTTATGCAGATGATACCCAGCTCTACCTCTCCTCCAAGCCTGACTCCACTCTCCCACCTGTCTCCCTCTCCAATTCCCTTCTTGAAATAAAATCCTGTTTCACTGCAAACTTCCTTAAATTAAATAGCAACAAAACTGCACTACTCAGTAGGAACAAAGACCACCCTAAATAAACTCCTTAACTTCTCCATTTCCTTTGTTAACTGCTCCATCCTTCCCTCCCCACAAGTTAAGAGTCTGGGTGTCATCCGACAGCACTCTCTCCTTTACTGCCCACATAAATAAC
Organism: Oryzias sinensis; assembly: GCA_037389245.1. Lineage (NCBI taxonomy): Eukaryota > Metazoa > Chordata > Actinopteri > Beloniformes > Adrianichthyidae > Oryzias > Oryzias sinensis. The sequence goes on along the minus strand of CM074488.1, from coordinate 38,817,463 downwards.
ATCCCCCGGACAGTTATTTCCACCTTCGAAACATCCGCCGTCTCCGCCCCTCTCTCAGTCATCACTCCACAGCCATCCTAGTCCATAGTTTCATCACCTCTCGTCTGGACTACTGCAACTCCCTTTTATCTGGACTCCCTACAAAACTATTCACAAACTACAACTGCTTCAAAACTCTGCTGCTCGGATCATAGCACAAACCCCCTGCACTATGCATATCACACCCGTCCTACAGAAGCTTCAATGGCTACCACTGGCTGCTTCTTCGGAAAAATGATAAAATCCTTATTTTGACCTTCAATGCCCTCCATATCTGTCTGACCTTATCCATGTTGCCATTCCCAACCGCTCCCTTAGGTTTGCCTCCTCACTCCAGCTTGTTACACCCACCGCTCGGCTCGTCACCATGGGGGCAGAGCATTCAGTCACTCTGCACCCCAGCTCTGGAATTCACTTCCCTCAGGTCTACGGACATGAACTCAATCCAGCAGTTTACTAAAAATCTGAAAACCCACCCCTTCAGACAAGCATATTCACCCTCATTAATTTATAATTCTATTGTTTTGTTTTGAACTAATGGGCCTTTCTTTTAATTGTATTCCATTGTTTTCTATCTGTAAGGCGACCTTGGGTGTCTAGAAAGGCGCCATATAAATAAAATTCATTATTATTAAGAAATCCCCATTTGTTTTGTTTTTGACAGTTTCCTTTTTGTTTCTTGTTAAAAGGCAGAAAAAGTGTGTTTTTATTGTTTAAGTAAAAAGGACAACAAATAATGTTCACTTGTCTCTGTTCCCCCTTTCATTGTTAAATGAACTCTCTTGAACGTCTTCAGAAAGGTGATGCTCGACCATGAAGCTGTGTTGTAATGTTAGCCTCCAAACGGCAGGGGGCGGTATAACGCATTCGCTACTTTTTGACTGCTAATAGAAACACAAAAAAGATAAATAAAAAATAAATTGGCATTGTACAGACAACACAAAAGAACAGCTACACCGCCTTTAGGTGAGCTACCCACAACCAAACAGGTAGACGTATTAGGCTTTTTTTGTACCCTTGGAGACCAAGTTGTTTTGAAAAAAAAAAGCGTAATAACGCAGAGAAACTGCGGTGGTATTTAAATTTATATACGGCTAATATTAGCTCGAAAAAACGTTAGCTGCTAAATCTCAACGAGGAGGCAACGAGAAGTACACGCTGCCTGATGCATCACACAATAAAAAAATAGTTTGACATGGCAGGAATGGCTTCTCCAGAGAAAGCGTCCAGCTCCAAGAAGAAAGGAGAGAGAAAATGCGCCTCCAAAGAAGAGTACAGGCAGCTGTCCAGCATCATGGGAGTAATGAACAACCTACGGAAACAGGTTGGGGAAAAAGACCTGCAGTTACGTGTAAATGTTGCGGTCATATGTGTTTGTGTATGAGGTAATAATAATGCCTCGTGTGTTGTTTCCAGGGGACACTGTGTGATGTGACCCTCGTGGTTCAGGGGAAGCACTTTCCTGCCCACAGAGTAGTGCTCGCCGCTGCCAGCCACGTTTTCAGCCTCATGTTCACCAGTAGGTTTCACACACAAAGCCAAAGTTCTTACAAATATTAGGTTGAACATAGGGATTGTTTTCATTTTTAGATATTGTTGCTTCTAAGAGATGGTGGCAGATCTCTGGGCCTGTTTATACAACCCCTAGTAGTCTTTAATTCGCTTACTACACAATAATTCCACAACAAACCTGAAACTCTAAATAAGTAAATAAACTAAATTTCAAACAGTAAATATCTTTTTCCCCTATAAACATAACAGATATTGACATCAAACTGAATTTTATGTATTAAAACAGAGATTAAAGTGTAGAGAAAAAATAAGAATGTATAAATCCCTAAACTAAGCAGAGACCGGTACAAACAATGTGAAAAATTTCTTTAAAAAAAAGAAAATGGGCAAACCTTCCCTAAATTTTATATATATATGTGTGTGTGTGTGTGTGTGTGTGTGTGTGTATATATATATATATTTTTTTACTTATTTATTTTTTACTTAAAAGTTCAGTTGAGAACAAATTCTTTTTTACAGTGATGATTTGGTATGACTTACACATTTCCCGATGTTTGGATTTATTCCAAACATCACAACTGTGTGTCACAACACCTGTTAACCTTTTTGTAACCCTCCCGTTAAATTTTAAACCATAACAGCGGTTTCATTCCTACATTATTGTTGTCAGCCGATGTGACTCCCCAGTGATTCAGAGACTACTCAGGGTTAAAGTCCTGTTGTCCAGAGTAATCAGATATTTAAAATAATTAGATTGTTTTCAGAGTGCAATGTTGTTGGACTTCACCATGACTACAATCTCAGAGCTGACCTACCAAGATAATTGATCGTTAAACTTGGAAACGTCTCTCTTCTCTCTCGTTTAAGTTACATGAAGGGAAAACAACAGTTTTATGCAACTGTTCCTTCAAAAATCTTTAGTTTTCCACTCTACACCACTTCAGTTTGATCGCATTTGTCTTTCTCTGACTATTTTTTACACAACCTGAGATGTATGAAATAATCCCCAAATAAATGTATAAACATATAATTGCAATCACAGATAATTATGACGGGGTTTAAGGGCCAGCTTACAAACAAAAAAGTATTTTTAAATTACGATTTTAACTTCATAAATTTATGAGAAAAAAATCATAAATTAAAGAGAAAAAACACCAAGTTTATCTGTTTATTGGAGCCGTGCTTGAAGAGGAAAGATGTGGAGCATTTTGTGAAGCTTAATTTCCAAATAGGTTTAAAAAACAAAGAAATTCTGAACTTCTTGGCGACTCAAATTCAGATTATTGTCAGTGTAGCTGCTTTCCGGGGTTCGGTGTCGGTAAAGCAGAGTTTCATATGTAAAATAAGGAACTCAGAGACACCTTTGGTGAAGAGGACCGCTACTTTATTTTCCTTTTCATTCACATACCCAGAAGTCCATTTGTAACCTTAGGTCATGGTACTGTCATGCGCAGAACACCAATGTCGAAGTAAACAGTGTTACATACGTCACCATCTCCAGATAAAACGTCCCGTTTCAACATAAAACATCAAAGATGAATGAAAATAGTCTGTTATATTAGCATTAGAACGTTGAAAATACCAAAAAAGGCTCCTCCTTAGACATAGGCAGACTTAGAGATCTTGTCTTTCATGGAGGAAGAAAGGATTGAAGTGGACATCTGCAGGGACACCGAAGTCTTCATCAACAGCTGCAGAGATCCTACAAGCCACCAATCAATGAATAAAACATTAATAAATCAAAGAAATGAGCTTCCAAACATTTGGAACGTTATCCATAAACATGCAGCTCACCTGTTCAACTAAGTTTAGTCAGTCTGCTCTGCTGAGTTCACTTGCTGCTTCACTGTATGCTCACTTCAACTTTAATCTAGTAAATTTACGACTTTAAATCTCGATGTTACTTTTTCTTTTCTTTTGGTGGCCCTAAAACTCTGTTGTAGTAATGAAAGATAAGATGGAAAAAATGATAAAAAAATGTAACTCTCAGGAACTAAGTAAACATGTGTTTTAGCTAGAAAAATAACCATAATACAGAGCTGAATATTGTATAATAATATTGTTCCCCAATAGGAAGCAGTTTTTTTTTGTTAATGACCAATTACAGTAATGCATGACTCTCGTTTGTTGTCATGTATTCCACCTTTTACATTTTTCTTTTTCTCGTGGCTTCCAGCCAGGATGATGGAGTCGATGTCACATGAGGTGGAGCTGAGGAGTGCTGAGCCAGAGATTATTGAGCTGCTGATTGACTTTATATACACAGCCAGGTATGAATTGGTACCCGTGTCACTTGTACCATTCAGCATGACCATGAAGACATTTTTAATAACTTAATACAAAAAGTCTTCATTTGCCAATTAGGTTAATGATCAAATGTGTGTCTGTGTGTCAGGATCTCAGTGAACAGCAGCAATGTCCAGTCATTGTTGGATGCAGCTAACCAGTACCAGATTGAGCCAGTCAAGAAGATGTGTGTGGAGTTTCTTAAAGGCCAGATAGATCCTACAAACTGCTTGGGTAACAGCAGAAATACAAACAGACGTCATTCGTCATATTCACCGCTAATCGGGATCTATTTGTCGCAGGCATCTCGGCTCTCGCAGACTGCATGGACTGTCCTGAGCTGAAGTCGGCAGCAGAGGACTTTTTCCAGCTTCATTTTACTGAAGTCTACAAACTGGATGAATTCTTGCAGCTTGATGTTTCACAGCTCACTCACCTGCTGCATCAGGACAAACTCACTGTGCGCTCTGAAGCCCAGGTGCACCTGCCATTTTCAGGCTTTAATGTGTGACACAGAGTAATGGACGCAAGAGTCCCAAACTTCTTTTTAAAGAATCTAAAGCCTATTAGCAATGTGTAATTAATAAAGGGAATTAACTCTTTATAACCATTCGTATCCAAACCTTTCTTAAAAATTTGTTGCATACTATTTGGTTCATGTTTTCTGCCCTGTAGTTCATCATCATCCCACTAGGGGCAGTAGGAGGCTTTAGTGGTCATTTAAAATGGCTGCTTCCATGAAATCTCAAAAACACTTGACAGGGAAAAGTTGAGTTATTTTTTAAATCGTTATGGTAATAATAACTCATCTGTTGTCATTCATTTTTTTAAATAGACTACTTTATGTATTGATATAATGCTAAATTTGTTGAAAATCTATTCTTCATGACACAATTAAACCATGTTAAAAATGTGTGAATCAAATTCGAGACAGTTGTTAAATAAGGTGTTTTTTCCCTGAACACTCGTGACAATAATTTTGCATCTTAAGTTTGTTGAAGCTAAAACTCACCAAATCACCCACAATCCTTAACTCTGAAAAAACTGTTATTGTGAGTAAATTGTATCAAAGGGTTTTTAAAAAAAAAACATCTTAATTCTGAAAAACCTGAATTGTCTTTAATGTAATAGCCTTTTGCAGGATTAACAAGTTTTCATTGGGGAAACAAAGAACTGAGACCCAAACTCCTTGCTTTCAGATTTATGATGCAGCAGTTCGTTGGCTGAAGTATGACGTGTGCAACAGACAGCAGTACATGGTGGAGGTTTTGGGATGTGTCCGCTTTCCTCTGGTGTCCAAAACGTTCCTATCAAAGACTGTTCAGGCCGAACCGCTCATCCAGGACAACCCACAGTGCCTCAAGATGGTCATTAGTGAGTAAGAAGTGATGGGGAAGGGCATTTACAGCTCGGGTTGGAAGACATTCATCTGTAAAGGCCCACTCTGATCATCTTTTGATCTATGCTAAGTCCTCCTTGTGGTCTTTTAACTGTGATTCTGCCATTTTTATACAAAGTTGAAAGAACCTCGGACATAGTTTCTGCAGAGCAGCAGTAGCTCGTTAAAAATCACCTTGTGAGTTGTTGTTGCGGAGCAACCCCACCCCCCTTCCCCTTCCCATTGCTAAGAGATCAGAGCAGGGAGCTTGTGGCCTGCCCAGTGTGTTTTCTACATCACAAATACACAGATTTTCAAGCCGCATTTTTTTCATCTGCTCCTGATTCACAACAATTTGAATCAAGAATTAGTCAGAAACGCAAAATTTAAGCTAAATTTTCTTTATATATGTCCATCATTGGAAAAATGCCAAAAGAATCTGTTAGAAACATAATTTTCATTAAAGTGAGTTTTTTTTTAATGTTTGATTTTCATCTGAATATTTAAGCTTTAGAAAAATAATAATAGGGGAAATTGGCAAAAGTAAAAGGCTCTTTAATCCTCAATATATCATGTGAATGTATAGTGTAGTTAGTGTTTTCACAGTCCAGATGTTCATTTAGAGCGCTATTTTTCAATTGATCTTGGGTTAATCATATTTATGATAAATTTATTTAACATTTAAACACAAATTCCTACTGATAAACACAATAACTAAGTAAAATATTAGATTAGATAAAAATTCCTGTACTATAGAATAAAAACAGAGATTTGATCGCAATGGAAGATTTATGTAAAATTGTCAAACTGAACTTATTCAGTATGAGAGACGCAGCACAGAAAAGATTGTTTGACGATGGTCTACAGCCGATCAGGATGCAGAACACAGCACGCTGCAAAAAAAAAAAACTGCAAAAGATGAACGACTGTATAGCGAAGGACTACTGTACAATAATACATAAACATAAAGTATATGATTTACTTTCATGGCCAGATATGACAGTTTGTAACATACAGAAAATCTATTCTCAAAGGTAAAAAGTTTTCAGTTTTATAAGAGCCAGTACATTTTAGGAATAAAAGGCATTAATAATTTTTATACAAAGTCTACATAAACCATATAAAACTAATCAGCTTGTTTTAATTCGTCTTTTTTTAAAGGTGGGATGCGTTATCATTTGCTCTCTCTGGAGGACAGAGAAGACCTTGGGGAGGACAGCCGGCCACGACGCAAAAAGCACGACTATCGCATTGCTCTGTTCGGCGGTTCACAGCCTCAGTCCTGCCGCTACTTTAACCCAAAGGTACCAGGAAGCACACAGTAGGCATGGTCTAGGTCCAGATTGATAGATACATAAAGGAAAGTAAAGGAGTTTGACCACATTATTTTCCAAATGCTTTGTGAGGTAAATGTTCATATGTTAGGGTTAGATGATATATAAGTGACATACTGTTATTTTCCATGCAGGATTCCAGCTGGACAGACATCCGCTGCCCCTTTGAGAAGCGCAGAGATGCCACAGCCGTCTTCTGGGACAATGTGGTTTACATCCTCGGGGGTTCCCAGCTGTTCCCCATCAAGCGCATGGACTGCTACAATGTCCTAAAGGACAGCTGGTACTCGAAGCTTGGCCCGCCCACACCTCGCGACAGTCTGGCAGCGTGTGCCTCCCAAGGAAAAATCTACACATCTGGAGGATCCGAAGTGGGTAAGGATGAGGAGGCAGCACCCAGGGATGCTACAACAGCGGTGCCATGACACGGTTGTTAGCTTTTAACTGAAGTGACGTTCAAATGTGTCCACAGGTAGTTCAGCCTCAAACCTCTTTGAATGTTACGATACCAGGACAGAGTCGTGGCAGGTCAAAACCAGCATGCTGATGGCCCGCTGCAGTCACGGCTCAGTGGAGGCCAACGGACTTGTTTATGTTTGCGGAGGAACGGTGGGAAACAACGTCTCTGGAAGAATTCTAAACAACTGTGAGGTGTATGACCCCAACACACAAAAGTGAGTGACGCTAAGAGCGGCTGCCAGGATTGTTTCCATTGTGCTGTTTGTCACGCGTTTCATATTTTATAAGCTCAAAGGTGGAAAAATCTGTGTCGGCTGCTTCCTTACAGTCTAAAAACCTATTGCTGATAATGTTGTCTATTTAGATCTATTGTTGTCATGGTAGATATAGACTCTAGATCTGTATCCATTTTTGTACAATTTGTAGTGAGTCTGATTTAAGCGGTTTGTCCAGAAAACCGTTATTGGCCATTTTTGCCTTGAATTTTTTCAAGTAATCATTGACTGTATATGAGAACTGGACCGAGTGAGTATGACGTCAGCCGTACAAAATAACTTACTTCTGGTTCTAACCAAATGAAGTCACTTCAGCCGTCACATTTGGTGATACAGACGCCACCATGTTGGAGCCAGGTGTTGTCGGTAAGTAGTGATTGGTCCAAAATCTGTAAATTAAATGTTTGAGGGGTGGCTCCCCAGACATTACATTCTTTTATGGAGGCATCTGATTGGTCAGTTTAAAACTTTAATAAATTGCAATAAAGAAAATAAATATCATGAAGAAAAAGAGAATTATAAAGAACATGTTAAAAAAAAGGTATTGGATCAAGAATGGTTATTTTGACAGCTGTTTATTTCAATAGTTGTCTTTGGGATTTTGGCTTCTTGGAGTCAGCGATGCTTCCTGTTTGGAACGTGAGGGGGAGGGGTCACTCAGTCCAGTTCTCATTTAAAGACGATAAAAGTATTATTTGGAAAAGTTGCAATGAATGCCTATTTTAATTTATATCTTCACAAATGTTGCTGCACTACTGCTCTTTTTAAATGTCAGTAATACTAAGACTGTATTTTAACTCTTCAATATAAGATTGGACAGAAGAAAAATGAATTTAAAACTAAGAAAAAAGGCAGATCTATGTTAAAATCGTGTTAATATTGCAGTAGAACCAAATGCTTCTCATTAGAGGTTTTAAGAGACAAAATGCTGGATAACTACATAAAACAGTAGCAAATTTATGATAAAGTTAAAAAGGCTTTCTTGAAATAAGACCAATGACTGTAAATGAGAACTGGACTGAGTGAGCCCCCCCCACCTAGTGTTCCAAACATGAAGTTTTGCTGGCTCCAAGAAGCCAAAATCCCATTTCTACTAAGACATAATCTGCTATTACTCAGTCTATTTTATTTTTTAATATTTTTTTTTGTAGTCCAAGTTATTCAAGTTATAAACTGACCAATCAAATGCCTAAATAAAAGTACGTGGTCACACTTTGAAGGTTTGACATAATTCATGTAGCCCGCTCTCAAGTGGTAGGGGTGTGGGCTTCCAACAAGCTCACTCCTGATTGGCAAGAGTGGTTGCCATGGCAACGTTGACTCAGACTAACTCGGACTAATCACTGCTGACTGGCATCTGGAGCCGATCGTATCGTGGAAGAAATGGCGACTGAATTGACTTTGTTTGGTTGGAGCTAGAAGTAAGGCATTTTCTGCGGGTGACGTCACACTCACTCAGTCCAGTTCTCATATACAGTCTAAGACGAAGACTTTTTGAAAGTATTTCTAAATTCAAAAACTGTACTCATAAGCACAAAAAGAGAAAAGAGGTAAAAACGAGGGTTGGTTCTAATTGTGTCTTTTCAGATGGAGGGAGCTGTGTGGGATGAAAGAAGCCAGAAAGAACCATGGATTAGTGGTTGTCAACAATAGGATCTATGCTGTTGGAGGCCAGGGGCCATTAGGTCAGAAAGCTGTTATTACTGGAGCCCCAAAAGTGATTACAACGGTTGGTCTTTTCATGATATGACTCTCTCGCCGTGCTTTTGCAGGTGGACTGGATTCAGTGGAATATTACGACATCGCCACCAATGAGTGGCGCTCTGCAGCTCCGATGCCATGGAGAGGCGTGACAGTCAAGTGTGCTGCTGTGGGTGAAGTCATCTATGTCCTGGCGGGGTTCCAGGGAGTGGGGCGGCTTGGTCACGCCTTGGAGTACCACACAGAAACTGATAGGTTTGTATTTATAAATGTTATGCTGTTACTAATTATCTCTAGACAAAAAACGACCATCAAAAATGACATTAACCCTTCAACACCAAAGGTGACACCTGAATAACATTTTCATTTTCACTGAGGGCCACATCAGCATAGTGTCTGTCCTCAAAGGACCAGATATAACTTATTCATGTAACTAAATGTAATGAAAAATAGATGTAACTACTCCTTAATGTTAAATAACTCATAACTTTTGAAATTGACAATTACAGTTGCATAGAAAACATGTGTTTGCTTGTTATTCTAGCATAAATCCTTTTTAAATTGATTCTGTCAGGTTAGGTTATATGGACAGTGTTTAAATCCTAATGTATAGTTGCCCAATCTCATATTTCAAGTCTGATTCCCCTTAGATATGAATGAATATGCACCATTTTTTATTTTTTGACATTAACAACTTGTATGCTCTCGTGGGCCACATAAAATGACATGGGGGGCCACATTTGGCCCACAAGCCTTGAGTTTGACACATGGTTTAGATGATCGACGTGGATCAGCTGAAAAGCGACTTTGGAGGCTTTTCTCTGAACCCTGCATTTTCTTCTGGAATGTTTTCTAATAAAAACATCTTAAGTTTGACAAAGTACATTTGGCCATGTGTTTATAGGTTTTACTTCAGTGTTTTAACTGCTGGTAACATAAAACCATTTCTGTTGCATTGTCTAACCAAATATTGTTCAAATCAAAAGCTTACTGTTTTTATAGCTTCATTAAAAAACAGTAAGAGTCTCTTTGTTATTTCTGTACTCATGTATGCTTTTCTTCCGTTCAAAGATGGGTGACGTACAGCAAAGTGCGAGCATTTCCAGTCACCAACTGCCTGATCTGCGTTGTTGACACATGTGGGGTCAACGAAGATGAAGACGTTGACCTGATAGACTCACAGCCAACCACATCCGCCGCATCCTCCACCTCATCTGCCTCGACTGCCTCAACCTCACAGAAATAAAGGAAGACTTTTAGTGGCTTGGCTTTATATTTTAGTATCGTCTTCATGTCATTTTTGTTTTATTGTTAAAAAGTTTACCTGTACAGTAGTATATTTATTTCTTAAGTTACATTTTACCAGAATTGTTTAGATCTTGTGGTGGAAGTAATTGTGGGAAAACATTTTAATTGATTTATTGAAAAAGTGAATAAACACTACTTAATAAAGTAATGTAAATTCATGTTCTCCTCTTTCCTTTTCAAGCATGCAAATATGGAGATTTTACCTGTTTTACAATTTAAAAAATTCCATACAAAGACAATAAAATTGCATTTTATAAAATGTTCAGTTGCAAATGCTTGTTATATGACAAAACCCATAGTTGGGTTTGCATTGATTATTAGTGCATCTTTCATGTAAACAAGACAAAACAAACACTTTTGGCGAAATTAGAAAAACACTTTTTGTTTAAACTCAGCCTCTAAAATGTATTGAATGTTTTCACTTGTTCTGTATATACTTTGGATAAAAGTACTTTCTAAATGTTAAAGGGCCTATTTCATGCTTTAACCCATCGTATGTGAATATATTACCTTTGGCACACTAAAGAACGATTTTTAATGAAATAGTCGTAATTTTCGCAGACAGTTTCCAACCCAGAAGTTTGACAACTGCATCTCTGAGGCTCCGGCTTTCTTTCCTTGGTGCCGCCCATTTCATGAGGTCAGCCTAGAGCCGGCCTCTGCAGCAGGTCCGTGTTTCATCCCCGAAAACACAGAACTTTGGCAAAGATGGATGTGAATGTTGTGAATATAAAAGGAAAGTCTTTAGCCGATCATTGCTAGCTTGTTGAGAAAGTGTGTGTGTTTTAGCCTGGGGGGGGGGGGGGGGGTGCTGCTGGCAGTACAGGCTCTTCCTGGAAGGGGCTGTTCTTCACTTTGTGACATCACAATGGGAGAACCCAGTCGTTTTCGTGAATTGGAAGGGGCTGGTGCTCAGAGAGCAGTTTTTTTTTTTAATACTCAGGAGTGCATAATTAGATCAAAAATACCGCTTTGAGGTTGTCTTTTATGAAGAATTAACATTATAATACACTTAAAAGCTCAAAATAGTCGATTTTGCATGAAATAGGCCCTATAAGTCTGGTGAAAAAAATAAGGTTTCAGTATAAAGGAATGTGAAAAAGGTGCAATACAGAGTAAACATTTAAAAGACATCACTCTCTCCACTGTATAGTAACAGTGGCATTTCCTGAGCATCCAAGATGAAGCCTTCTTGGTTTTGTTTTTCTTAATTTTCATCCTCCTCTTCACTCATCAGGAGAGCAAACCTGTTGCTGATGTCCTCTGCACCTCTACCCCCACCACGAGCCCCTCTACCACCTCTCTGTCGTCCTCTTCTGCCTCTTCCTCTCCTGTTGGATGCTGAGGAGCGAGGATTGGCTTTGATGCTGCAGTTCCTCACAGCATCCAGCAGAATGACGTAGAATTGTCTATAAAAGGATCCCTCAGTTAGCAGGGACTCCGCAGGCTTGCCACCTTTCAGGTACCTCAGGAGGCCATGAACCAAAGAACCACTGAAAATCCTGAGGAGGAATAAGAAGCTAGTCAAGTTATTAAAAAGATTAAAATACCTCTCTGTCACTATTCTAATAGATATATTCTAATGTAATGCAATGTCTTAAAATATGCACTTATTTATACCCTATACTGTTGCAAGCCCCATTTTTTTTTAAATGATGTTGTGTCTGAATTTCCTCACTACTTAGTCCACTGTATAGGGTGTTTTTTCCAGGTGTTTGAATCTACAATTCCAAAATCCAGTGCCCTGGAAAGTTCCCAGAAGTCTCTGTGAAAAATCAGTGTGCATCAATGCTCACTAGATCTGCAAATCTACACTCACTGGCCACTTTATTAGGCATTTGTGATGTAAAGGCCTGACTTTTGTTCTGCTGTGATCTTTCCAGGTTTTCTTTCTATGTTCTGTTTCAAGTTGCTTTTGCTCTTGGCATTAAAGACTTCTACTGTGTCTTTTCTTCCTGCTCCTGGGTCGTCTCCCCTGATCCCCAGTTACAGCACTATTCATTATTTATTAGGGGACATTTGGATCGTAGCATCAGAATTTGGCGTCAACATAAAAGCATGAATCCATCCTGCCTTGTATCAAGCTTTTGGAATGACACACTTGATAGCCCCTGTAAACCTTTTTTTTCTTATGTAAAAATATTATACAACAGGAAAATAATAGAGTATATTACATCCTTATATTTAAAAAAATGTACAAAATGAACAATTGCGGGTATCATCTATCTGGTGTACATGTTTTACCATGACAGAAGGGGCTGAGGCAGCGGCATCAGCAGCACCTGATTGAGACACAGTGCACTCCAGAGGCAGGCCTGCCATTGGCTGATACTGTGGGCTGCCCCAATATCCACTCCTCGTCTCTCCCCAGGTCTCACTCGTTGTCGATTTATTAGATTTCGCTCTGCAGTGCAGTTATGTTGTGGGGCTGGAATACACAGTTCATTAAAGTCTTTTCACTGTTTTCACTTAGACAAATTGCAAATCAATTTGAAACTTAAAAGAACAAAACTGGCTTAACTAACCAGCATGGCGGCGTTGAGGAGCTCCAGACTGGCTATTTAGTGACAGCTCACCAAAGATCATACCCAGAAGCAAAGCCTGCAGCATGTGCTGGGAAGGTGGTGGTACTGCCTCCCGTAACCAAAATCCGGTGACTGCCACTGCCAGCCGCAGGTGGGCAGGAACAGGAGCCAGGACGGAGTCATTCACGCCCAGAACATCCAACAGGACGCCGAGCCGCACAGCCTCAGGCGCCTTGATCAAACGAGAATGAGCACAATCAAATAAAGCAAAACCATGCGTCATTTCTTTAACCCACAACTAATTGGGTAGTAATGATTGACTGTATAAGAGAACTGGACGGAGTGAGCGTGATGTCACCCATAGAAAATCCCTTAATTCCATTTCATTCAGTCTCAATTGTTTCACGATACAGACGCCACCATGTTGGAACCACATGACAGTACTAAGTAGGGATTGGTCCGAGTCCGGCTGAGTCATCGTTTCTATGGCAACCACTCTTGCTACTCAGGAGTGAGCTTGTTGGAAGACCACACCCCTACAGCTGGAAAGTGGGCCACACCAAATCTGCCAAACGTTTCGCATGTTCGACATGAGACCAAATCCTTTTACTGAGGCATCAGATTGGTCAGTTTATAACTGAAATTACTTTCACAACAGAAATATTTTCATGAAAAAAACGATTATAAAGAACATGTAAAACAAGGTATCGGAGCAAAATGGTTATTGTGAGAAATATAACGACTGAGTAATAGCTGTTTATTTCTCTATGGGATTTTGGCTTCTTGGAGCCAGCAGGTACTTCCTGTTTGGTACTTCCTCTCCAGTTCTCTGTTCCAGTCAATGAGAGTAATCAAATGTTCACCTGGCAGAGTTTGTTTAAATGTGCATGGTTCCTGGTGTTGCATGCCTCCACTTGGTTTTTTTTCAGGTTTCCGTCCAAGCGGTCGTACTCTTCAACCAAAATCAAATCCGTACTTGCCGCCCTAAAGCCCATCTGTTCAGTGCCGGACTGACCGCTGCCTCCCCGCCCTCTTCCTCCTCTAGTTCTTCCCAATGGATTGCCTCCACCTCTTCCTTGAGTTGCACTTTCTTGCTCTTTCTGCAGTAGAAGCTGATATATCGCCTGACGTATGGCTGTAGATGTGGAGTGGCTGCTGGCTAACCTACTATTCTCTACCTGTGGAATAAGAAAGACTCTTTGCATCACCAAAGCATCAAGGGCCAAGGGGCCCAACTGTCCCTGAGTTGCTGCAAGTCTCAGGTATTCTGGCAGACTAAATATCTTTCCTCCAAAAACTGCTTTACCTTCAGAGAACCAGCAAGCCAAAGAGCTTTGAGATTTGATGTTGTAGTCCTGCATGGCTGTCCACAGCTGAGGGCTGAGCCCACCCTTCTTTCCTCTCTTTCCTCCACTGCCTTCCTCCCCCATAACCCTGCTCACCTCTTCAAGAGCCTCTGCCACGCTTGAAAAAGAGGACAGCCAAATGAGGAGACCCTCTATGCGAGAACTAGATGAGCCACCTGTACGTCTTCCGCCACTGCTACCTGGGTGTGCGCTTATCAGAGAAAGCAGCATCTCAGTCCCTTTAGGAGCCGCGTAGTCGTTACCACTAAGAACTGCACACAATGGTAACAGCTCCCGGTTCATACCACCAAACCAGCGACACACGCTGTTGATGGTATAGTGGCGAGCTGATATGTAGCGTTGAGGTGGTTTTCCATTGACATTGGTCCACTGGAAATAACGAAGTGGCAGGTAACCAGCTAACGTGAAAAGCAAAGGACACAGACAGCATGTTGAAGGTCATCGCTAGAAACAGCTCATATTAGCAAACAATACAAATAGAAACAGCTGAATTAAAAAAAAAACGTATTGTAACGCACTCCGATCATCTTTGGATCTATTTTCAAATGTTCCCAGTGGTCTTTTATGATTATGCCGTTTTTAGCCGAAATAAAAAAAGCTGTGTTATTTTCTAGGACAAAGTTTCTGCAGACCGGCAGTAGCTAAACTACCTGGAAGATGCACTATAGATTTAACATTTTTATTGGGATTTCCTGGGGTTTAAAACGATTTAAAAGCAAAGCTGAATAGTCCATTTATCTTTGTAGACCACCAGGCAACAGAGATGCTGAAGGTGGGGTACACCCAGAACAGGTCACCAGTCTGTTGCAGGGCCACACAACCCCACTCACAATCATACCTAGATACAAGTGAGAGTCATCAATTAACCTACGGAGCATGTTTTAGGACTGTGGGAGGAAGCCGGAGCCCCCGGAGAAAAACCCACACATGCATTGGAGAACATGCAAACTCCACGCAGAAAAAACTCCAGCCGGGATTTGAACCAGGTCGAGAGCGTTAACCACTGTGCAGCCTCAAAATTGATTCATAACATTGTGAATTGACAAAACTGCCTTCACATTCCTCACCTGGAAGGTCAAAGACATAAAAGTCACTGTCATTTGTCAGCACTGGACACTTCCAGTTGTATGCCAAGCATGCTATCTCCCAGTCAGCCTCAGCCGGACACTGAACCAGCGGGACTCCTCTCTGGATGAGGACCTGAATGAAGACGTCTCTGGTGAGGAGTGGCAGGACGGAGCCGTTTCGACCATGACAGATGTGATCTGCGTCTTTGATCTTCGCCTGCATGCGTTCCCGCAACGTAGCAAACTTCTTATCACTGGGGTCCATTCCTTTGTAATAATGAAAACACAAATCGGTGTTACAACCTAACAAACTGCAACTTTTCTACACAGTAGAAGCTGATAAAAAATTAAAAAAAAAAAACGGTGCAAACTGATATTTCATGTAGATTGTTGCCCTTGTTCCCCTTTCAGCATATCCAATCAGAGGTGGCCACAGCGAATCAGCCATCTCTAAATTCACACAGGTGGTTTAGCAGAGATTTTTTTTACACCGCATGCCCTTCCTGACGCAACCTCGTATTGTATCCGGGCTAGGGACCGGCACAGGGACCAAACACACGGCACTGTGCAATTTCTCGTAGAGGACAGTTACATAACAGGACCTTACAGGCGCTGTACAAAGTAAAAAGGAGCGGAAAAATGAAAGGAAAAAAGTAAAACAAGAAACTTGTTTTAGCAGTTTTCCAGGTTTTCATGGTTTTAACGAGCTTGAATTCATTTAAAAAACATGGGAATGAAGACTTGCTGCCTTTCCATTTACTGCAAGAAATTTAATATTTGCAGAGTAATAAACAATGTCAATAATATTGGAGAATGAATCAGCTACATTTTCCATAAATGTTAATAAGACTGCAGTACACAAAATGCATTAATCTAATTTCTAATGTTTATCCAGAAACCTTTGGAATATTTACATGAGAAAAACAAATGTTCCAAAGTTTCATCATTCAAATCACAAATAATGCAAGGTTCAACACGAAATTTGTTCTAAGAAATTCAGCCATAGAATAGATTTTATTACTTATTCTAAAATGGGTTTCGTTGACGTTGGGTTAAATAGGTAATTTATTACGTTTTGATTAGTGATTGTAAATTGACTTAAAAATAAACTATGTTTGAAAAGAAGCTTGGTTGTAATTTTGGTAACTTTTCTGTTTCATGCCATCATTTAGAGACGTATTATTACAATTAAAATGTATGAAGCAAAAAATGTGTAATATTGGCAATGAGACAAATACTCTTTGTGATTATAAAAAATATTCTTGATTAACTGAATCAGAGCAGTGGGGGATGCTCAACAGACATTCTTAAAATCTTTTTAGGCTGCGTGAACGATGGTAGTTTTCTATCCACGCAATGAAGGTCAAAAGGTTATCAGTTAGGTCTTTAACCAAAATAACATTTTTGTCAAAACCAGTCGTGATTGAATATCGATTTTTCTACAAACTAAAAGAGTTGTATAATTTAATCAATGAGAGATGAGGTTGCGGTTGAAAATAAACTTGAAACTAAAGGATTTGTCTGTGATCGTAGGATAAAACTATTGGAATCTCATGGATCTCAAAAAGAAAATTTCAAAACTAAGTCTGTTCCTCCTGTTACTGTTTAAAGAGGGGTTTTGGAATATGGGACCATATAAAGTTTCCATGTATTTTTCCGTAACTCTGATAACAGCAGCAGCAGAACAAGGACCCTGATAAACACTGTCTGCACACATGACAGCACGGAGAATTTCAAGAACTCTGTCAAAACAGAAGAAAGGCTGTTTATGTGACAGCAAAAGATGGATTACCAACCGTGGAGTCACCCTGGACAATTTACAGAATATGGACCTGTCATTTAACATCATAACCATTTCTGTAACCTGGTTTAGTTGTGACAAGGATGCTGATTTTGACCAAATAATAAAAGTCATAATGAAATAAATAAAATGAATAAAATATGAATTATTAAAGCAATAGTCTTTTCTAATCATCTCAATAAGCACACGACTTATGTATACAAATGACTCCTTGTGATTATCTATAATGTGATTTGCAATAACAATTTCTTCCTATGATTATGTCTTCTTATCTAATTAATCATCTTTTTTGTTTAAATTAATTAATACTTGTTTTTTTCTTTATGACCTGCATTTATGCTGGTATAAATAACTGATCAGAAGTTAAGAACCCGATAATGACAGTTTATGTAAAGCTAAAAAGTCAACTAGAATGTAACAGCGGTGGGATTAAATAAGTCTGCTTCCCTCTCTCCCTTTCAAGCAATTATTAAACTCCTAATATGGGATTTGTTCTGTAGGCATAAGAGCTAATGGGTTTATTTATGATGAAGAGTAATTATAACCGAGTTATTTACATGCATGTGTATGTATATACACTTTCCAATCATTTTATGACTAATTATCCTCAGTTTGGTATATATCGGTATAGATTTATTTTTCATGTTTTTTATATAAATTTTATTTAACTGTGTATGTATTTAAATTGCTGTTGTTTTAACTGTTTATTGTATTTCTTATACTGTATACATGTTGTGCGGCGACATTGAGTGCCCAGAAAGGCGCCTTATAAATAAAATGTATTATTATTTATTATGTTTCTGTTGTTTGTCTATATTTGTTTGGAATAAACCAAATCCAAATTTACTTAAAAAAAACACTTTACGCCATGTCATTTAAAATCTGAATCCTAAAGATAAGACCTACTCTTACCTCCATCAAGTACCACAAATGCTTGGATGTTGCAGGCTGCCAAAGCAGAAAGGAACTGGTTGAGCAGGCAAGCGAAGGCATCATAATCCCCCCCATGCTGTTGGTCCAGTCCATGGTTAAAATAGAGGTAGAAGTACAGGCTGCAGCCATCTATAACCAGGCGGCTGTTCTTAAACTTATGGTTTTGAAGGAAGTTGTGGTTCCCCTCCACAAACGTGGTCAAACCCTTTACACCCATGACATCTCAGAGCCTGAAATGATAGAGTAACAATATGATAAGAGGTTTTTACTCACAAGGAAAGAGATGTCATACATACAGACGACTATTGATTATATTTTAACTAAGTACTTTACCAATATTTACCAGAAAAGTAAACCTCCCGCCCGGAAGTTATTGTCGCAATCTCAATAACCGAACACGACGATTGGTATAAACTATTAGGAATTAAAACAAACTAGCAACATAGACTAGTATTGTTTTTTTAAGTGGTGCAATTATATAAAACTGTACTAACACATTTCTCTTCTTAACACGTTATCTTGTCTGTTCTCGTTAACCATTTCCTAGTATTTCAAAATAAATGTTTTGGATCACATTTCTGTAGTGTATTATACTCTATTTTCATTTTCAAAAATAAAATGGTTTGAAAGTTTTTGAAACACTTAATGTTTACAAAATAAATCGTACTTAAAAAAGACAAACGAACACTAAGAAAATAGAGCAAACCTTTACGGAGAAATTTCTAAGTAAAATCTCGCGAGAGAAAACGAGAATACAAACGCTAGCGATCGCGCTAGCCAGTTTTGCGTAACGTTTGAAATTAATGTCGTTTTGTTATGGCCACAATGTCCGGAGTGACAAACTTCGGGTTCTCTGGAAGTAATCAAGGAAACTCTGGAACAGTCGCATACCGGAAAAAGGAATGCAGCCCGTCCGCTTGGTTCTGGGACAGCCCCGATACTTTATCTCAGCTGGAGCTGGTGCGGCAGTGGATCGGGAGGCACTACAAAAAGGTAATTAGCAGACTAGGATGCTAGGAGGACGGTTAGCCGCCCCCTGCTAGAGCGGTTTAGCTCGCATTGTAAACATCATTGTAGCTAAACTGCCTTCACAGATTTTTCTGGTAAAATCCCCAAATATGTCGAACTCAATTCAAGTTAATTTGACATTCTACCTAAGTGTACATATTTTAATTAATGTTGATATTTTAAAAGCAGATGTGCCTCACTTTTTAGTTGCTTCTTGACGATTGAAAAGACAATACATGGTTTCATTTATGTCTAAAACAGTTAGAGATAGATATGTTAATATCTTTTTCTGTCTTTTATCTGTCAGTATTTAGTGGTGGATGCCCCGTCCTGCCAGTCTCTGGCTGCACTCACCATGCAGCTTCTCCAATTTCAAGAGGATGCCTTTGGCAGACATGCTTCCAACCCAGCACTCACAAAACTTCCTGTAAGTTTGTCAAAATATGTTTTCTGAAAGTTTAGCAGTTTAGGCCTCCAACTTTTAATTGCTATTCTTGAATCTTGCTGTTGGAAGTTAATCATTGAATTGCTTATTTAGATGATTATGATGATTGCTCCAATATTGCTCACCATAGCAATGTCGGGTTGGGGGTGTAAAGGGGCTGTAAGCTAGCGGGAGAGAGTGTAAACAAAGGGGTGATGGGAAGTCAGGAAAGGCCCACAACTAGGAGGCAAATTTCTAATGAACTCCTGCCGCTCTGCAGAAACTATGTCCTAGAAAACACAGTTTTTATTTCTTACATTTGGGCTAAAACAGCGTAATTGCAATCAAAAGACCACTCGGATCAAAACCTGATTGAAGTGGGACTTTAATAAAAGTGTGTTTGTACTGCTTTTACTCTAACAGGCACATTGCTTCATGGACTTACGGCCGGGTGGTGGACTCAGTCATATTCTTGGCACTGCTTACAAGTTCAAGGTTGAACAGGGCTGGTGGGTTGCACACTTTTTGTGCTTTTGCCTCTCTAAAGTGTTTTTCTTTTACCCTTACAAACGTTTTCTCCCTTTTGTTCCATTCAATGTGTCTGTGTCACCAATTTACTGTTTGACAGGCGAAGATTTGACCTGCAGAATCCATCAAGAACCGAGAGGAACATAGAGATGTTTGCTGTGATTGAAAAGACTCTTCTACAGGTACTAAGGAACCTAATAAACAAATCACAAAAATAAGTACCATATTTTTCGGAGAAGTTGTGTTTTCGGGCATAGTTTGGCTTGGGGATGCGACTTGTATGTGTTTTTTTTTTTTTTCCGTCTTTACTATGCATTTTTGGCTGCTGTGACACTCCATAGTGTCTCATAGTGTGGGAAATACGATACAGCCCAGTTTGTGCAAACATTTTTGTCTGAGAGTGATCTTTTGTGGCTGCAGAACAACTGCATATCCCTGCCGGTGGTATGTCTTGACTCTTCGCTGGATCCTGAGTTGACTAGCAGACTATCTGCCATTATCCTCAGACATCAGGTAAAGGACACACATCAAATAAACGGAAATATGTGTTTAGTTACCTATATAAAATGTGTCTTGCTCTTATAGCTTTTCTGTTTACTGATATTACCCTATTTAAGCGTTCGTGCCCATGCCACTAGTAGACTGAGCCAAGCTCTTATGCATTAAGAACATTTATGACTAGATGTGCCACATCCTACTTCAACAAAAGTAAAACCAAACTGAGATTATTGTCTTTGGTCACTACAGAGCTTCAATCTATTCATCTAAAAACCACTAAATAGGTCAGAAACTTGGCTGTAGTGATGAACACAGACCTACATTTTCATAAAAACGTTAAGGCTGTCACTAAATCTGACCACTATCATCTTAAAAATATTTCAAGGACCTGAAAAAACTACTACACTAACAGTGTTTTTACAGAACTATCAAAAAAACATCAATCAGGAAGCTGCAGCTTATGTAAAACATCGCTTCAGAATCCACTGGAATTACCTTTGTTGCGTAAACCGCTTTAGAGGTACGATAGTCGAAGGAATGTAAACACTGGAGCGAAAGCTATGGTCTTAATGGGTTACCACCAAAATACACGATTGACCTCCTGACCCTGTATGTACCAGCTTCTGTGCTCCATAGATCTTGTCAGACTTCCTGACAGCGTTAGATCACCTGAAACACTTAATTTGGTTTAATCCAGGTTAAAAACCCGCCAGTTCTCAGCTGCATTTCATGAGTTTGTATTCAAAAGTTTACATCCACACTGTTATTTTAGGTTTGTTTTAAATTCAGTTCGATTTAACTTAATTTACATTTTTATTTTAATGACCAACCCTTAAACAGTTCTATTAAATGATTTCTTACACTGTTTTATATAAAGCGGTTGACTTGCCTTCCCCTTAGGGTTCAATCACAGAAGACAGAGCAATGGCCAGTCATCATGTCTGCGCATCAGCTGCTCCAATAGACGAAGGTCCGATCATCGTTGTTCATATTTGCTCGTACTGTTTTTTAAAATACCTAATTACATTTTTATTTTTACCTTTTCAGATGAGTGGATGCGTCCTGTTATGCAAAGAGACGATCACATTCAAGTTCACTGGGGCATGCATCCTGACAGGTAAAACTCAAGAAAACACCCAAATACAGATGCCCCCCCCATCTGCATTTAAACCACTCAAAGTATTATAAACAAAACTTTAATTGGAACTAAAACATTATGTACCAATTGAGAATGCACCAGACTTGTTAGAACCTGAATAGATTGTCTTGCTGCAGTTGCATAACATTAGTTCACCGTCTGGTCAGTTCTGTTTTTTCTGTGCAGAACCACCCCAGTACATTTTCCTGTTTCCAAAAAAAAACAAAAACAATACATAGCTAGGAGGGGTTTATCTATTTGACCTCAAGTGCTCATCTCACCTTTACAGCTATGACCGTTGGCTGTCCTCAAGTGACGTTGAAGGAGACGTTGAGGAGCTGCTACACATCCAAAGGCCTTGGAGGGTTAGTATGGCTGCACACACATGCATGCACACACACACACACACACACAAACAAAAAACTGTATCACACACGCTGCTAATTACATTAGTAACGTGTAGTAACTGAAATGTTTGACTTTTTATTAAACACATTGAGGAGACTTTCTTACTGGCTGATGCACTTCTATCAGAATGAGATTCATTTGTTCTTGTGCTCCAGGTTCATGCTGGTTGGGTTCTGGATACAGATGTCTTCAATGAGTGGATGAATGAGGAAGACTATTGTTTAAATGAAAAGAACATACCCGTCATTCTCCGCCGGCGGATTCATGTTCAAGAGGAGCCGGTGGGTGTTTTTTCTTTTTTTTATTTAGACAAAAAAAAATGTAAGTGTATATGGTTGGAATTTAAGCAAAGTAAAGTTTATGGGATCTATTCCCCTTATTTTATTGTTTAAAACAACTCTAGAATTAATTAAAAGTATTAACGATCCACGCTGATGGTGTTTTTAGCATGTTTTTGTGGCATTTTTCTGATGATGGAGGACAAATATTAAGAAAATTATTCTTGAAATTGCATTTTTGAGTATTTCTTTATTCTTTATTTATACTAGTTAAATGGACAGGGCTGCTTCACTCTATTCTGATCCTTTTAGACAAATAGATCCATGAATGACTTTGTTTTCCTCATCTGACCTGGAATCTGGATCTAAACTGCACACCTGGGTAGCTTCAATATTGCTCACCATCTTTGTTGCACCGGTAATGTTAGGTTGGGGGTGTGAGGGGCTGTAAGCTAGCGAAACAGAGTGTAAACAGATTGGTGATGAGAAATGGGGAGGCGGAGTTCTTCTGCTCCAACAGTCCCACCCTCAGCTCAGAGGTGAATTTTTAATGAACTACTGCCGCTCTGCAGAAACTATGTCCTGGAAAATGACACAGATTTTTGATTTTGATTAAAAAAAAACAACAGGATCATATTTAAAAGACACTTTAAAAACCGATAAAAAGATGATGGGAATGACAATTTTTGTTCTCCTTTTTTGTAAACATTTTACTTTTTTTTTTTTCCATTTTCTTCTGAAATCCTATAATAATTCCTTCATCCATTATTTCTGCAATCTGTTATTACAGGAGTCAAAGTCTGCTCATTCCAAAAAGAGGAGACGCTCACCATCTCCTCCTTTTCCTGAAGGCAAGAAGAAAGGAAAGAAGGGGTGAGATTCATTTTGTCTTTGCTTGCGACACACACACACACACACACACACACACACACACACACACACACAAACTATATTGTTTATGGTTTGTATGGATTGCCTACACACTCAGGAAAAGACGTGGACAACATGAAGAAGAGCCAGAGGAGGATCTGACCAAAGATATGGAGGACCCAACCCCAGTGCCTAACATGGAGGAAGTTGTACTACCCAAAAATGGTAAAGAAGCCTCATTTCTTAAATTGGCCAAACGTGTGATGCTGCGGACACACCGGGCATTCAAGAACGGACTAAATGGGCATTCTTGAAAACACTTTTAGCGTGCTGTGTTCATACCGGAACGTTACTACCCGATACTAGCACCTACAGTTGGAAGAAGCTTGGTGCAAAATGTCAAAGCGGTGCAAATCTAGTCATTGTCGCTCCGAGCTTCGTCTTTCACGCCTCTGTTCTGAAATTTAGAAAACTTTGTTTCGTATAATTCCAGCCGGGCACAAACCACAATCATTAATTTCTCCTCCCATTTTTCAAACTGTTGGCACTTCCGTGAATGAAAAGGAGGCTATTCATACGTCACTATCAAATCCCTAATTGGACAAAGTTGGACCTGGTTAAGCTTTCAACACGTGTTCAATGGCTGCACGTTTTGTACTTGGAGCCAGTAAACATTCTTAAAAACCTGCGTAGCGGCACGTGAGCACGAACTCCCAAAACTTTCAAATAAGTGCGTTTACATGGACTTTCCATGTAAAGCGACCGCTTGAGTAAATACTGTCGAGCCCGGTGTGAACGTAGCAGGAGAGTTTGATCACACATCTTATAGAGGTTCCATTTTTTTCCATTTTCTTCAGTGAATTTAAAGAAAGACAGTGAGAATACTCCAGTGAAAGGAGGGATTATGGCCGACCTCGGTAAGCATCTAAATCTATATTTTACAAGCATGTTTAGAACCCGAACAGACTTGTAGTTTGGGTGAACGTTCACTTTTATTTTCCTTTGTTTCAGATGATCAAGACGAGGATTTTCCTGGAAGGGTAAACTCTTTTATTCTTTTAGCATCCAGTTTAAGTCTGTAGATTCTTGACAATATTTATGGGTCATAAAAGTGAGATTTTCAGTCGTGTGTTTTGTTTTTTTTAGGACGATGACGACGGAAGAGGAGACATTTCTCGTTTGTCAGAGGGAGAGGAAAATATTGTGGAACAAACGCATCATATTATAATACCTAGTTATACATCGTGGTTCAACAACAACAGGTAAACGATTTATATTTCCACTTTCTAGTCTGCTGAGAGACGTCTTTTGTTATTCAATCCAACATTGTGCATTTTGTTTAGCATCCATTCAATAGAGAAACGAGCATTGCCCGAATTCTTCAATGGAAAAAATAAATCCAAAACTCCTGAAATGTAAGTCCTTTTGACGTCCGGGCATAGATGTGTAACTGGAGGAGGGCCTCTCTTTGACTGGTGTTTTTGTGCCTCAGCTACCTGGCATATCGGAACTTCATGATCGACACGTACCGCCTCAACCCCCAGGAGTACCTCAGCTCCACCACCTGCAGACGCAACCTCACCGGAGACGTCTGCTCGCTCATCAGGTATTTAGTGGCGCCGGGGCTGCAGAGCGACTTTTCAGTGGAAGTCTGCAAATACATGTTGCTGCTTTCCAAGGGTTCATGCCTTTTTGGAGCAGTGGGGTTTAATTAATTACCAAGTGGACGCAGAGAGTCGGCCCCTTCCAATGGGGCCCCCACCCACACCTCATTTCAACGTGTTAGCCGACACGCCATCTGGGCTCGCTCCTCTTCAACACAAACCCTTACAGGTGTGTGATGCACTCACCGCACAGCCAACACACAGTTGTTTCTCATCTTATGAGGTTGTTTGTTTGTGTTTTGTCGTAGGTGTCTGCTTCACAGCACATGCTGTATTTTCCAGAGAGGGGCAGAGAGAAATCTACAGACTGCCAGAACTTTGGGTTGCGCACTGATGTCTATGCCAGAAAACACCCAAAGGTGCCTGCACTGCACGCGTACAAAATGTCTTGAAGTTGAGTCTCGGCGAACGGGCTCACAATCTTCTTTCTTTGAACGTTTCGCCAGCAGCGTTTCACCTGGAAGAAATTACAAATGATGACTCAGCAAAATGACTTTTCATTATGATTACGCCATTTTTAGCCAATAGTTTTTTGCAAAGCAGCAGAAATTCAGTAGAAATTAGGCTCTGAGTTGTGGGCAGGACTGTCCTTCCCCTGTTCTGGAGCAGAGCAGGAAACTTTTATTTTCTACATCAAATAGAAGCCCTATTTAAAGGGCTTTTCCTCTTCTGTTCCTGAATCACATGATTTGAATCTCAAAAAAATACTCAGAAATACAATTTTGAGCTTAATTTACTCTATAAATGTCCTTTTTTATCAGAAAAACGCCACAAGAACTTGTTAAATTCACAAGTCCGTCTTTAGGGCTGTGAAGCCCCTCACTACAAACTTTCTACACTTTTCTCAGACAGACATGAACATTTTCACACTTTGCTCTCTTGTTTAAACTGTCCATGTTCAAACCTTTATAGAAGAACAAGTTCAGGATTATAGTATGAAAGCAAAGATCTGATCTTAATGAAGATTTATATGATATTTGCAAACTAAACCCATTCTGTACAGAAGTCACGGTCACAGTGGAGATGAATTCACAAGGTGTCCAGTCAATCACAACCTAGGTCATGCAAATTCACACTGAAAAAAACCCTCTGAGACTGGGAAAGGTTAACCGCAATAGAGCAAAGGAACACTGTCATATTTTGCTTTTCTTTGTATCTGTTTACATTTTCTGAAATGACCATTTCTGATGTTATTGCCACTACATTTATTCTTATTTTGCGTGTGTTTTTCTGTATCAATGATTTGTCTAATATGACAACATATTCTTGGTTTACAGCAACACTTTCTAAATGGTAAACCAGTGGAATAAATAAATCCACCCTGTTGTGATTTAAATCAGATAAAAATGAAAGTACGGCTACATGATTTTAGAGCAACATCAAATACATTTTGAGAGCTTTTTTTTCATTTTCCAATTTGCAATTATAATTATTAACATGTAATTTCATGAAAATGTATTTAAAAATAAAATAAAAACATTATTGGTTAAATCTGTAAATATGAATTATTTTATATTTTTTGAATATTCTTTTAAAAGTCTTTTAAATATTTTTGTTGTTGTCATACTTTAAAAAAATGTTCTAATGTTGTGTTTAGGCTAAAGGAGCAAATGCAGGAAGAGAATGGACGGAGCAAGAAACACTTTTGCTATTGGAGGTAAAAACAAAGATTATCCTTTTCTAATGTTTGCATTCAAAACGTTTCTTCTTTTTCTGTTTAGACGTGTAATTAGTTGCACAAACCCATCACCTTTACAGCCTTGCTTGTCTCCTTTTGTGTCTCCTCCTCTCTCAGGCTTTAGAGGTTTACAGGGACGACTGGAACAAAGTATCGGAGCACGTGGGTTCGAGAACGCAGGATGAATGTATCCTCCACTTTCTCCGTCTGCCAATAGAAGACCCTTACCTGGAGGACTCCTCCTCCTCGCTGGGGCCGCTGGCGTACCAGCCGGTGCCTTTCAGCCAATCGGAAAACCCCGTCATGAGCACAGTGGCCTTTCTAGCGTCCGTGGTAGATCCACGAGTGGCGTCTGCTGCAGCCAAAGCTGCACTTGGTAAGAGCTTAACAGGGATATTTGAGAGAAGGACACGTCTATAAGGTGAAGTGTTCTCACTGAACGCCTGTTTTTCTGTTTTCAGAGGAGTTTTCCAAAGTGCAAGAAGAGTTTGTGGATAAAATTTCTGACACTTCCCACCAGTCTGAGAAAAAAGGTAAACTCTAAATAACTTTTAACCCTAGAGCACTATCGCTGGGTGATGTTCACCCGAGCAAAACTATTTACTTGAATTTCAATATGTCGCATGTCATGGAGTCTGTGCCTTCACCAGGGAGGTCTCACATATCCCAGGAATGGACGAAAGACCTAGTTTCTAGAATCATTTTATTATATTTTAGTTTTTTTTGTTGTCAAAGTCCTAATTTTTCAGTGATTTTTTTTAACATGTTTTTAGGAACTTGCTATGTTTCTCTTTTTCATTTTGTTACACAAACCACAGCGGAAAAAAAAAGAAAACCACTCTAATTTATCATGTTGTTGTTGATCTATTTTTTATGACAATCAGGTAAAAATTACCTCCGGTAAAGGGGATGGTGTACTTTTTATGACTAAAGTGTTCTAGAGTTAATGTTGTTTTCATTTATTTCCCTGTTTCTTTTAGATGTGATGGACCTGGAAAAACTAGACACCAACCCTCATCAGGTAATTGCAGCGATTCATGTATTTACGGTAGTTCAATCTTAGTAGTTTGGGGCCTTTTTTTTTCATTTTCCAATTTGCAAATAACTCTAAAGATCTAGTTTTAAAACAGTTTTTTGAACGTTTGATATCCTTCTTGTTAACAGATATTTTTTTCATTATATTACATAATGAACCTGAAAATATTCAAAAAACAAAATTCAGAGTACAGTAAACCCTTGTTTTTCGCGGGGGTAACGTTCCAGAAAGAACCCGTGATAGGCAAAATCCGTGAAGTAGAAACCTTTGTTTTTTCTTACAATTATTTATACAATTAAATACTCTATTATAGATTGAAAAGAAAGAACAAACCATTTTACAGGTTCAAGCATTTGTTTCACAAATCAAAGTACTTTAGAAATTTATTTTGCAACAAATATCTTCTGTACTGTACTGTCTAATAAAAATAATTTGAATCATCGATGTGAACAGAAGGCTTCAAATCACGGAGATTAGCCCCGCCCACCGCGACCCAAGTAATTGGATTAAACGGGAGAAAATTTAAAATGACTATGAAAAAATACAAAGTACAAACGGACAAATAGTGACTTAGGTGTATTTCACTGCTCTTTAGACTGAGCCGCTGCATCCTGACTCCGCTCTGCAGTTTTCTCCTTTTGAAGCCCGCGGTGCAGCTGTGTTGGTTCAGGAGAAGAACATAGTGATTGGCAGTTGTCGCTCTTTTTTCTATGGGTTTTAGAGAAACTCGAAATTGCAAGATGATTTGCACGTACATAATGTAAATTTGGCAAGCTGTTTTACGTACGTGTACATATTAAACTGCAACGTTATTGACGCACAGGTAGAGAAGAAGCGGAGTGACTTTTGAACCAATCAGGATGCAGAACACAAGGCACGATGCAAATCCGTGAAGTAGCGAAACCGTGAAAAGTAAACCGGGTTATAGCGGGGGATCACTGTAGTACATTTTGGTTTTTTTACTGCAAAAATGAAGGGAAAAAAATCATGTTTCAAAGTGATCAGATCAAACATGTATAGAACAAATAAAAATGCACCAAGTTTAAAAACAAAGTTAAAACATGAAAATAAAGGTATAGAAAAAACAGTTTTGGGCGTCGTCTGCTTCACTCTGCTGTCCTTCCTTCTAGTGATACACGATAATGACTTTACAACCGATACCCGATATTTTCCTGCCTCTTGTATTTTTTAAATACTTAAAAAAATATATAAGTAAGTACAAAATAACAGCGGATGGCTCTTATGTATTCAACAAATTTGCAGAACTAGTTTTACCTGCAAATAAATTGAACAACAGATTGTTCAAACACTTTATTAGCTTTTTCCGTCTGCCGATAATTATCGGTATCCGATATTATCGTGCAACCCTACTTTCTTCCTCTTCCCTGCCGGAGCATCTTGTGCATCTATATTGGCAGATATGCAAAAACGTCAATAGAAACTATTGTAGTGATTTAAACGCCAGTCTTTGTGTGCTCATGTATACAGCTTCAGGTTCTTGTGATGGTTGATGGGGTCAAGATGGAACCTGGCGTTTCAAATTTGGAGGAAGACCAAGTCAAAAGAGAACACGGTGAAAATGTACACGCTGAAGAGTCAGAAGGTGCGTGTTTCCAATCACTTTACAAACACACGTCAAGTGTGTAGACTTATGCACAACTGGATGTAAGGATTTTGTTTTCCAGGAGGGGTTTGTGACGATGGCATAAGACACAGGGAGGTAGAGAGAGATGACGGAGGGAGAGTCATGGAAGTGGAGTTGGTGGAAGGCAGCGTTGCCACGGCAGCAGCAGCAGCACTGTCTTCAGCTGCAACAAAGGCAAAGGTAAAGGCCACACAATGATGTTAGGTGGAGGTTAGACCAATGGAGAATATTGGATTCCTCTGAAAAAGGCAGAATGATGACAGATGTGAAAGATTTCTTAGAGATTTCAATGATTTCCTGGAAATGAGTCAATAAAAGCTGCAGAAACATAAAATGGCAGCTAAAAAGGTTCTCTTATGTTTCAGTACCAACAATTTGGCTTACTTTTTTTTGTTTTTTTGTAGCACTTGGCAGCTGTAGAAGAACGCAAGATCAAGTCCCTGGTGGCTCTGCTGGTGGAGACACAGATGAAGAAGTTGGAGATCAAGTTGAGACACTTTGAAGAACTGGAGACTATAATGGACAGAGAGAAAGAGGCAGTGAGTGATTACTGCCGTCAGTAACCCTGTTTTAGTTTAATCTGCTCTGAGTAACTGTCGTGTTTCTGTCTTGTACAGCTAGAACAGCAGCGGCAGCAGCTTCTGACAGAAAGACAGACTTTCCACACTGAGCAGCTAAAGCAGGCAGAGCTGAAAGTTCGCCAGCAGAGGGAGCAGCAGCCGGGACAGCCTGGATACCCGGTGCAGAATACAGGTGTGACAAGAAGACCTCTCCTGAGGGATGCATCGCCTTACCCTTTTCAGCACTTTCACTTTGATCTCATTTTCCTTTTTGGTGTCTAATTCTGTGTGTCTGCTGTTACACGCTAGTCCTCCTTTCTTCAGGTCAGTCTGTAGCCAACCGCGTGCTGCCGGGGGGAGGGAATCCTCAGACCATGGCTCCTCGACATCCAGGAGCTCCCAATGGCATCTGTGAGTGTTGTTTCACAGGGCTCCAGACTAACTTTTTTCACTAGGAGCACAGTGGCCCCTAACTGAAAATTTTAGGAGCACAACCAGAAAATTTAGGGGCGCATACCGTAGATCAACATGCTAACCAAATCTACTAATTTCTACTGTATTACGAATAAATACTTTAATAATAGATGCAGAAATTACAATGTGCTGTTTCTAATTTAGTGTCAGATTTTATTCTTCACTTTTGAAAATGCAACAAAAAGGTAAACTGACAGCACCATCGCTGTCATGACAGTAAAATAGTAAAGAAAACGGATGGAAATTTATCTTTGTGACACCAAATAGGTGTAGCCAAGATGCACAATAAGCGTGTTTGAGATCACCCAGGTGGACTCAACGCTGCGCCGATCACCTGGTGTGAGACATATAGTTTTGTTTTTGCTCCAACATCAACTGTCAATCATCACTAAAATATTGCGAGAAAGGGGTGGGAGCAAGGGGCAAACCAACCCGGACACAGCTGGAAACTGAATTGACTGAAAGCTGCCAAACAGACTACAAAACAATGCATTATGGGACATGTGTCCTGATGGTTTTTGTAGTTGAGTGATTAATTAAAATAATTTAAAATACCAATTCATTAAAAAAGGCTACATGCATTACAAAACATTAAAATAATCATAAAATATATAATAACACAGATCATACTAAGGGGGAGAGGAATATTAAAACTAAATTGAATGTTAAGGACAACTTCAACTTCCTGTGGTCCTTCAGTCTTGCTGCAGATTCGCCTTCATCTCACAGCCCCCCACCCCGGCCTGGGGGGGTGGGGGTGGGTGAGATGGCAAGGTGAGGTGCCGGTTCATCTCAAACACGTCTATCGTTGCATTTTCCCCACGTATTTTCAGTGTCTAAAACTAATGTTGTTTTTGCCCGCACGTGTTTAAAGTTCAAGCCCCGTTAGCTGTCACGCACGTACGTGGGGGACATTCATTATCCTCAGCTGACCCGACTCCCGCGGGAGCGGTGTGCTGCCGTAACAGCTGTGCATAAGCGTCTGATGCGCCGCCGTAACCAAAACCTAAACCTTCCTCCGGGTCTGTGCGACCCATCTAGGAGTGGATGCATCAGATATGGGCGGAGCAGGACGCTTGTGACCCACCCACTGTATTTTCTACATCACAAACTTTCTGTTGTTTTTCTGTCACAGATCCGTCCTCACAGCCTGATGGTATAGCATCTGCACAGACTGCCCCCCCACCATCAAGTCACAGCTAATCGGACCACCGAATGGGACACGCAAAGAAAAATGGCTGCTCCTGAAACCCACCAGACCAATGCCTTTCACATTGTTAAAAAAACAGCCACTCAGACCCAAGTCTGTAATTCATCCTTAGTTCTGTGTTTTAGACTGAAAGCTTCAAAAACATGTCAAGTTGAAATGTATCTGGTCTAAAGCTCAGCTAGTCTTTCTGTGAACTATGTGTGTTCATGTCATGAGTTGAGGAATCTGTACTTGACTCATTAAACTTGTTTTTCTATTGAACTGAATGTGTTTTCTGTTCCTGTATGCATGTTCCACTATCTGCAGCAAAAAGTAGTACACTTGAAGTTTATTTTATGAAGTATATTTGAGTATCAGTATAAATATAGTAGGTCTATTATAGACCATGTACCAAGTGCAGGAAGTATACTAACTGAATAATTATTCAGACTAAATTGGAACATTTTAAGTTTACAATATATAGATAGTACAGGAATGTAACCCTTGTGCTATCCTAAGTACGTTAATGTTTGGAGTGGGGTCATCTAGACCCACTAGACAGTGTTCTGAACCTTTTTTCTTCAATGATTTGTGATCTTCACTGGTGTCCATGGATTACATGAAATCTTTCCACCTTTATCCACCTTTGTCATGGTAGGAAGAACACGTCAATGTAAGGGTGGGGTCATCTAGGATAAACAAGGGATAAACAGTAGACTTCAAGTATACTGCCTCACTTTTAGTACAGCCCAAGTATACTTGTAATGCACTTAAATAAACTACTTTGTTGATATTTTATATTCAGGGTCAAAACAACTGCAGTAGTTGTAAGTACTTGTAAGTGCAGTCTTATCTGCATTTGCTGCTTTATTAACGGCTCCACATGCTCTTCTTTTATTATTTGGACTCTATATCTCTTTTTTAAATTTAGGTTAAAAAAAAGGCCAGAGCACAAATATTACCCAACCATAGGACTGAAAATGGTTTGAGGTGTGAAAAAGCATTCGTAACCCTTGTGCTATCCAAGGCACTTTACCATTGGGAGTTGGGTCATCTAGACCCACTAGGCAGTGTGCTGAACCTTTTTTCTTCAATGATTTGTGATCTTCACTGGTGTCCATGGATTACATGAAATCTTTCCACCTTTATCCACCTTTGTCATGGTAGGGAGAACACGTCAATGTAAGGGTGGGGTCTTCTAAGATAGCAAATTAAATTTCTTGAGATGTTTTTTTATCTGCAAGTGTTTTGGATCATTTATCCATATTCTATACCCGCTTGTTCTCTGGGTACACTCTGGATAGTTTCGGTCCATCACAGGGTCACATGGTGACATATGACTCATACACGTATTCACACCTAGACCTCTGATCAGAAGGTTGCAGGTTCTGTTCCAGCTTTGATCATGTGTTGAAGTGTGCTTGGACAGACACTGAAGCCCACATTGCTCCTGATGGTCTTGTTTTCTACTTTTGTAGCTTATTATTGATAAAATGATCCTTGCAATCACTAACGCTAGAGGTATATCTAATAAAGCAGGACACTGGCCAAAAAAAGACCAGAATATGACCCCACCCCCAATGCAAGAAAACTTTTAAACGTCCCCAGAAATTCTAAGAAATTTTTCTTGATCACTGTAAGGGATCGAGCGGCCAGAGAGGACAACAGAAGTTTATCAAAAATGAAAATTTTAATTTTCTCAAAAAATGTAAAAAGATGAACAAACTGGGCCCGTAAAAGAGGTCAACAGAAACATAATTAACTCAGGCAATAACCTTAACTTAACCAACTGAACAGACCAAGTAACAGAAACAAACTGACCTAACCAAAGACACAACAGGGGAACATATATAGTGGCTGATCAGACCACTTGAGAAACATGGGGGGAACTAACATGACTACACAAACATTTAACAAAGACTATAAAGACAAGACTAAAACACAACACTTGCATGGTCTCCTAGTGGAAGAGAAAATCATCAAAAGCTGAACAAAATGAATAATGACCAACAGAAGCAAAGCAAATAAACATTAAATAAGTCCATTAGTTTCTCCCCTGGAGGTTCCTGTAGATGGCGCCTGCCCAATTGCCTGACTGGAGTATTTAAAGGCTGTGAAGCCTTGAGCTCCTCCTTTGCCAGTCCTCACAGCACAGCTCCAGGAGCAGAACCTCAGCCACACCCGTACAGACCAGTAGCACCCTCAGCACTGGCAACTCAAAAAACAGGTGACATTAATTAAAAAAACCAAAATAAGTAAACTAAACAAATGTACATGTGCTAGAAATGATTGAAAATAGATAATAAATATATATTTTAACTCAAAGAAATGTGTGCATTTATTTAAGAATAAAGAATCTGAAATAATAAAATTAAAAAGAAAGTGTGCAATGCTGGGGGGAGGTTACCGCCATTTTGTCTGTGGGTGTGGCAGGGTATGCTGCCATCACAATCACATTATCAAAGAAAATGCAACTATATGAGGAAAAGGATATACTTTTTGGATGACTTTATTTGTGAAGCAACACCTGAACAGCCTGCTGCACGTTGGCTTTTTATGCATCTGTGCCCAATGCTGCATAATATGGTGCCAGGTTATCACTATAGCAGGGAGTTTATGCAATTGTACACTGTTTTACAGCGCCATGCATGCAGCTGTGTCATCACCTAATGGCAGCCCAGGTTTTAATCTCACACTTCACTTTTACTATGGACTAAAGGACAGTTGCATTAAGCCAGAGGAGCAAAAAAAGAAAAACAATATTGGAAAAAATTAAATGTTATTTGAAAATAAAACTAGCACAGAGACGCGAAACCCGGTTAATAGAAATATATCACATTCTAGAAATTAAAAGCCACACGGGACATCTTTGCGCAGTGATGCGCATGAACAGAACTTCCTCTACTCTGGTTGGTTTGCCGTCCTCACAGGTGACTGGATCTCATCTATTGTCACTTCCTTTGAGTCACAGAGCTTAGCATGTGCTTGGAAGAGATAAGTCCCTGCTGATCTATTAAAAACCCTGCAGGTCTTGTGGCAACAGACTGATGCTTTGAGGGCATTTGCTGATTTTCATTTACAGTTTGCATCAACATTGTAATAACTTTTTTTTTTTCAAATTCACATGAGACATCTTTGCCCTCAGCTCAAAAATAGCAATATCATAAAATGAAGTCTAAATTTAGATTTTTGCAAAAATTAGTTAACATTTATCAATAATTTGAAAGCGTCATTGTTCCATGTAAAAAATAAGCCAGGCCTTAATAAAATAAAATAAAAATTGGGAAAAAAGGCTTGTTTAATGAATAAAAGAACAGATTCCTTCTTAGATAAGGAGCTTTGACTGAAACAAATAACTGCAGCATTGGAAACGCATTATTCTGCCCAGCCTTTGGGATTTATGGTGAAAATTGGTTTGTTTTTTAAAGTGTGGGTGACATGGTCTATTTTAATAAGCCAAAATATAGTAAATAGTCTCTATTTCATGTTGCGATTGTTTTTAATATTTTTCGAAAAAGAATAAATAGCGAAAAACGCAATATAAACAACGAGGACGGCCGCCGGCTTCACGCATTCCGCCGAATTCGCGCCGCCCTGTTTGTGACGTAACGAAAGGAAGACAAGGCAGACAACATGGCTAGCACCGATAGCGAAGCACAGAGTGATGCTACCGTCTCTATTAGCGATTTATCATCAGATGAACAGAAAAATGAAGAGGAAAGTTGCGGAGATTATCATGATGATGAGTCACTTTTGCAACCGTATCGATTCGAACCCTTTTGCGAAAGTGAGGAGGATATAGTATAGCAGAAAGTAGTAGGTCTAGTGATGCCGATGACGATAGCCGGCATGAAGATTCGGCTAGACTCCAGTAAGTCTAAAAAATGTATAAAATTAAATTACTCCACTTACCCTAAAATATACTCAAAATGTCCCCTTTTGGCCTAATCTAAACAAAGGTAAACACTGGTTTTCAACCCAATTTACAAAATAAATGTCACAAAATAAAAGTTTCCCAGATATTACTACTCTTTAGTTAACAAAGCCACTGTATACCATTAACAACTGTGGAACATTAACAGTTTTACCTGTTTGAACCAGTTTGAAACCTTTTCTCGTGCGCGAGCGCTCACACACACACAGTTCAGTTTACTTACGGTACCGGCACCTCAAAAGAAAAAAAAAAAAACCGTTGCAGGCCTGTTGCTTCTCTTGCAAAACATTGAGTGCGTTGAAATACTCCAGTTCGATCCAAGGACAACAGAAAACACGACTACTTCGCCTCAATGTGATCCATCGTGATGCACACTAGCCTAGCTTAGCAGCCTCCGCTCCCGACTCCAGCGCCGTCCTCTCCGACCCAGAAAACGGCTCGCTCGCTTCCAGCTCACCCGCCTTTCCTCGACTCAGAAGCCAAGATCCTCCTCCCAACTCTCCGTTCAAAATTCTTCGTTTGTGTCCCGGTTTTTGTCCCTTCGAAAACGCAGACTTCTCTCCTGCAGATCTGGAGGGAAAAATCCTTCGCCGTCCACCTTCTTAAATTTTCCCCTTTTCAGCAGCGTTTCTTGTTTTGGGAATTTTATACACAGATACACTTTCACTAGATGTATTGCTACATCCAGCTGCCACACAACGACTTGGCATGTTGATGATTAACAGATTTAAACACGAGAGAAACGAAGACTACCTGTTTTGTTTACATGCTGTCCTAAGCGCAACTGCGAAAGGCAACTCCCTTTCGTTACGTCACAGGTCATATCGGGTTCACTTCCAGCCTGCGCTCTAGCGGCAGATCCAAATCTCTGATTCCTTCGAAAGATGTCTATTTTTCATATGCTTCGGATTTTTTTCGACGCAAACTATTGGTATCAATAGAATCAGCGTTTAAAGGGCTTTTTTATTTGACAAAGTTGTTCAAAGCATGGCATCCACACTTTAAAGTTGTTTGTTAAGGCCATATATAGGTAAAGGCAAGCGTGATGGGCTGCTAAGTCCATTTTTTATTTTTAGGGGGGCAGGGGGTGAGGTGCAGTATTTCTTTGTTGATTTTAGATTTTTTGCAGGCCATCATGTTTACGGGAACAGTCACTGTACTGGGGCGGAGGTGGGGGGCTTTGGCCATGCCTACATTCAGCCTTGCTAACCCCCCTGATATTCTACCTTCACCCCATGGTGGGGCGGCCCTGGGCTGTCTAACCAGTAAAATGCTGCAGTTTCTTTTCCACGGCAACTCATTCTGAGATGGAGAGGTCTTGGACATCCTGTCCACCCCTCACTGTTCAACACAAGAACAGGATGGAAAAACTAGAGGACAGAGCACACACACATACTGAGCTTGGCCTCAAATTAAGTGTGTTCTTTTTTGCAGTCTTTCCCAGTGAGATCCATCTGTTCCTGATGCACAGCAAAGAGCCCCTTCTAACTCTTTAGTCAACAAATATTATAATCCGCTCATCAAAGATTTCAAAGCATATGCAATGAATAAATGTGAGCATTTGGCATGGATGATGTGAGCAGGGATGTTGTGGATGCAGGTTTGTTCCACTCTGTTTGGCAGCATTTCAGTGAACATTATCCTTCATTTTGGAGAACTCTCCCACCCAAATCAACTCTCCTTCTTTGTCTTTTCCATGCATAGCAGCCCCTTCCCTCACCCACTCCACCTAGTAAAAGCTGCTGCAGGAGCAGAAATCTGACACATGCTTAAAGCTTTTTGTCTTTTGGAGGATATCGTAACGATTCAATTCAGATCTCAATTTCTGGTTGACGATTCCCTGACCTAAGATCGATCCAGGACATCTTTAGCCAAAACTTCAACCAGTGTGACTCAGAGATAAATAAATACCTGTCACTGAACAATGCAGGGGAAGTTTTCCAGATTCCTTGCATTTCTTTCAAGATATTCAAATATGTTTACAAACAAGTAAACAAGAATTACTGGAAAAACCCATTTAATTTCCTAAAGTTCAGCCCACTGTTGTTTATCCACATCAAAATAATCCAAATAGAACATTATTAGGACATTCTAGCACACTGTCCGGTCATGTCTTTGCTAAATTCAAAGTATTTCCGGACATTGGACTGGAATGATGGACTGGTCAGTTTTTGTTGCATCATGTGTTGTCTGCTGGGATGACACTTGGTCGTTTTTAAGTTATAGTAAAATAAACCTACAGTATCTCAATCCAACTAGTGGAAACAATCATTTTATTTCATTTTGAAGTGTTTTGTCATGGTATAGGTCGACCTTGCCTCAGATTGATTTGGTTGGATCATAGGAATAAAAATCGATTATTTGATTAATTTTTATGCCCCAAATAGTATTTCTAGACCTCTGCTGGCAGTTTTGTGGCTGATTGTCGAGTTCAGACATTTATATTAAAAAAAGGAGGTGTCTCCAGGTCAGCAGGTTTGTGTGAAGAAGCGGCAGCAGATGCTATTGTCTGGATTCTTTATGTCACTAAAGAAGATTATCCAGGCACTTGCACGCACATCAACACCTTCACAGCATTTGCAAACCTTTCTCTGCTTGCCCAAGGCGACACGCACCCAATAACCCACTGACATACAAAACACCACCCACGGAGAATCACGCTGTGCTGTGAAATGGAGCATATTGACATCTACTGACAACAGACGTGGCAGTCCAACAGCAGATCTACAAGTTATTCACGGAGCGTGCGTGTTTGTGCCAGAGTGTTGGCACTTTAGTGTGCGCGCACACCGCGGATGTAGCCGCTTGCGCAAATCGCGCGCAGGCGTTCGGCGTCGATCCCGTGTGGTTTCTGCAGACCCACCGCTGGTCGCGCGCTTTACTACTACAACTCCTCCTGGAGCCGCCGCCGCTGCTGCTGCTGTCGACGGATCCCAAAGCGCAGACTGAAGGAACGCGCGCTAAAGGTGCGGAGCAGAGAGCAGCCGCGCGAGGACGTGGGAGAGCCCACGCGTCTTTGAGGTGTTCACGCGTTCGTACGGGCAATAATGGAGGTCTGAACTTCGGGAGGATCTGCGGGGAGGATTAGCTACATCTGACCGGTGAGACGAACTAAGGGAAGGAATCCAGCTTGCATCGATCACCGGGTCACGGAGAGGAAACGTGCGTTATGGCGCGCGGGGACGCTCGTTTGTGGAGCTGGCAGGTGCTTTTGACCATCTCGATGGTCATCACCTCCCTGTCTGCTCACGGTAAGAACCGACTCAACCTGTGATTGTGTCACACGTGCGAGAATCAGACCGCACCTGCAATTGATGAAAACATTATCCAAAAGGATTTTTGGGTCATTAAATCAAATCGGCTTTTGGTGACTTGACTGGGGAAAGATTAGACATAACATTTTGCACCAGACAGTGTCAATTTACCTGGCAGATTTCCAACATTTTGCTTAAGTTATTAAAAGAAAAGACAAATTGGTGTGAACCACCGGGTCCTATCAGAATGGGAGGGTGTGATAATGGCTTTTTAATTTAAACATTGATCAATCTAGATTGAATTTTTGTTATAATGCAGCCAAACGACGAAAATGCACCCGATAAAAAAAGAGTCAAAGTCTGCACTAAATTCCTCAGGACATTCAAATGATGTCCGGTTAAAAAAAAAAAAAAAACCTCACACTACAGCCATATAGTTCGCTTTGTCTGCCTGCTGGTGGGTACGCGCCTGCGCCCAAAGCACCGCTAAAAACCAGGAGGATCTCGGGAATGTAAAAATGAGCTTTCTGCCGCTGCCCAGCAACAGGGATGGCCGTCCACGCAAAGGGGTCGCAGGGGTTCCACGCAGCCGCCGAAACCCGCGACGCCCTTGGTCCCCGCAACCCATGGTCTCCATGCGCAACCAGGCGTAAACGCAGCCACATATTGACCGGCACAACGCGCCTGCCGCCCTCCCTGTCATGATTGAAGGCAGACACCATGTGGAGGGGAGGTCTTGATAATTACAATTATGGAATTGTTCTTTTTGACCTCATAATGATAATGACTAGTGAATAGGTTTTCTTTCCTTTATTATATTTGGTGCTTAGAATCAACAGCAGATTACCCACAAAAATACAATAAAACAAGATTAATTTTATGATAATGCTGTAACATTCATTTAATGTTAATAAACATTTTTTTTATTTGATGCATATGTTTTGTTCATTTAAAAAAAAAAGTTCTGCCTAATTTGAAATTATAATATTGCAATAGTTGATTTTTTTGGTGGATTAGAATACTGTCACTATTTTTTTGGGTCATTTCTTCAGATGCCTCTAGTATAATCTTTACTAAATGAGCAAATATTCAATTTCTAAATCAAAAGTTTCCATCTCTATGGAAAGGGCGTGTCCACAGTTTTAAAGGCTGCATGCTGTGAGGTCCATCTGGCCCCTCCGCCCCAGACAGCTCATGAGATGTCACCATAGATCAGATCATTATTTCCCACAGGAGAGGTGGGGAAAAAAAGGCTATTTATAGTCCAGAAATTTGAAATTCATAGAAGTGAATGGATGACTGTTAGAGGGCTGGCTAGTCGAAGGTTGAAAACGATGGCAAACACGACAAAGAAAAAAAAAAACAGCAAAAGCACATAAAGGATTGAATGATGAAATGATTGACACCTGGTGTTGCAGTCAGCAGTTTGAGTTCGAGTCCATCCAAGCATCCTTATATCATTCCATCGTGCTCATGTTGAAGCCGCTGGGAGTCTAGCCAATCACAATGACCTCAGGTAAAACCTGTTACTATGGTGACAATGTAGTGCCAGAGGTTATCAGCAAAATCCCAATTAAAAATCCAAATATTTTCATTTTTCTAATGCAACTTCCCCTGAAGGAATTTAGGTTTGGAGTCCTGCTGTTGTGATCCCTGGATGTTCAGACAGACAGCTGCTAAGGATGTGAATCTGAGCAGAAAACAAATACCTCAAAATGAAAATTGAATTCTTATTAATGTGTCTGGGTCACTGTGTGTGTCTGTTAGACCTTAGGTGGAATTTTTTTTGACAGACAAAACCTGCCAGTTGATTGAAAATCAAGACAGACAGGGCACTAACACTGAATTCTCTGTTCACTGCAACTCTCTCGCTCCGCTCTTCCTCTCAACATGGCACCTCTTTGCGTCTCACCATGGCAACCGCACGATGCATGTGTGTCTGAGGAGAATCTCGTGGCGCTTGAGCCTCCGTTAATCTTAGTGACTCCAAGCACGTTCAGGTGTTTTTTGTACAAGCTCTGAATGAAAGGTCTTGAATTACAGTGATTCATGTTTCTCCTGCTTATGACTTAAGTTAATTTTCTCCTGTTCTACTCTGATGATGGAGAGTTTTTTGTGACACCCTCTTATATCATTTCATTGTTTGGAAAAAAAATCTGCAGCAAATTTTTATTTAACACTCTTTGTTTAAAAAAAAACATGAGTCTGTTTGCTTCTCTGCTTGCAGATTACCACGTGCAGGAGATGAGCTTTACGAGTTAGCCTCTATGCTTTAACTCTAAATCCTGACCTGATCAAGGCCTTAGGGTGTATTCAGACTGGGAAAAACCGTTTGGTCCTGGCCCAGTCCGCTTATTTTGTTCTGGATCGAGTCCTGAACCTTGTGTTTGGTCTGTAGTCAGACTGCCATCATGGGGACTTTCCTGTGGCGGACTAAACCTTATAAACAAAACAATGTGACTAAAGATCTCTTCTCTCATTGGTCATGAATTACGAGGGCGGGGTTAAGCAACTAGAAGCAGAAATTGTGAAAGTCCTGCTTTTAGTTCATTCAAACTTTATATTTCATTCACAAATTTTGTCTGTATCAACGTCAGGCTCAAAACTTTTTAGTCGCTTCTTTGGGT
Source organism: Oryzias sinensis (assembly GCA_037389245.1). Classification (NCBI taxonomy): domain Eukaryota; kingdom Metazoa; phylum Chordata; class Actinopteri; order Beloniformes; family Adrianichthyidae; genus Oryzias; species Oryzias sinensis. The sequence goes on along the minus strand of CM074488.1, from coordinate 38,776,265 downwards.
GGAGGCATCGTGCTGCAGGGCAGTTACTAACAAGAAGACAGCTAAGAAGTTACTGATGAGTGTTTATGACACATAGATTGTCAGGAAAACAGTGAGAAGTAATGTGTATTATGTTAAAAATAGTTTTAATGAGTCTGCATTCATCCAACCACATTTCAATGAGTTGATGTGTCTCATTGCTGTGGTGTTACAGGATTTTTTTAAGAGAATTCTGTTCAGGAACTACAAGGTAACTTTTAGGACGCTGTCACAGCAATGCATGGTGGGTGAGAAGACGCAGAAAAGCATATAAGACGCGTTTTCAGCTATGTCAAAATAAACGTTTTAACAAGGTGGACCCTTTTTTCCTCTTTGATAACGCGACAAGTGTTGTTTTATATTTGTCTGCAGCTCATCTGTTGTTACATTCTAGTGTTTAGATCACGTGACCACCAGCTACAGGGGCCGTTTCGGTCCAGTTGTTCCGCTCCAAGGACGGTTTGTATTCAGACTGAGGAATCTCAGAGCGAACCGAAGCTCAGTCTGATTGTATACAAACCAAGACCACCTCTAAAGATGGGTCTAAGGGCCTGAGAGCAGTTCCTGGTCCCAGACTAGGGTCTGCTTGGGTGTATTCAGACTCAAAATTTGTTCTGGATTATTGGGGGAAACAAACTCTGGTTCACTGTAATTGGACCAAATGTGTCCAGTCTGAATACACCCTTAAATATTAGAGCAGATGGATCCATCAATCAGTGTGTCTTGAGCAGCAAAATGCCATTTTAACACCATTCTCAAGTCCACAGTTTCTAATATAGTTTCTAAAAAAAACAACACATTTTTTAAAATGTGCTAGAACAAATCTATTTCAAATGCCAGAAAAATGTCCTTGAGTCATCTAAATGTTTGTCAGAATTGACATTGTTCAATGCAAAGACTGTAACGTTTTCAGAAAAACCTGCAGGAAGCCTAAAGTAACTGTAATTACATGTGAAGCCACAATTCGAGGTTTAAAACGGAACCATTTGTTTCGTCATTGAACCAAATCGTGGGGAATGTGAATCAGTGAGTCCCTACTGCTCAGAAGTCTGTTTATGAAAATGTGTGATGCTAGGTTCACACCGCACTCGCCAATGCACGTTCAAGCACCACTTTCAATGAAAAGTCTATGTAAATGCACGTTTCAGGCTTTTGTGTTCAAAACGCTTGTTTTCACGCATCATTACGCAAGTGTCTACGACTGAATGTGCAAAACGAGTGTCCACTGAACACTTGTTGACTCACATTTAGTAGTGATGTATATGGCGCCCCTTTTAAATCATGGATGTGCCAACCATTTGAAATTGACCATGGAGTTCTCCTAATAATTGCGGTTTGGAAATGTATGACACCAAGTCTTTCATGTACCGGAACAGAGCTGTTATTTGCACCACTTTGACATTTCCCACCAAGCCTTTTCAACCTGTCGGTGGCCAATATGTGCTAGAATTGAGTAGAAACAGTCCAGTGTGAACACTATCGGCTAAATGTGCGTTCAAGATCATGCGTTCTTGAACACCTTTCGCATGCCTGGTGTGTGAACGTAGCTTTGAAAGGATTTATTTTTTAAAATATTTATTGCATTACACCAGGTAGGTGTTGAGCCAACTAAAAGATTTTCCTTTATTGTTACTGGCAAATTTAAACAAAAGTATTTTTTCTAAATTTATTGTTGTTGCTTTGTAATACACAAGACCGATATCAACCCAAAACAAAACCGTGACCCAAAAATTGAGGTTTGAACCAAATGGTGGGGAAAGTGAATCATTGCATCACGACACATTTTAATTTGTAGTCTACCTCATCTCTAAAAATCTATTTTGCGATTTTAAAAAATTAAATAAATTAGACCTTACAAAGCCTGTGCTTTGAAAAATGATTATTCATTAAAAACAAATCTGATGATGCTCCAGCTGCCTGCACAGTAATTTATTTTTAAAGATCAAAAAAGAAATGGTTCCATGAGGCTCCCACCCACTGGGCATCATGTACTGTGTTGTTGTCTGCACTTGTATAGTTTTTGTCTCCACACATTGTATAAAGCAGTGTTGATATACTTTTTTTGTCACCGATGCCTCCCCCCCCATCGTAATCCATCTACACCCACGCTAAGTAAGGTGCGCCCAACATGGCTGGTATTTCTGTTGTTTTGTACTGGAGCAACATTTGGTATGTCAGTATAAAAGCTGTGCATATGACGATAAACTACAATTTGATTTGATTTGAAAGTGGTTTAGTCTTTACAACAGTCTTTGAAGGATACACCCATGTTCAAGTCTTTTTCTTGACAAAGTTAACTCTTTAACACCCGAAGCTTCAGCTCCAGTGTTGCCAATCCTTGGACTGTAACTCTTTAACCGCTTACGCAGTTAATGTAATTCCAGTGGATTCTAAAACGGGGGGAAAAGCAGCTTTTTGTTGATATGCAACACTTTACAGCAGTTTACACAATCAACATGAATCGGCTAATTCTGCAGCGGAAAAAAATCTGCTTTTCAGGATCAGCTGATTCACGTTGATCGCGTGGCGTCTTTGCGCCAAACGGCGTGTTATTTAGGGTTTGTGTTGATCCAATAGTTTCACATGTCTCCCACCAACAAAGTTTATGTCTGGCTTACAGGAAGACATTCACTCGTCAAGCGCCATCATCACCACAACCACTCGTCTGTCAACAAGGAGGCCTTGGACACCAGGATGGTCCTCAGCGATGACTCGGCAGAAAAGGACCACCTCATTGGAGCAGGACACAGACCAAGCCTTTCACTCCATTCAACCAGACATCACCGCTCTCATAAACACCATTACCTAGATTTTGCTGAAGAGGGCACACCTGTGGCAGAGGAGCTAACTGCCGGCGGGGGACCAGATGCTCATGGGAATTCCTTGTCCGATGACGTAATCCCCGTTAAGTTTCATAGCCCTGCACTAGACGTTGTGCCCTCTGATGTAGCTTTTGATTGGGCAAAAGTCCCCAAACCGCAAAAGCAGAAAAGTGGGGACTCCACCCAATGGGGACTGTCTGACTTTTACGACGACCCAGCTCCTGACGATGATCTCTCAGCATTAGATTCAACTCCTGCACCCGATCCCACCCCGTCACCTCCACCTGATGTGGATGATGAGAATCCACTCCTGCCCGGAACCCCGGCAGTTTTTAATGAAGTGGGGCCAAAAATGGACACTGGATCATCTCCAGCAGCCGGTCCCATCCCAAGCCCAGACCCAGACCAGGGTTTAGGTGTTGGTGGAGCCATGGGTGCAGATGGTTGTAGGCTGGGCTTTGTACTTTCTGGACCTGGAGTTTGTGTTGCTCAGTGCGACACGGAGCCTAATTTCTGCTTCAACGGAGGAGTGTGCACCGTAGTACCAGGGATGGGAGCCTTCTGCAGGTGGGAGATGTAAAAACTTTATTCATGTACATTGGAACTGAGCGGCTGAGCTTTTTATTTTCATCTAGCATCTTTCTTTTCCCCTGAATTTGAGCAAATAGAATTTTTTTTTATATTTTTAGTTAATTGCTTTGGTATGGGATGATAGGTATTTATAGTATTGGGCCCATTTCCAATGTGTTTATCTCCCAACAAAAGAAAAGATTTAGGGCGATGAAGACAAACAGCAGCTGAACAAGCAGACAGAGCCAGACGGCTGGCTTAATGTGTCAGGAGGGCTGGTCAAGAGCGCAACAGGGTCTCTAAAGGATTAGTTTTTGAGGCAGGGGGTAAAGACTGGGTTTGTCTTTGAGCTGCTGACAGACACAATTAGATTGATTGTGTAACAGTGCAGTATCATTAAGAAGTGCATCAGAATCCATTTGCAAAAAGGAGTCCAAACACACACTTCACATCTGTTTTGTATCCGTCTGTCAAATCCTGCAGCTTCATGAGGAGCTTGGAGGTGTTGCAGGTTCTGAGTCACATCACATGCACACATATTTTAATGTGAAAAAGTAAGCACAGGTAGTAAAAACACAGCTGTGAGCACATGCTCTGATTCCTTGATCTCATTAGGGTCCGTGCTGTAGACTGAATCCCTGCTTTGCTAGACAGACGTTAGAACAGGCCATCACCTCCAACCATCCTGTCACTCAACACGGTTGGTGAATTAGTCAAATTCACTGAAAACGTGGGAACATAAGCTGAAGATAAAAGTTGTGCCATTTTAATGAATCAGGTCAGCAAGCTAAAACTGCTAATGAGATATTAAAGGCTAATGCGGCCCATATGTCCTCTTCCCTTTGCATCCAGGTGCAACGTGCAGGAATATATCTGGAACAAAGGCACGCGCTGCGAATGGGCTGTCACGGAGTTCCAGGTGTTGTGCGTGGTGGTGGGCGTGGCCTCTGTTGTGCTCCTAATGCTCTTCATGATCATAGTATTTTTTGCCAAAAGACTTTACCAACTCAAGAACGAGAACAGGCGCCTTCGCAAACGCAGGTGGGTGAGAGAGTTTGAAACCATTCTCTACATTTAAAGACCCACTCCGAACATCTTTTAATTCATTTAAAAAGCGTTCCCAGTAAAGTTTTAATTAAATATGGCTTTTTTTTTGCCATAAAAAAACAAAAAGGCAGTTCATTAGAAATTCTCCTCTGTGTTGGCCCAACACAAGCTCGCCCTCACTCCCATCATCCATCTGTTTACACGTTCTCCTGCTAGCCTGCAGCTCAGCCTAACATTTATTTTATTTGATTTACAGTCAGCTCAAGAATGACATGTACACTCTTTGGCTACACAGTCAGGAAGTATCGCTTTAAAGCCACTTAGGGAGAGTTGTCCCAGCAGTTGAAGGAACACATCATGCATTACCAGTGCAACAAAATTGCGAGCAGTATTGGAGCTATCCAGCTGTACAGTTTTGAGCCAGATGCCAGGATGAGGAGAACGAAGACGTTCATGGATCTGGTCGTCTACAAGTGGATGCACTAAGCTGTGTTCACACTGAACGCAATTTGCACGTCAGGGGTGTCCAGTTTAAACGCACAGATGAGGTCAGAGGTAGTGTGGCGCATCTATGATCGTCTGGCAGCAGTGGGTTCTAACTCAAGTAATTAGAGACTTAGCTTTGGGACATGACGTGTTGCTAAAGTGATCAACGGATGGAGTCCAAAACCAACATAGAGGAGTTTGTGCCCCGCCTGGTGTATTTTCTTTGTAATAATTACGATCAATTAAAATAGAAAACACTTTGAACAAAGACTAACTCAGAACTGCAATTTTAAGCTGAATTTTTTTCTTATAAAGTATGTCCTCCATCATCAGAAAAATGCCCCAAGGACATGTTTAAAACACCAAAAACAACATTTACATCAGAGTGGGTCTTCAAGTTCTAAAAAATTGAATGTTCACAAATGTTTCCGTCAGGAAAAAAAAAGTCTTTTTCTGTCCCTGCAGTAAGTACCGCACACAGAGCAGCGAGCCACAGACAGACGGCCTCTCCGTTTCAACAACGGCGGACAGCTCTCAACCAAATGTAAGGAAACTCTGTGACACCCCCCCGCCTGCTCCCCAAGCTCATACTCACAACCTGGCGTACTATGACAACATTATCTGTCAGGTATGCCCTTAGCTTCCTCGTGTTTCCTCCGTATTTATTTAAATATTTTTCATTTTTTCTCCTCATTGCACGGTTTCTCCTCCATTTCTCCCAATTATTTTTCTTTTTTTAAATTACCTGGCATGTCTGTCCCATCTTGTCTTCAACTTTTCTTCTGCTGACCTAAACTCACTACAGAAAATCGGCGGTTTCCATTAGGTGTTCTGCTTGAATGTGTTTGTCTAATGGCTTTCATAATCCTCTCAGAGGCCATCGACAGCCAGCTTTACCTGGGAGTATAAACACAGAAACCCTTATAACCATTTTCAGGTAAGAGCAGCAGAGGAACGTGCAGCCGTTCCTTTCCCCGGCTTTGCATTAAACCTCCCCGATGTAAAAATGCTATAGACGAAAACTTCCGGCGCCCTTTTTTTTTATTGCTTCTGGTCCATTCCCTCTCCAGGTGAAATGATTGATCACCTCCTGCGCGTCTTCCTGCAGCACAGATGTTCAGAGATGTTATGACACTGCTGTGTGAATAAATTGCAAGCTCCTTCATCTGCTTCCTCTCTAACCTGAGCCTCTGCAGTTTCCTGGGAGGCTCAGTGACACAGCCGAGGCTCCATTTTGTTCCTGCAGCACAGCCATTTTAGGTCCCTGTGTTGTGTAGTTCTCACCCAGCTCTTTTTTATTTTTTATTAATTTGTTTGTTTTGCAGATTCTTCATGAATTTAAAGCTAAATAAATCCACTTAAACCTTTTGAGTTTAAATGTGCTGCATATCTGTTTCCATATTTCCCTGGTTCACCTCATTTCTATTGGGCTACGAAGTCCAAGCTTTAACATTGCTGATGCTCTTTATATGACTCCAAGGCTAAAATAGAGGAAATCTCAACTAAAAGCATGGGCAAATACTCCAAACTAAAAGCAAAGGTTTATGAAAACACTGTTGTGTCCTGCAGCCTCTGACGGATCAATTGTGTCCTACATACCGCCTGCTGTGCCCATGACCTTCACACGTCTGTGACACGCCAATAAACAAACATTTACAAACGGACACATTAGCTGGACAGCTACAGGAGAAAAAAACAGATCTACAGACATAACCACAGGCAAATTGATTTCCTAAAACTTATTCTCAGCCTATTTGTCACACTTGGTTGCGTAAATAAAAGAGAACATAATCTTACTTTTAAGCTCTCTGTGCTCCGCTGACATTTCCTTGCAGCGGTTATGGAGAGTGGTTTTTACTTTTGTGTGTGTGTGTGTGTGTGTGTCTGAGGATGCTCTAAATGTCAGGTCGAAAAGCTAAAAAGTCTGAGCCGTTTCTTTTTAAATGTCATGATACGTTTTTAAGTGCAGGGTTACAACAGTTGATTAGATCAAGCTTGAGTGTTTGGGTCAAGAATCAGCCTATAAAATGACTCTAATGAAGGAAATGATAAGTTTTTGTACAGTTTTAGTTCATGACAGGAAATTTTAAATGCATGAACAATCTCACCATGTTTTCCTTCATGACACATGCTCAGACGTTGGAGTTCAGGTGCATCCAGTGGCGGTTTTTGATATGGGCGATGTGGGTGGTCGCCCAGGGCGGCACTTCGCAGGGGGCGGCATTTGCCGTGCCCGATGCGTTACATATAATGTGCTACTATATTCAAAGTAGCACATTATGTGCTTTTAATTTGAAATTGGCAGAACAAACACCCGTGCTCAACCCAATTTCGACAAAAGCAGGCAATTGGGATTATTTCCCACAATTCCTTGCTCCGACACAGCAGACCCGACGCGCACGTGACCACCGCCCTCTGCTGCAAGACGCTTACGGCCACACCTCTTTGCGGTAGTCTTTGGAACATAACTAGTCAAAAACTAGAGAGGGGGGCGCAACTCGCCAGTGGCTGGCTGAATCACACTAACAGGTGATTGGGAGTCTTTTTCTATCTGACAATCAACCCTGGGCCGCAGCTGCGCCTCCCATCATAGAGACGGAGTGTGTGAGAGGGAAGGGGAGGGGGCGGGGGGATGAGCGCAGACCATTTTTTATGGATTGAGTTTTTTTGGAGGATTTCAACTGTTTGTGTTGCACAAATTTAGGGAAATGCCAAATATTTTTGGAGTAATCCCACTGATGAGTTCTATGATTTAGTCTTTAATGTTTTATAAGACCTAAACATATTAATAACAATTTGTTTTATTTTTTAGATCTAATCCCTCTGATGTGTTTCACAAAGACACACACAGGACGTCACACATTAAGAAATTAATACTAAAAATGAAGCAGGAGTCCAGCTCTAAAAAAATGCTCTAAAAATGATAAAGGAGCAAAAAAGCGGAATTATTTGATTTGTAATTTCTTATTAATATTTCCAGGCTTTCTTTGTTTTGTTCTGCACAGAATATATTTCTATGGAGAGCAAAATATTACAAGTTAATTAGGGTTTAATCCATAGTCCAGAAAATTCATGCATTCTTTGTGTAAAATGGCTAAATAGAAGATAGGGAACACACAGGATGTTGTCAAATTTTGTATGTGTGCGGGGGGGGGGGGGGGGGCTGGTGGGGTTTCTTGCCCAGGGAGTAAGTTAGTGTAGAACCGCCACTGTGTGCATCACTTCTTTTTCCTCCAAAAGTCTATTTTGTGGTCGTTGACGCTTCCTGACCTTTCAGCTGCTTTTCCAGAAAGTCAGAATCTTTTGAGGCGTCATTTTGCTTTTTGTCTTTTTTGCACAAGCAGGAAGATTATTGGCAAAAATCTTAACAATTTAGTTTGGAATTCTATATAAATGTTTTGCACAGTTAGAACAATTTCAGCAAGTTTTTTTTGGTAATTAGTAAAATTCACATTATTGTGTGAGTTCTATATGTTTTAGTCTTCTTTACTGAGCAATGGCTGTATTTTAAATGATCAATCCTGTTGTTGTTTTAAAGCTATTTTAATAATAATAATACATTTTATTTAAAAGCGCCTTTCAGAACACCCGAGGACACTGTACAGATTCAAAAGAAAGCAAAATAAAATCACAACATGTTAAAAACAATAAATAAGTTAAAATCATTAATAAAATCAGACAGCAGATGAAAAATTGAGATCTGGAAAAGCAAATTTAAACAGGTTTTGAGTCTGGATTTAAAAATTTAAAATGAGTCATTGTGACGGAGTTCTGGGGGGAGAGAGTTCCAGAGTTGGGGAGCCGAGCGGCTGACGCCACGGCTCCCCATGGTGACCATACGGGCCGGAGGGACGGAAAGCTGAAGGAAGGAAGAACGGAGAGAGCGAGAGGGAGGGCTAATAGGGAGGAGATTAGAAATATAAGAGGGAGCCAGGTTATGGAGGGCTTTGAACGTGTAGAGAAGGAGTTTAAATTGAATCCTGAAAGCTACTGGAAGCCATTGCAGCTGCTGGAGAACGGGACTGATGTGATGGAAGGAAGGAGTTCTGGTGATGATGCGGGCTGCCGAATTCTGGACCAATGTATTAATGAGTCAAAACTTATTTATACATTTTCCAATTTTAATTAATAAAACACATACCGTACTTCAACCCAACAGTTGAATTTAGCAAAAAACAAACAAAGAGAAACTTAGTTTGGTCATTTTCATGAAAATCAAAATGACTCCAGTTTAAGTTCATAAATTCAATAATTATTTACAAAAAAGGTAAAGCAAATTCAGTGAGATTCCTGAGCAGAAATGATGTCCACCTCATTTTTCTGTCTGCAGTAATAATTATATGTTTGAGACAATTGAAACATTTTAAAAGATAAATGTAACTTTTTTTGTTTGATGAGGTAAGTTTTTTTTTTATTGTGAGACTTTTTGACACATTTACAACTTTATTGTTGTAAATTGTAGAGTTTGTTTTCCAGAATTGTATGACTTATTCTTATAATTTTATGACTTCATTTTTCATAAAAAATGGACTCCATCCATTTTCTGAACCTGTTGCCTCCCTTTCGAGGTCACAGGGCTGTCAGAGTCTATTCTGGCTACTTTCAGGGTCACGTAATCACACCTAGAGACAATTTAGAGTATGAAATCAAGCTATGACAGGACTTTGGGTGGTGGAAGCCTGGAGAAAACCCACTCATTGCAAGAACCACACAGAAAAGTCCCAGCTTGGATTTGAACCAGGGCCATCTCACTGTGAGGCAAAAGCCATTGAACCAACATGCAACCCTAAAATGTTGACTTTTTTTCTCATAGTTTCTACTTGATTCCCGTAAAAGTGTGACTTCCTCTCTCTCACACAATTTTACGACTTTATTCCCATATACTTATCCATTTTTCATGTTTTATGGTGGCCCTTACACTCCATAGAATATCAGAATGTGTTGCAGGTAAAATAAAGTTGCAAAAACATCAAGAATTCACCAAATCTAAAGCAACTGTAATCAAATTTGTCAAGATTGTTACAGAAAAAATGAAAACAGAGACATGACAACTACAATAACTGGTATAAAAAAAGACACATGAGGCAATAGCGAATAGAGGACAGTCAACTCACACATAGAAAACATTATTTTAACAATCTGGGAACTAAAACATACAAAAGAAAACTGTACAACAGCAGAACACAAAATGAATTATCCTTGATATATCAACAAAATGTAAATGATTGCATTATTTTATTAAAATCTGTAAAGCCATTTTCTTTTGCACATTTAAATTTCATTTGACTATTTTATGTTTGTTTTTTAATTTTGGGTAGCAGCAATTATGTATAGAAGTAAAAAAATAGAAAAATTAAAGAAATAAAATGAAAAAAAGAAGGAAAAACCGAGGCTACATTTGACCCCATGGGTTCTCTGGGGTTAATTTGTCATTGACACGGCTGCTCTTTGCCTTCTTGTCCTGAGGCACAAGACCCTTCTTATTGTATAAACTGGAAGGATGTCCTGTAGAACAGACACTGATCTCATATTTTCATGCAGTGAATACATATTTGGCCATAAAATTAACTCTGTAAGGCCCAATACAGCAAAGAATTAACAGAAAATTCACATTTTAGGGAAGATGTCTTAATCCACAAAAAGAAATTGCAATACAATTTTTTAACGAGATATCAGTATCAATCATCATACATTGGGTGACTTGGTAGGTTTTTGCACAACAATGTTACTTTAGGATGTAAACATGCTGACATGCGTGTTCAGGGGAAGAAAAAAGCACCTTAATTAGGCTACATTCACACTGCAGGGCTTAATGCTCAATTCTGATGTTTTGAAAAAATCCGATTTTTTTGCAAGGCCGTTCACATTTCCAATTAAATGCAAACTTTTGTGATCTCCTGTGTGACTGTGAAATGACCCAGAAGTGACCCACATGCGCAGAATAGTACTCAACGGTGAACGATGTCACTCGTTGTTTGCGGAAATAGCTAACGTTAACAATGGATGTCAACAACAATGGAGCGGAGCTCTTTTTGCATTATTACATTTATTTTAACAAAGGAGCCAGCACAATTACAATCTTCTCATTTTAAAAGGCATTGGAGCCAGGATCGTTTCCACTGTTGTGGAATGGGGATGTGTGTATGTGCTGGGGCCGCACGTGTGTGTAAGAGAGAGGAGAGAGCGCGTGCAGGCAGGAGTGAGGGGGGCAGCGGAAGTGTGTTGAGGGCGCGCATTCATGTTGTGTGTTTCAGAGGAAGGAGAACGGTAATAAAAGAAGGTTTCCCCCAGAATAAATGCTATATTGACTCTTTATTAACCCGCTCTGGAGAATCTAAGGGTCCGAACGGGGAAGTGAACCCCGAAAGAGGATCCGCCTTCGGCCCTGGAGAAGGTCTACCCCGCGCTTCTGACCACGGTCGGAAAGGGGGGGAAGTCATTGTGGGAAAGGTTCAACACCACGCTCGGCCATTTTGGCCATTTTGCTGGAAATGTTTAAAACAAAAAGAAGAAAGAAAAAAAAGGAAATGTTTTAAAAAAACGCCCGGTTGCCATAAGAGCTCTTGAGTTTGGCCTGAATAGAGCTGTCACCCCAAATATTAATCCAAGACCTCGCTTCCCTTCCACTGACTGGTCTCAGCAGCATCGTCTGCCATGGTTGATGTTTATGTTTTCGTTCCCGCCGACTTCAACGCAGAATGATGACGTTTGTAGCGTATCAATGACATACGGGTCGGATACATGTGGCCTGGCCGGTCAGACGAAGGTCGCATTTCACAAGATCGGATCTGTGTTGTTCAGACTGTCATGAAAAGATCAGATACAGGTCGCATAGGGGCAAAACAAATCTGAATTGGGTTGTTTCAGCTTGCAGTGTGAACGTAGCCTTAGCCAATTAAAAAAACAAATCACAACATATAACTTATTCCCACCATAAAGTTTTGAAAATGATCAAAACTTTTCCCAACAGAAGTGTTTTTGAGATTTCATGAAGGCAGCCAGTTTGAAATGATCAGGAAAAGACCTTCTGCTGCCCCTAGTGGAATGATGATGAACTACAGGGCAGAAAGCATAAATAAAGTTATAAACAATGGCTTTTTAAAGAAAGTTTTGATCATGCTAATGAGATAGGGGTGTCAAAATGATATAAATGGTTATATAGGCCTATATATGGTTAATTTAGACTGATTTTGAGCACTTTTATGTGATGTCAAAGCTAGTGTTAAGCAATGAGAAGTTTTGCAAAAGTGGACACACTTTTAAAACTTGAAACAGAAGCACTTAAATAGAGAAATAAACAGATAATTCAAGTATAAGCAAAATAAATATTTGAATCCATGTGTAAAGCGTGGCAACTTCTCCCTGCAGGATGAGCCCCAGAAGAAGGACAACCAAGCTAAGTCCCCTCCATCCAAGGAAGAAGGCTCTATGAACATCCTCAACTCTCATTCTCCAAAGCACGAGAACAACCGCCCTGCTTCCATCATCCATGGAAGCACCCCTAACAGCACAGAGGAAAATGCTGAGGTAAACAAGCTCCAGAACAACCTGGTGTAACGTCACCGGGTGACAAAGATCGAGATATCAGACGGAAATGTGTAAAGCACATTCCAGAGTTCCTACAACATAGTTTACTCCATGCCAAGTGCATACTGTGTGTTTTAAAACACCTATTGGCAAAAAAAGAGAGCACAACATGAATTATATTGAGACAACTTAAGAAGCACAACAAATCTGTTTACAAGGCTGCCATGTTTATGCTGACCACATGACGGCGCCACTGCCTCATTTCCTTTGTCTATCTGATTGTGACGCTGGACTGAAACCATTAGCCTGGTCCTATTGACTGACGGACGGACTCACTGACTGACTTTTCTCTTTACCGATGCCCTGCCTTGGTCTTTGGCCAATGACCTCCTTCATTGTTTCTCCCCTGCCCCGCCCCCCTGCCTGACCCTGCCTTCTCCTCTCTTTCTGCTCGCATGTATTGATGTAAAAAAAAAAGTGTCTGAAAACATAAAATTTGCTTAAGAAATATGTGAAAGTTAAGTGAATCTGTATTTGCGAACTAGTCATGTTTGACATTGCTAATTAGTGGATTTGTCTAGATTACATGAGGTTGAAGTAAATGCTTGGAGTTGATAGTCTATATATGCATATAATTCACACGCTGTGTCTTGGCTTTATTCAGTGTGTTTTTTCTATTACTTTAATGTACTTGAGATTCTTTTGTACTTTTTTGGGTATAAATGGAGGATTACAGTTGACAGTTGTTGGAATAAATCTTTTTCATTTTATCCTGCTTGTCCCTGTGTGTTGCTATGAGCTGTAGTTTCCCTTCAGACTGTCACTCTCTGTCTGGCTCTCACGTCTTCCACCTGTCAGCCCACAGTGAAGCTCACCTCTGCCTATAGCTGCTCTCTAGCTCATGAGAACTAAATGCATGCCTGACCCTGCACTGCAGCCTGCTGTTGCTCACAGACGCCGACTCAAACGTACACCAAAGTACAATGAGCCTAACAAAGAACCAAAATAACTGAAGAGAACCATGAAAGCCTGGCATTTAAAATATAATAAAACTAATCTTTTTTTGGAAATAAAAAATAATTAGCAGGTGCATAAAAATGTCAAAACAATCCGAAATAACTTGAACAGCTTAGTGAAATATGGCCTTTATGTAAAATGTTTTAAAAACCCCATTCTGATGAAAATTGTGTTTTTCTTGTGGCCTTTTTCTGATGATGGAGGACATATAAGAAGAAAATTAAGCTCAAATTTTCATTTCTGAATAATTCTTTAATTAAATCATTGTGAATCAGGAGCAGACAATTTTTTTTTTATCAATTAGTTTAAACAGATAGGTGATGGAAAGGGGAGGTGGGGTTGCTCTGCTAACTATGAGGGGAATTTCTGATGACCTCTTGCCCCCCTGCAGAAACCTTGTCCAAGAAAACAACACAGGTTTTTGATTTGGGCTAAAAATGGTATCATAATAATTGACAGACCACTGGGAACGCTTTGAAAATAGATCAAAAGAGGATCAGAGTGGGACTTTAACCAGTAAAAGGCCACAAGGTGGGATTATTCTTCTTAATTTAGAAAGCTTGAACGCTTCTATTACTGCCACTTTTCTGTTTTGACTAACTACAGGTGTAGTACAGGTGTGTTTTGCATCAAAGCTTTTCTGCAAAGAACAGATTGTGGTCCTAAATGAGGACAGGCTTTGCTTAAATAAACCTGAATGCGTAGACAGAAAATCCAGCAAAGTATTCTAACTACCACATGAAATTACAAGATGGAGTCCGTATGAAATCTAAACAACCTAGAACTAGAAGTGTACTATGGGCATCATTATACAAAGTAATATTTAAAAAATTCAATAAATATTTTTATATAAATAGATTTTATTGTATTTACCGCTACAGCAAATTAATGAAAGGGATCTGTTCTGTTGTTTGTAGCTTCTTTCTCTGTTGCATCAGTCATGACTGACTGTTTCCTATAAATAGGTTACCTCATTTATTCTGACTAAACTCAATTCTGAGTCACAGGTTCTTGGCTCCATCACTTATTTGCCAAAGTTATGAAAGGTCAAAGAAAGTTGAGCCGCAACATTGCAGAGAAACAAGTGTTACATTTGTTGCATTTAAGCATAAAATTATCATTTTTTGTTTAATGTGATAAAAAAACACAGATTGAAACAAGTAATCAATGGGAGGGAGCAATGGTACGGTAGCCCAGAAGTGCAAATCAAACAAATCCCTCAACAAGAAAACATATTGAAGATCACAAAGACAATTAAAAAAGCAGAACAAATTAAAAAAAAAACATTAAATAATAATAATCATAACACAACCCCCCCCCCCCCCCAAAAAAAAAGGAAACAAAATTGAAACATTTTGGAAAACAAAAGTAATTTCCATCCAAACAAAATGTTAAAAATGAAGCACAATTACAACGCAGAGAAGTTTCCATGGGACATCGCTGATTGGTCGATGATGTTCGTCCATCATTCTAACCCAAAGTTATGTTTAAGTGTTCCGAAACATTTAATTTATATTTTGTTTCATTTTTTTGGAGTTGTGTTTTGGTTTCTGGATTTTGTTTTGATTTTTAAAATGTAGTATTGTGTTTTTTATTATTTGATAAGCTTTTTTAACTGTTGTTTTGATCTTCAACATGTTTGTGTGTTGAGTGATTTGGTGATGTGATTTGCACTGCAGGGCCACCGTACAAAGGTCACACAGCCTCTACGTACATTATGCGCATTTTTCACACGTGTGAGTTCTGTGTTTAATGATACCGTAAGTGTTTCTTTTGTTTGTCAATGTGCGCAGATCTCTGTTTTATATCGCATACATGACAAACATAGCAAATTAGAGTTACATAATTGACGCATGAATCAATAATGAATTACATAAAAAATGCACAAAAATCACGCATGGTTCATGTTCTATGTTAATTTACATGTTCTTTGCGTGGTTTATTCGTACTACTTCTGTGGTTTTAACGTGGTTCATTCGTGATACATGAGTGAAAATTTCACGTAAAAACCACAATTTTTCTCACTTTTTCTACATATATTAACGTTTGACCAATTTTCATTCATTTAATATGCGCAAAATGTACGTAGTTGCTGTGTGACACAGCCTTTAGTTCCTGCTGCCATGTTTCCATCCAGTAGCCCACTGTGTCATAACCCATTCTCCTTTTGTTTGTACTTTCATTTGATTGTCTTCTGTCTGTGACTCTCCTACATCACTGCATCTTTACTCCACATCAGGATGCAGTCA
This sequence comes from Oryzias sinensis, assembly GCA_037389245.1. Classification (NCBI taxonomy): domain Eukaryota; kingdom Metazoa; phylum Chordata; class Actinopteri; order Beloniformes; family Adrianichthyidae; genus Oryzias; species Oryzias sinensis. The sequence continues at coordinate 38,760,529 of CM074488.1, read as the reverse complement.
CTATTGGCCTGGAGGTGCTTCTGCCCAAAGAGGCCAAGCTGCACTCGGAAACCAGCCAGCCGCTTCAGTACGATGTCTTCCTCTACAAGGTTGCCAATAATGGAGACCCTTCATCTCTCTCCTCTTCCTCTCATGCGATTCCCAGATCTCCCAAAACACCAAAGTCTCCCAAAATGCCCAAGTCACCTAAAAACACCCGGGAGCACCTGTACTGTAGCCGTGAGCCCCTCTCTGCGAGGCACTCCTCCCCTAGCCGTCACTCCTTACCCAGCTGCCACCAGTCTCCAAACCGCCATTCCGCCCCTGGGTGCTACTCCTCCCCTTACTCCCCACACAAATGCATGTCCACCTGCTCCGCCCCCCAACCTCAGCTGAACAGGCCCAGGGCTCAGGCGTCCAGTTCAGACCGCTCTGAGACCTGGAGGGACCACATTCACCCATCGCCCTCCTCACCTCATCTCACCCAGCTGCCTCCATCACCGTCCAAGGTGAAGCACGGCGCAGTCAGCACCCGCTCACTGCCCCCCCTCTCATGACCACATTTGCACTCATCTCACCAACTTGTACACTTGAACGCACAAACGTCTGTGAAACAGTCACCTGTTTGTTTTTGCTTTCTGTCTCCTTGTTTTTTGGTGTCTGGGTTTGTTTCCATTCATTCGTTCTCCCAACCCAGATAAGAACCACCCTTAGACGTACGTCTGCAGGCAAGTTTCAGTGAAAGGAGAGCCAAATTGAAATGCAGATGATGATTCCTGCAGCCACACAGTCAAACCTTTATGTAAATAACAGCCTCTTTAAACTCAGGTTTCTGCACGCTCAAAACGGCGGCTCTCTTAGCACGGTGCCAATTTCAGCAGCTGCTGAGGAAATTGTTCTTTGACGTGTTCAGAGTATTATCAATGTTTTATATGCATCTGTTCCTTTCTAGAGTCTACTTTATTGATTATTGAAATGTCTGTTTCATGCTTTGAACCCTCAATAAATGGATGATCAATCAGAAAATGCATCATTATCATCATCATCATCATCATCATGTGTTACAGTTTTTCTCCATTGGTTTGGCTCATTTCTTGAAACAGAAATTACAATCTGAAAATTCTAAGATCATTTGGCAAAACAGTCTTACAGTTCAGCAAAACACAAAAACTCACTTGCAAAACCTAATATATCTCCCAAAACTGTTCACTCGTGCTTCAAAACTAAATTCCTTTCCCATGTAAAGAGTCAGTGCCACCAAAAAGGCAAAGATCCTTCTCAATTGCTTTGGCTCATTTCTTGATCAGACGTTCTCGACATTCTTTGTGCTTTTGCCAAAATAATGTGGATGGTTCAGCACAACACCATGGTTCACCTGCAAAAGCTCATATCTTTCTTAAAACAATTCACTCATGTGTCAAAACTAAATTTCCTTCTCATGTAACCCTTGTGCTATCCTAGGCCCTTTAACATTGGGAGTTGGGTCATCTAGACCCACTAGACAGTGCTCTGAACCTTTTTTCTTCAATGATTTGTGATCTTCACTGGTGTCCATGGATTACATGAAATCTTTCCACCTTTATCCACCTTTGTCATGGTAGGGAGAACATGTCAATGTAAGGGTGGGGTCATCTAAGACAGCACACGGGTTAAACAGTCAGTGCCCCCAAAATACTTCGTCCCTTTGTTATTGTTTAGGCACTGAAAGTCAAAATGATTAATGATCACTATAGCAGAGGACAATTGAAATATTCCTCATGTCCACCTTTCAGTCTTAGCTCAGTCCTTTATTGATAATGGTAACTGTTCTGTTTTTGTATAGCTAACAAAATACAATTTTGTACAAAACTGAAAAAAGAAAAACACTACCAAGGAAATTGTAACCATTATCATTCACACACATAAAGTAACTTTCATAGATCAGAGTAAAAAGAAAATGTTTACAGCATAATATACTTAATAATATAAACACAAACAAAAAACAATGAAAATGATCTGCAGCCTACAGTGCTGTAAATAATTCTTGAGTTTCACAACTAACAGTTCATCACTGGTCGCTGTCCTCACCCTCCCTCTCCTGGCCATCGTCCTCACCCTGCTGGCCGTCCACACGCTGCTGTCTGTCTGGCCACAGATTCTTGTCCACATCACAGCGTATTTTCTCCCTTGTGATGCAACGAGGGAAGAAATGGCGTGCATGTGGCAACCATCCCCTACACTGATCTCCTGTAACATCCTCACACGCAGCATCCATTGCACAGGGGAGGGACCTCTGATCTTGAGGTCGATGCTCACACACTCTCTACCTCCAAGTGGAGAAAAACTCCTCAATAGGATTGAGAAAAGGAGAGTAAGGTGGTAGGAACACTATGACCATCCTTGGATGAGTAGTGAACCAGGCCCTGATGAGCGGGGCCACGGTGGAAATTCACATTGTCCCATACAATAACATGTAGTGGTAGGTGAGGCCCTACAACATCTCTCTCAGTTTCAGGGATCAAATCAAAATGAAGGCGGTCAAAGAAGATGAGGAGCTTCTGTGTATTGTATGGGCCAAGACTGGTGATGTGAGTGGCCACACCATTCTCAGATATGGCAGCACACATAGTTATATTGTCCCCTCACTGGCCTGGGACATCCTCCTTCGTTAGTCAAGTTCTAGTTTCACCTGACTGTCAATTGCTGTAATAAATGTATCAAATGTTCCAAGGGGTTCATATATCGTATTCATGGTATTATGTTCTTGACTGATTTTGACAATTGAACAGACTATTGTGCATGTGATGACTTACACAATGAAATGATGCTGACTCATTTTGGAGCGAACAACCATTAGACTGAGAATCAACAATCAATTTAGATCAACAAGATCTATTCACTTGGAATCTGTGCTAAATGAAGGCTACCTGTACTTAATCATTTGAAAGATGTACTGAGACATTGAGACATGTACTAAGACATTTGCAATTTGGTGAAATTAATGAGAATTTCCATTCTGTTGTGAATAATGCAGAGTGTTTGGGAGGTTTTTCCATGTTGTTTTGAGAATGTCATTTCTGTTTCAAGAAATGAGCCAAACCAATGGAGAAAAACAGTAAATCCATTCCATCAATGAAGCCTGTTACAATAGTAAATTATAGCAGACTTAATTCTTTAAATGTTAAATACATAACGTTAGATGAATGGAATGTAAGGCAGATGTTTTAATGACATCTTTAATGATAATTTAATCTTTTTGTTGCTTGAATGACATCCTCAAATGTTGTTGTTGCTGACATCTAGTGGTTTCAGGTGTGAAACTTTATCTGATGACTAATAATTTGAACAAACTAACCAAATCAAAATAGTTTTCATCTATAAATATGTTGAAAAACATTTAGATTTTTCTTGTGTTTTTGCTCAAATATATCTCTGCTGGGGTACATTAGAGCATGTGGATAAAATCTCATAGAGTATTTTGATTATTGTTTCTTTTCAAGCTTTAAAATTCTCCATATATTCATGTTTGACTAATAAAGAGTTTTAAAATATTTAAAAGTGCAGTTTATCTCCATGACCTTTAATGAAATTGCAATAAAGTTTTGTTTCCATTAGAAAAACAGTCATTACTTTATTACTTGAAAAAAAATGAACATTAAATGTGAAAAAGAGACAAACTTTCGCAAGATTTAGAATAAAAATAAAAAAATGTCCTAAAAAAATCTTATAACAGTGCAGATCTCAAAGTTTAGTTTATATTTTTTTTGCAGTGCTGCACATTTCTGAGTGGTTTGAATTTTTTTCTCTAAAACAAATTAAGAAAATATCACTTTGTTGTTCTGGCTCTGATTTTGAAAAGAACAAAAAATACTGAAGAGAAATCAGGATGAAAGCCTTTATGTTGCTTGGTGTAAACTGAGAATGGTAACATAAAATCTACAAAACAAGTAAACCTGAAATGGGATGAATACATTTTTACAGCATTTATACATGTTTACAGCATAACAGCTGGTTCAATAAAGCTCCTGAGAATATCAGGATTCAGCTGAATGAGCAGATCTGAAGTTCTGCCTGTGAGCAGAAAATCAGTGAGCCTTCACAAAGACTATTTTAAAAAATCCTACAATGATGAAACAACCTTTAAAAATTAACTTATGATGTTTTAAATCCAATGAATCATTAGGTATTTATCTTTTTTTAATGGTACGATTTTGTTTTACTTTTTTTGTGAAAACTTCTCACATAAAAAAAAATCAAAATTAACTTAGGAAGTTTTACTGCTGTTGTGATGCATTAATGAATGCACTGTCCCAAGTCCGGGTTAATCCAGAGGGTTGTGTTCTGAAGGGCATCCGACATAAAACCAACTTCAAATAATCCACCATGGGGACAATGAACAGAACTTAACAGAACTAACAGCAACCACCTCTGGTTCTAATGACTTACAGGGTTCTGTTACAGTTTTTCTCAGTCGCTTTAGTACAATTCTCAGATCACAATTGAAGTTTGCAAATATGTGTGTGCATTTCTCAAAACAATTTGTACAAACAGCAAAACACTATGGATTTCTTGCAAAAGCCTGTAACTTGCTCAAAATCTTTGGTTCATCTCTCAAAACTAAGTCTTTATGTCATTGAACATGTCAGTGCCATCAGAATGTCCAGTCCTTGTGTCATTGTCTACGAACAAGACAGTCAAATTACTTAGTCATGTTGTCAATATAACTGTGTACTTTAGAGGGAGGTTGATGGAAACTATGGCTAAAGTTTGGATGACAGTTATTGTAAAATGTAAGTTACACCTTTTTTGTTTGATTGCAAGAGACTGGACAAGATTCACATTTACACTTTTATTGTTCATATTGTAATTTGTTGACAGACCATGTCATACCAACATAGAAAAAACCCACTGCAAACAGTAACACAAAGGGAAAAAAAAGATAGGAGAATATTCTGTCCAACAGTACAGGCAGTGCAGTAGGAATCAGTGTGGTCTTCCTACGCCTCGTGTGGTTCCTGTATGTTAGGACACAAATTCTCATCCACATCACAGCGAATATCCTCTCTTGCAATGCAGCGAAATATGTTTGTCACATTATGACAACTTGGTCAAACATTTTGCAGTTAATGACTTATACGATGAACTAATGACTAGGTGTTTTGAGGAGTAAGACTATTGCACAGTGAACTATATAATACATTTTCATCAACATGACATAAACAATTGATAATGTAGCAAAGAGCAGAGAATTGTACATAATCATTTGCATGGATATACCAAAGCAATTGCAACTTGTTCAAAGAAGTGAGAAACTGCTTATATGATGTGAACAAGTGACATCATGATGTGAAGATTGAACAAATAGTTTTGGGAATTTCATTCTGATCTGAGAATTGTACTAAAGCGACTGAGAAAAACTGTAAAACCTGGACTGTTGTTGGTTAAAAGAGGAAAAGGATGTAGGGACTCTGACATGAAAAACTAGAGAGTTGACTGACACGATTCCAAGAAGAAAGGTGTGTGTTCAAGAGGCCGGACGAAGAGGGAGCAAGGCTGATACATTTGGAGCAGATTAAAGCGGTTTTATCATGGAGTGGGTGGAAAAGAGGAAAAAAGTGGAAGTTTAAGAAGCCAAAATGCTCTGGGGACGGAGAGCAATGAGTTTGATGCGTTGACAGTGGGATGTTAGATGCTGTCAGAGGTTATGACCTCTAGGTCAATTGTGAGCAAAAGGATACAGGGATAGTCTTAGGGAGGTGGGTGAGGAGTTTCGGGGGCAGAGAGTGGTGATTGGGGCAGCCTTTAGTGGAAATGAGGACAACAGGTGAGGAGGAAGTTTAATATATCAGGACAGGAATACAGGAGGACAGACGCTGGTCGACACTGCCAAATGAATGGAAATGATGAAGACGTTTTTTCCAGAAAAGAGAGAAGTATTAGGTGAGATAGAGAGGAAGAAATTGATTACATCTTGAGCAAACATAATCTAAAAGAAATCAGGGAGTAGAAAGATGAGGCTGGGAGAGTGTAGACACACTAAAGAAGATGGAGGAATCTCATGTGAGGAAAAGAAACGGTGAGGTTACAGGGGCAGTAGGTGGATGACTTCAAGTAAAACACTCGTAATTGTATTTGGGAAAAAGGAGAAAAGGCATGTGCAAGCAGGTTGATATGGGTGGAGGGAGGTTTCAGCTGTAATTTGTGACAAAAGTGTCTAGAAGATTGAAATGAAAGGTGTAGAAGACTGTGGTGAAAGCAGCCATGTTGACCGATGCAGAGACAGGAGGCAGAGCTGGAGGGAGCAGAGATGAAGATGTTGAGGTTCTCTTTGGGAGGGAAGGGGATGGAAAGGACCAGGAATGATTCCATCAGAGGAGCAGATAATGGAAGATGTTTTGGAGATAAATGCAGGAAAGCAGACTGAGATGGTTTGGATACAGTAAGAGGAGGAACAGTGATGATGTTGGTAAAAGGATGAGGTTGAATATAACAGGGAAGAGTCCCGGAGGGAGACCAAAGAGATGGTTAGTGGATGTGATGAAGGAAAACAGGAGGGTGGCGGGTGTCAGTGAGGAAAAGGCAGATGCTACCCGAAAAGGACAGACAGATAGATGGATAGATAGATAGATAGATAGATAGATAGATAGATAGATAGATAGATAGATAGATAGATAGTATTCCAGACTCATAGTCCAATCAATAAAAAGGAGTGCACCAGTGCATTAAAAAGGACAGTGTCAAGAATACACAAGTTAAGAAGCAGCATATAAAGAATTACAGTAGTTGATAAAAAAATAATTAATTACAAAAAATAGGAATAAAATAAAACAATAAATGAAAACATTGCTTATACATACCACACTATAAACATTAGCTACAAGGACAAATAAAAAAATTTCTCCAGTGTTTCCATACATTTGACTGGAAGCCTTTGGCTCTAAATCTAATGTTACTTATAGCCAAGAAGTATTCTAATCTTTTAGCTGCTTAGTTATTTTGTATCTGCCTGTAAATCTTAAAACCCACATATGTAAATAAAACACGGTTACAAAAACGTTTTTTTCAAGAAAAAAGTTAATCAAAAGCTTAAAAAAAGCTTTAAAGTGTTCTTGAAGGATGCCGCATCAAGCCACCTTTACCACTGCTGTCCAGCAGAGGGCAGTGGTGTCCTCTAGTTAAATATATTCATCTTTTTTTTTTGATGAGCGTACATATTCCGTGGGGAGTGATCACATCTGTCTCAACATCAAACTAGCAAAATAAGTCACCAAACAAAGTGAAAGTAGGAATATAGATGACCTCCAGAGAGACGAGGAGATGCTCTCCTGAGAAAACTGATCCCAGAGGAGCTGCTGCTCTCCTCTTTGCCCTGCTGCTCAATCCAGCTGATGCTATGATGATAGTCCTGAATTATACAATGATATATTATTAGCTCACATTAGGCGATGAATAAAAATGCTTCTATTTAAAGTATAGAAATGAAATACATATGTGAATATAACTTTCTATTTAACAATACTGACATGAGACACCCTTCTGACTAACGGTGGAAACATGTTATCCACTCAAAATTCCCACAACCCCGTCACCTGTAATACAATTGAAAAGCCCCAAATGTCATCTGGGTAGGATAACTTCAGAAGTAAAAATGTCTGGAAAAATTACCAATCCCATTCAGGAGGCTATGACAATTGTAAAAATCATAATAATTCCCCAAAACAAATACAGGTTTATGAAAGGATCAACCCTATAGCTGGGGAAGTTTTAGTAAATCAGAATCGAAATGAAGACAGTTTTGGTAAAATCTTCACTGTTATCGGAAAAGTATTGTAAACAGATCCAAGTGTTGGTGAAAGAGAGATCCAGACACGTATGATCTACAGATACTTCTATTACTTTTACTTCAAGCCTGCTGCTAAGAGTCACAGGTATTTAAGAACCGGAAAAAAGAACAATCCAGAGCAGCCCTTAGGACACAAGTGTTTCTGGGTCATCATCCCACACAAAAGATAGTTTTCCAATGCAGCAATTCAGCCATAGTGGCAATTAAAGAACAGAAAAGTATCCAGTGCATTCTTGTTCATTTACCCAAGTTATGCAACAGATGTTTTGCCAACTTTATGCCTAAAAACATTAACATGTTTTTTTTTTTATTTGCTGTTAGAACATGGCTTTCTGCTGCATTGAACCACTTTTATAATCTCAGGAGCCATTCAGCTACAGAGTTTGAACAGAAGCTGTCACAAGCTCCCTGCTCCGCTCCATTCTGATGCATCCATTTGCAGACAAATAGATCCATGTTTGTTATCGTTTGCCTCGTCTGAGATGGCATCCGTCTCAAAGCTGTGTAGCCGGATATCTCCGATACTGCTCTCCATTTTTGTTGCACCGGTAATGTTAGGTTGAGGGGTTTGAGGGGCTGTAAGCTAGGGGGCGAGCATGTAAACAGAGAGCTCTCAGTTATGGGTGACATATCATTGCTCTGTGCCGATAGTCCCGCCCACAACTCAAAGTTACATTTCTAATAAACTACTGCCGCTCTGCAGAAACTTTGCACTTGGGCTGGTAAAGTATGAATAACTATAATTAGAAGTTACATATCTAATTATGATAACAATGTAGAAATAAGAAAAAACAAATTAAATAAGTAAAGCTTATTAAGGCTGGTTTTTTATTTACGATTTTCTTCCTCCCTCCCTTATTATTACAAAGAGCTGATCTCCTGGAGATGGAAAATGTTTTTAGATCAGTTAATGAGGGTAATTTCTGACGGCACACCTGACCATAGTGTGCCATGGCACACTGGTTGAAAAACACTGATCTAGACCCACTAGACAGTGCTCTGAACCTTTTTTCTTTAATGATTTGTGATCTTCATTGGTGTCCATGGATTACATGAAATCTTTCCACCTTTATCCACCTTTGTCATGGTAGGGAGAACACGTCAATGTAAGAGTGGGGTCATCTAAGATAGCACAAGGGTTAAGTGTCTATTTATGATATATGATTTAGAGTAATTATTAAGGCACCTTTTAAATGTTTATGTGTACATTTGAATAAGTATCTTTTTTTTTACCTTTTAAAATTTTCCGATCAAGTTCTGATTAATCATCTTAGGTTTGATAGATTTATGTATAAATATATATTTTGTTTGAATGTGTTTGTATTTTTTACTCTGATGGCTTGAAATACACCAATGAAAATTCCATTTTGGGTCATGTTACCTTGCATGACCCGGTTTCATCGTGGGCCTCATGTTTGTGCAGCTCCTTGGCGAACCACTGAGCGGCAGCCTCAGCCTGCAGTGCAGCCGGAGCATCCGGAGAATTTAGGAGCCGCCAGCGTTTTGAAAGTGCTGATCTGCATCCTCATTAGCATTCCCTCTGTGTCCACTGAGGGAATGTGTGCTGATTCAACATGATGCTAGGATAAGAGTTTGTTATCTTGCGCATATCTCGAGGATCTCAGGCATTTCAGAGGAGATGACAGTTATGGGATATTGTACATCTGTCAGTGAGTGCAGAGAAGATACTGTGTTCTACAGTTTAAACTAAGTCAAGGAGATCATTTCTTGGCATATAGTATATTTAGTTTGTTCACATTTTGTCTGCTGTGAGACTATCCATAAGGTACTAAAGCTACTTTTCTTAAGTCAATCCCAAAACCAAACTTTTCTGTCCAAAAGTTTCTGTGTTTCTGTCATCAAAATGGAGGAAAAAGGAAAAGTTTTTAAAACTGACATTATCTTTGATCATGTAGTAAAAAGCAGTACATTTGAAGTTAATTTTATGAAGTATAATTGAGTATAAGTATAGCAAGTGTAGTTTACCATAGGTAGGTACCATAGTCGTAGCATAAGAAGCATGCTAAATGAATTCTTCTTTAGACTAAATAGGAACATTTTGAGTTTACAATATATAGATGGTATATAAAAACTAAAGTAAACTTCAAGTATACTGCTTCCCTTTAAGTATATACGAAGTATACTTGCAGTACATTTAAATAGATTACTTTCTGCCAAAGGATGAGCAATCATCCTAAGTTTGAGATCCCCTAACAAAAAAAGTAAACTTGAAGTTTATCTTATGAAGTAGAAGTGTAGCTAGTGTACTGTAGATTATATACGTGTGGTGTAGGAAGTTTACTACCTACTTCTTCAGACAAAATGGAAACATAATAAGTTCAGAACATTTAGATAGTGTGTAAAAAGTAAATTTCAAGTATTCTGCTTCACTTTTAGACTAGACAAAGTATTCTTGTAGTAGACCTAAGTAGACTACTTTTTGCTACACGTATTTCAACAAGACAATAAAAAATGCTGTTTTAATTTAATTTAAGTCCAAAAAGGTGAAAAATCAAAAGCATTTCTCTCAGGTTTGGTTCAGTGAGTTTTAAACTCTATTTCTTCAATCAGTCGCTCTTTCAGAGACAGTTCTATGTTTTAGAGAAATGTGTGATGCGATCGGATGCGTTTGTTTATCACTTTTGCCAGGTTCTTGTGTCAAATTCTTTGCTCTAGTTTCATGTTTTGGTCAGCTGGTGAGCCTCTTATGTGGGGCAGCGACCGTCTCAACAGTAAAACAGCAGATTCTGGAAGAGACATCAGGGGTCTCCAACCCATGATTTGGATTTTTCAAATACTCTCGTGAGGAATTTAGAAGTCCACTGGTGATTCATGATTGTATCATTCGTTCACAGTGATACAAACATGTTTTTTGTACCAAACAGAGCCGAAGAATTTTGCTTTAAATAGTGAGAGACAGACTGCAAAAACGGAATCTTAAGAAAGTTAAAAGACCCTTGGCTCAAGAGAAATGGCTTTTTTTCTGTCTTGCAAGAAAAATTATTTTATCAAGAAAAGTTTTTCAATAGCAAAATAATCTTAGTTTAGGAAGAAATCTTCCAGTAACTAGAATTTTTTTTCTTATTATAAACATTCTTGGTAAATCAATTTTTCTTACCCCATTTTTTCCTTATTTTAAGAATTCTTACTTCTTTCAAGGAGTCTTGATTTCGTAGCGCATTCTAAAGCTTTCAAACCACAAACCAGCCGATCTTCATGGTCTCATTTTCTCCCTCCTCTTCTTCTTCTTCTTCTGCTATCTTTCTCCCTTTCACATGCACCTAACACCCCCCCCCCCCCTACTTTCAGCCTCTCCCTCTGCTTTTATATTGATTTACTCGACATCCCGTGGTCACATTCTTGTGGTGAAGGTTTCCGGTTGAAAACCTCTGACATTTACCTCCCAGTCTCAACATGGTTCATTTAAACCCCATGAAAACAGTGCTCACTTCTCCATGTCAGCACTCTGATGAAAGTTAAGAGATAATAGGAATTGAGTAATGAACCCCAGAGCTTGAAAAGGTGTCAGCTGATGTCCGACTCTGGCCATAAACGTCTTTGTCACTTTTCCTTTTTTTCCTTTTCTTCGGAATGTCCTCTCTGACTGCTTTTTGTTCAACTTACTCATTCCTCCTCTGATCCTTGTTACCATGGAGATGTCAGATCTTCTGTGAGCTGTAAATGAGGAGAAAAAAGTGAGGCACAATGAAAAGTAGTAAGGAAGCCAGCCTTTGTAAGGTCAGGTTGCAGCCAAAAGTGCACGCGCACACACACAAATGCATGAAAAAAAATTAAAAAAAACTCTGACAGGAGGGAGAAGAACACCTACAGAGAGTAAAGTCAGGGCCCAAAGGCTGCACCCTGCTCTCACCCAGCGGTGCTGGAAGGAAGGAACCAAAAATTTACCACCACAGGTGGGAGGCACACATTCACACACCCCTGAGACGCAGGTGCGCACACCTGGGAGGGGCTCATCCCAGCGGGATCACTGGCAGAGCAGCTTACACAGATATGTGGTAACAGCTTTGCATGAGAAGTCACTCTGTCTGTTTAGGACATTTATTCACAATCACCAAGCTGGACTCACTGCTTTTGATGCAAAGAGGAAATCATTTATTTCCTTGCGTAAATTAACTTGAAAGCTTACGTAAACAATTCCTAATATAATTGCCCGCCAATACAAGTCAGTGTGAAATTGCATTAGCACTCTCATTCCGCCCTTCTCTTCCTGTCACTGTGTAACTGGCTGCCTGACTGAGGCAGTTAATATGTTCAAGAGCCAGCTGTCCCTCAAATAACACACTCAATAATTCATATCAGGGGGCACACACATTCAACGCCACACAGAAGCACAAATCTGTGTGCGTGTCGACATGCAGGTCAGTTCAGCTGTTTTGAGTGGATCACCGAACCGGGAGAAGTTTATAAAACCACACAGCTCCGTACACTGACCTTTAATTTTATGCCTCTGCTGGCAGAATAGCACAATATTTGATATTTTTAGCACAGATTTTCTAAAGCTGAATGCTCTGATGTGGAGGATACCACAGAGATGTTAGTTTGTCCCAGTATTTGTAAAATTATTTCTTAAGATCAGACCTTTGCGAAGGGATTCGGCATCGCCCTGCAGGGGAAAGAAAAACAGTTATCCATGTTTAGATGGCTTCTTGAGAGCAGCAGACTCACTTTTTGACAGTAGAACACGCTTCCATGAAAAAGACTTTGAGCGCAAATGTATTTTTACTAATTCTCACAGGCACATCTGTGCCCAAAGAATTCCCACGATGCCTTAAAATTAGGTTAGGATGTCTTTCTTGTGCTCAGTATGATTACAAAACTTATTTTTATTGTAACATTTCTGTTTTTAACCAAAGTGGTGATTTCAACTACTTTCTTTCCCACCCTATAAGACGCATTGGATTATAAGGTGCACCATCAATGAATGTATGTCATGTTTAACCCTTGTGCTATCCTAGGCACTTTGACATTAGGAGTTGGGTCATCTAGACCCACTAGACAGTGCGCTGAACCTTTTTTCTTCAATGATTTGTGAACCTCACTGGTGTCCTGTAAGGATTCAGTAGTTTGGTTTTCTTTGTCAGTCACTCCACTTTAAGGTTCATAACCCACAGCTGTCTTCAGTTCAGTTAATTGCCCTCAGCCTATTTAAGTGTCTTGGTTTCTGTTCATCCTTGTCAGGTTATCTGTTCTGTTTTGTCACTGGTTTGTTTCTTTGTCATGTTTTCAGTTTGTTTATGAATGTTTAATTTCCTGTCACCAAGCTTGGTCTCCTGCATTTCTGGTGGTCCTCCACCACCAGTTCCTGACATGTCCATGGATTACATGAAATTTTTCCACCTTTGTCATGGTAGGGAGAACACGTCACGTCAAAGGAAGGGTGGGGTCATCTAAGAAAGCACAAGGGTTAAGGTGCATTGAACTGTAAGGAGGTTTAGGCAAAACAAATGAGGCAGAGATAAGTCTGTCAGTCAAGTCAGACTTTATTGTGTTCACAGTAACTGTACAACTTGTTTGGAACATGATGCATGTTGGCCACATTAGAGGCGTTAGCCGTGTTAGTGTATTCATCATTCATTCCCAACCTTGTTCGGAACACTTAAAGCATTTTTGACAGAGCGCTGTGTATCCCTCAAAGTTGCTTCAACGTCAGTAATTCCAACCAGAATTAATCCATTATTAAAGCACTCCAAATTGTGAGGGTTAGCATTGCTGTTTTTTGACAAAAATGTAGGCATCAGGTGCGCCTTACAGTGCGGAAAATGCGATATTTGAAAAGCCTCGACTTGAGTGTCTTACAACAGTTGTGTAGCTTTTAAGGTTGAATCTTTCACCTTTTTTAAATTCTTGACTGTCTATGAGAACTGGAGCAAGTAAGTGTGACGTCTGTCACACTCATAGAAAATGACTTAGGTCCGGTTTGGTTCCAATTCAATTCAGTCACCTTTTTTTAAATATTTTTTTTTGCAATATGGACGTCACCATATTGGAGTCATACTACGTTAATAAGCTGTGATTTGTCAGAGTCGGCCTGAGTCATCAAATCTCACCAATCAGGATTGAGCTCGTTGGAAGTCCACACCACTTGAAAGTGACCTCAGGAAAATCTGTCAATCAAACTCTTTAAACATTTGATGTGAGAGCACATGTTTTTATTGAAGTATCTTGACTGGTCCGTTTATAACTCGCACTACAGAAAATATCAAAAAAGAAAATAAGGATCAGGAAAAATATGTAAAAAAAATATACATGGTTATTCTGACAAATAGAATGAGAAATAACTGTTTATTTCTCAATAGAAGTCTATGAGATTTTGGCTTCCGGGAACCAGCAGTTACTTCCTGTTTGGAAAGTGAGGGGGGAGGGGGTCACGCAATCTAGTTTTCTTATACAGTCAATAATCCTATTAGACAGAGCAGAGTAGAGAAATGTCAAATGTTTAAATGAGAAATCAACACAAACTTTAAGAATTTACCCCTTTTATTTCTAACAAAGTCTACTAAGAATCTTAAGAATTTAACAGATGCAGCAGAGGCAGACAACCAGGGCAAAAAACAAATCAACATGAAAGAATTTCTATTTAACATGAAAAGCTGACAATGAAGAGAAAAGAAGTATTTGAAAATAGACTTGAAAAACGACATTTAAATAAGGAGATATATTAGAAATGCCAGTAAAGGTTTATTTGTGTTCATGAAATAAGTCCGTAATCTTTGGCAGTTACACTTTGGGCCAACGACGTCTTTCGAGCTTGGGATGTCCTCCGACCATAGATGTATAAACCCCAGAGCCAGATCCTGATGATCGTTATCCTCTACTATTGGAGGTGTCACCTAAATGACACACGCTCTTTGATCATTTTTGCGACCAACGTGAATCCGCTGATTCTGACGTGGAGAATAACGCTTTATGTTTGGGAAGTGTTGCAAACAAAGTCGCTTTTGGGCAACAGAATCAGCTGATGTGCGTTGATTGCGTAAAGACGTCACTACTGTTAAGTGTTGCATATCGGCGCATGGCTCCTTTTCACCCCAACAGACTCTACTGGAATTATGTTAAACAACTGAAGGGTTAAAGTAGTCAAAATAATGTAAACACTGGAGCTAAAGCTCTGGTGTTAAAGGGTTAGAGGCCAGACCATTCCAAAGCATCACTCCAGGTGGAGAAGGTGGGAGAATTTAAAGACAAAATATTGAGTGTGATTGGCTGAGAAGAGAGGCGGACTATTTAGCCAATGGTTCAAAGAGCAGGCCTAATTTATAACGGCGTCTAGAGAGATGTATCAACCCAGCGTACCTGTAAGTGACGTAGATCTCCCTTTTCCAAATTGTGGCTTCATTTAGCTACCCAAATGAAAATACCCTGGGTTATAATTCTTCAATTCCTTTCATAAACCTGTATTTGTTTTGGGGAAATATTATTATGATTTTTACAATTGTCATAGCCTCCTGAATGGGATTGGTAATTTTTCCAGACATTTTTACTTCTGAAGTTATCCTACCCAGATGACATCTGGGGCTTTTCAATGGTATTACAGGTGACCGGGTTGTGGGAATTTTGAGTGGATAACATGTTTCCACCGTTAGTCAGAAGGGTGTCTCATGTCAGTATTGTTAAATAGAAAGTTATATTCACATATGTATTTCATTTCTATACTTTAAATAGAAGCATTTTTATTCATCGCCTAATGTGAGCTAATACTATATCATTGTATAATTCAGGACTATCATCATAGCATCAGCTGGATTGAGCAGCAGGGCAAAGAGGAGAGCAGCAGCTCCTCTGGGATCAGTTTTCTCACGAGAGCATCTCCTCGTCTCTCTGGAGGTCATCTATATTCCTACTTTCACTTTGTTTGGTGACTTATTTTGCTCAGCCTAATTTATAACGGCGTCTAGAGAGATGTATCAACCCAGCGTACCTGTAAGTGACGTAGATCTCCCTTTTTGAAATTGTGGCTTCATTTAGCTACCCAAATGAAAATACCCTGGGTTATAATTCTTCTGCAGTGAAGTTAAAGTAGGAATAAAGTTTGAGCTTAAGTACTGGATGGAGATTGATGAGGCTGTAAAGAAGGTATGTCTTTCACAGACAGAGAAAGTCACTGTGAAGTGTGCAATCGTAGCTCTGTGAGTGTGTTTGTGACTGTCCTCCTCACTAATGGAAATCAGATTTCTTATGTGTTGAGCCAGCAAAAGCGGAGAAGTAGATCCATCATGTGGAAACAGGGTCAAAATCACAGGCTGACCTCCTGCCAAACACTCTAAATGATTTCCCAGAAAAGTCTCGAATCAGCCGAAACTTCGACAGCTCTTTAATAAGTGAAAACAAGAGCAATTAAGGATAAGAAAATGGGTGCACAGGTGCATTAGGTGTGTGGTTTTGTTTGTTGCATTGCGAGAAGTTCCAAACACAAAACTAAGATGGATTCACTTGGATGTGAACTGTAGTTCAAAGCACATCTCTGCTTTCAAAGTAATGGTTTCAGCTTTTTGATTGGAAAAACACTAAAACTATTTTGAAAGTTCATTAATTTCTGTGAGGCTGGCTTTCTGATCTCTGATCTTCTGATTTCTAAATCATGAAGGTGTTCGTTGGCAAACTTCAGGCGGGTCTCCACATGTGCCTTCGTAAGCAGAGCTACTTTATGAGCACTGCGAGATGTCGAGGCATTGCAGCGCGAGGTATTCCCAATGGTTTTCTTGGTGACTGTGGTTCCAGCTGCTTTGAGATTTGATTTGGATTGTTTATTTTAAGCATTGATTGAGTCAATACAATAAAAAGAATGACACAGATTTATCAAGCTCATTGCAGAAGTGATGAAATACATCGATAAAAAAACAAACAAAAAGAAAGACACACTTAAGTCACATTTGCTTACTTAAATAAAGTGATCATAAACTAAAAACATGCTGAGCTTGATTTTTTGCTTGAAAAGGAGTGGGAAGAAGCGAGCTTATATAATCCCGACCCTACTGAGTTCATTCATTTGATAGTTTTACATAGTTTTGGTCATCCGGTTATGAAAAATACAGTGCCTGGTAATGACTGATTATCTTCAGAAAACATTCATTCCTGATTTCGGTAAACAGTAACGTGAATCACACACCATGTAACAGATACATATATGTAGGACTTATTTATTATAATCAGAATACAATTTCATTCAATCCAGATATTGCAGATCAAGTTGGGGAAGAAGAGAGACAGGTCTTTAGTTTGCAAATCTGTTTGTCTCCACTCTTATAAATAGGGATACCTTTTAAAATATTCATTTGGTTTGGGAATCTCCCAGTTTGTAATGATAAGTTTTATATGTAGGTGTAGGCTTAGAGATACTAATAAATACCCTTTTCACCACTGTCATATCTACATCCTCACAATCTTTTGAGTTCTTACTCTTGAATTTATCTACAATTGATATCAGCTCATTTTCCTTCCCATCAGAGAGAAAGATTGAGTGTGGGACCCGTTTGATTATTGTCTTTGCTGGTTTTGCATTTTGGAATTTCTGCTGCCAACTATGGACCCACGTTTACAAAATAGTTATTGAGGCCGTTTGCTGCTTCATTGATGTTATAGCTTTGACCGTTTTCATCTGTAAAGTAATCTGGGTATGTACGCTTTTTGTCCCATTTTTAATGATGCTATTTCATATTTCCCAAACTCGCTTCAGAGTAGATTTAGATTATGGAAGTACACTTTTTTACTGTGTCAGTTTGTTTATTTTTTGTATGACTTATGTCTCTGTTCAGTATCTATTGACCTTTGTGTTAACAATTTTTATTAAGAGATATTTATTTCAGTTATGTTAAACAAACTTAAAAAAAAAACATTAACATAAGCATTGGATTTATGGTCATGTTCTTGTATTTTGGCTCTCAATAGTTAACCTCCATCTTCTTGCTGATGGTTTTCTAGTCCATTCCAGTTTTCTGCAGGTCTACAATCTTCTCCCTTAAATGCACTAAAAGCTCTTTAGTCTTTCCCATGTTGGAAAGTTTGGAGTCTGACTGATTCTGTGGACAAGTATCTCTTCTATAGGTGATCAGCTCCAAAAGGCGTCTTTTATTTAGGTTGATTAGGAGAGTCTAATTGGTCTGTGTGACCCAGAACGCTCGTTGTTCTAATGTACCATTAAGATGACAGACTGTCATTTTCTTTTTAAGTGGGCAAACCTACATAATCAGCAGAGAATCAAATACTTATTTCTTCTTGTCTTATGATGATAGTTATTTAACTGAGTGTAGAACTGCAGGTCTATTTCAAATCAGTGTCAGAGAGCTATAAGAGCATTTTAAGTGTCATTTTTATTCATGGTTGTTTAGACTGTAAATTCTCCTGTGTGCTGCAGCAGCGATGAAAGTTAGATCCAGGTCAGGGCTGTTGGCCTGATAAAGCTGACACTGATAACAGAAAGCCCTGTGGTGATGCAAAGGATTCGCCAACAAAGGAAACCATGAAAATGAGCAGCTCACTCAAAAGAATTAAAGTGGATTTCTAACAAAAAGAAAACCCCGCTGACCCATTATTACATAAAGTTATTAAACACCAACAAGAGCGACGTGAAAAGGCAAGACTTTAGTCTCCCTACTCTATTTTTTTTTCTCTTTCTGCTTTAATAAGCAGTGACCCCAGCCCCACCATCTATCTCATCCACCCCCACAGGAGCCTGATGATGTGCAGGCTCCACAGAGCAGGACCTTCAAACGATATCATTATCATTTCAAAGAAGCCGCTGCTGCCTTACAGACCTACGAGCTGTGGCATGCTAAATGGAGCAGGACAAAGGTTGCAACAGACGCACTCATCACTGCACATCTTTATGGCTTAAAGATGGGCGGCCGCGGTGCGTTCAGGGAGCCAGCATCTGTTTGTTGATTCAATTACAGGCATAGATGCCGTGCATCTGCTGCTGCTGCTGCTGCAGCAGGGATTCTGTGAGGCATCATTGCGTCTTGTCAGCATTTCAAACAAAAGCCTGGTTATTGTTGATGTCAACTACAAGCCAAACAGAGCCGCAGAGTGGAAGGGGGGGCTCTTACATGTAGAACCCCTAAGGACAGATTTACACAGAACTGAAGCAGTTGGAAGGACATGATTTGTATTCGATTACTTATTGTTAAAAAAAGAAGAGGCTTACAAACAGCCAAACGGGAATTGTCAGCCTCTCTTTCCCGTAAATACAGACTTGAGCGCACAGCAGTTCTTCCTGCAACATTTATGTCCCCATTTATCCTTTTTTATTCACAAATGTCAACCTTTGTCAGCCTTCATCCCTGACTCTTCCTCGCTGCCCTTGTCAGCGGCTCCGCACGCCTTCCTTCCATCAACTCCTTTGTATTTCCTTCCAATTCTTTTCCCCTTTCTTCGTATGCCCCTCACTTTTACCTATTTCTTCCCTCCATCTCCTCCTGCATACATATTGCACATTTTCCCTCCATGTTTTCCTTCCATTGTCTTTTTTCCCTTTTTAGCAAGGGGATCCTTTAGTGACATCATCAGTCCAACGGTTACCATGGTTTCAGGGGGGAGAGGCTGAGCAATAATGTTTTTAATCAAACAGACCGTGGTGGTTCTGCTGTACAGCACAACATTTCAAGAGAGAGGAGTTTATTGAAGCCTTCACATACAGACAAAGGGTTTAGGAAAGACTGAGTTTGTATTCAGCTCAAAGTCACTGATGGCTCCGTGTGAACAAACAAGTCGTCACTGTACAGGTCTTCGTCCAGGTCGCCCTCCTCCTCGGTGAAGTAGGTAGGAAAAGGAGGGTTGAGAAGGGTGGACCTTCTGGTTGGCAGCACTGTATCTCTGACCTGCATCCCAAAAAACACACTTGTGTGAAATAATGAAATGAAAGGGACTGACTTTTATTAATCTACAAGTGTTGTAAGTTTGGTTTTAAAAAAAAAGTGATGTAGAAATAATTAGTGATACATTTCCTTAATGGATGAGAAATCTTGGGTCACAATCAAAATGTCTCTTGACCTCCAGACAACCAGCAATGGAAATTTTATCTCTGTTTTCCTCTGTAGAAAACATAAACCTCCCAATCACTGCATACAACTGGATAAAAGTTTATCTTGCACTGTAAGGTTTTAGTATAGAAAACGATTGGGGAAAAAACAAAACAAAAAACTGCCCATATTTACCCCCCCCCCCTTTTTTTTCCCCTGACCACCCACGTTGCCCATGGGTAAAACCACCACTGTATCCACCATTGACTGTATATGAGAACTGGACTGAGTGAGTGTGATGTCAGACATAAAAATGACTTACTTTCAGCTCCTGCGAAATTAAGTCAATTAGTCACCATTTTTTGGCGTGACACATAGCTTCTATGGCAACCACTCTTGCCAATCAGGAGTAAGCTTGTTGGAAGTCCAACCTATCAATTAAACGTTTTGAGCGTTCAACGTGAGACTACATAGTTTTGTTGAGGGATCTGATTGGGCAGTTCATAATTTTAATAACTTGCACTATAGAAAAATACCATGACAAAAAAAAAACTGTACTAGTAAGAACATGTACTTCCTGTTTAGAACATTAGGGGGGAGGGGTCCCTCACTCCAGTCCCTAAATACAATCAATGTTATGTCTCTACAGAGGACTGTTGGGGCTTTTCAATGATACTAAAAACTAAAGGGGTGGGGTTTTGGGTTTTTGAGGATTTAAAACATTATTTTTCTGGTGGTCAGAACAATCATCATCCAATCTTTTTTGCTCTTTAAACAAATGACTAAATTTACAAAAATGATAGAAACATAATCCTCTTGCCATCGTAATGTCTTGAGATGATCATTTTGTCTTTCAGGAACTTCCCTGTTTCCATGGCACTTGGTAGAAATCAGACTACAACTGTAAATGTGTTCTTAGTATTTTTAGCCCAAAGTCTTCAGTATTACAGCTTATAACCGACTAATAACAAAAAAAGACAGGAAAGTAAATCTGCAAGCAGCTGCAAACGCCAAAGTTTTTCATCAAGTTTAAACTAAAATAAATGCAAAAGGCTTGAGCGCACAAGGAAGGCTATCGAAATCCAGAGCGGCCTCCCTGCCTTCATGCATCAAGCGCCGTGACGCTTCACAGGTGCAGACTTCCAGGTTCAATACTCACAGGTGAAACATTGTTAAAATACACCTTTTTCCAAGCAAGGTTGGCAGTGTGAAACAGTGGCCCTGAGCTGGGCTGTGCAGCTGACAAGCGTGCATGACTGCATCGACAGCAGAGCAGCTGCCTCTGCCTTTTCTACAACTTTTGATGGAAATACTATAAACCTTTAAAATGGGTTTCAGTTTAATACAAATACTTTGTCAGTAAACCACTGAAATATACGCAGCTTTAAATACTTATTACAAATATCCAACAGCGGATTTTAAGTCCCTTTATAAAAGATAAAAGGTTGGTTTGAGTTCCCAGCAGTCCTGGACTCAAAGGACCATATTGTTCTTACAGATCTTTCTTTCTGTGCACAAACTCAAAAGTTAACCAAAATTAGCATGCACCTACTACCCTGTATTTTGGCCATAGTAAACGGACCCCCCCGAAAAGGACATCATAGTGGGTAAAACCATCAAAAATGGGGCCTAAATCTTTTGTAGGGCTTAAAAAATTGCTCAAATCGAGTAACAAAACCAAAAAAACATGTTGCAGATATCGAAAGGAAGTTTTGAAATTATTATGGGATGACCAGAGGACCTACAACTTGCCCTTTTCTGGCAAAGTGTGAAATTTGGCCATTTTTGTGGAAAAGAAAACTTTTGTTTGAGTGATCTTCACAAATTTTTACACAGAAGCAACCAGGTTTCTATAATCACAACCATAGTGTTTAATGGACCTTAGGAAGAACTTTTAGTACCAGCTACAAATCTAAACACCCCCTAGGGAGGCTTCGACTGGTCACCACCAGTTATGCAAGTCAATAGAGATCTGCCGAGCTTCTTTAAACATTCTTTTTACTGGTATTGTAATTATTCTTTATTTTAGCCGTAGAATACGTAGAAAAGGAGCAGACATTAGCAGCGATGATCAGAGTTAGCTGTCACTTTTAGCTTACAGTGTTAGCGTGGCGAGTTTACAAAAGCAGGGCTCCAGACTAATTTTTTTCACTAGGAGCACAGTGGCCCCTAACTTAAAATTTTAGGGGCACAACCAGAAAATTTAGGGGCGCATACCGTAAATCAACATGCTAACCAAATCTACTAATTTCCACTGTATTACAAATAAATACTTTAATAATAGATGCAGAAATTACAATGTGCTGTTTCTAATTCAGTGTCACATTTTATTCTGCACTTTTGAACAACAACAGGTAAACTGACAGCACCATCGCTGTCATGACAGTAAAAATAGTAAAGAAAACAGATGGAAATTTATCTTTGTGACACCAAATAGGTGCAGCCAAGATGCACAATACGCGTGTTTGAGATCACCCAGGTGAACTCAACGCTGCACAGATCACCTGGTGTGTGACATATATTTTTGTTTTTGCTCCAACATCAACTGTCCATCATCACAAAAATATTGCGAGAAAGGGGTGGGAGCAAGGGGCAAACCTACCCGGACACAGCGGGAAACTGAACTGACTGAAAGCTGCCCCAAAGACTACAAAACAATGCATTATGGGACATGTGTCCTGATGGTTTTTGTAGTTGAGTGATTAATTAAAATAATTTAAAATACCAATTCATTAAAAAAGGCTACATGCATAGGGGGAGAGGAATATTAAAACTAAATTGAATGTTAAGGACAACTCCAACTTCCTGTTGTCCTTCAGTCTTGCTGCAGATTCGCCTTCATCTCACAGCCCCCCACCCTGGTCTCCCCAACGATCCAGGCGGTTCATCTCAAACACGTCTATCGTTGCATTTTCCCCACGTATTTGCAGTGTGTCTAAAACTAATGTTGTTTTTGCCCGCACGTGTTTAAAGTTCAAGCCCCGTTAGCTGTCACGCACGTACGTGGGGGACATTTATTCTCCTCAGCTGACCCGACTCCCGTGGGAGCAGTGTGCCGCAACAGCCGTGCATCATAAACCGTTTGATGCGCCGCCGTAACCGTAACCAAAACCTAAATCTTCTTCCGGTTCTGTGAGACCCAGAGAAAAGTTCAGCACGGACTGCATGTATTTAAAAAATTATAAGCGAATAGATACGTTCTAAAGGAAAGTAAGGAACTCCTTAATGTGGTCCGGGGAGGGAGGGGGCTGTCTGGTTTCCTGCTTTCAAGCCCCGTCATTGTCCCGCCCCCAACAGTCATTTACCCCACTGTGATTGGTTGGTCATCTCCGTGCACGACGATGAAAAAGTGTCATTCATTAAAACTGGCGCGCTGCAGTAACATTAAACTTTCATATTAAGGCGGGGGCCGCAAAATATCATCTTGGGGGCCGCAAATAGCCTGCGTGCCGCGAGTTTGAGACCCCTGCTGTACACTCTGGCACTGGTACACTAGCCGCAGGCCGGAAGAATGAATCAATAGTTCACTTACTCATAGCTCAGACGCACATATCAGGTTGTGATAATATTTGTCTCTGTCTCCTTCCCACAGATGTTTACGCGTGCGCGAATATCTCTAGGCCCCGCCCCCTCCACATATTTTAGCCACTTACTATTCTTCTCACACGCAGTGGCCGCCTCACAGACGGGCATCACGCGAGAGTGTGTGCTCGCGTTTCATGAGTGTGTGCGCGAGTGTGTGTGTGTGTGTGTCTGCCTGCGTGCGTGTGCGCTCGCGTCTCAAATTATTTCATTGATCATTGACGTACGCCTTCCACGTTTAATGTATAAAAAATACGTAGGGTGGGGGAGGCAACTTTACTGGTCGCACATGTGCGACTGGATGTAAAATTCAGTCGCACACTCTCAAATTTTGGTCGCAAAATGCGAGCAATTGGTCGCAGTCTGGAGCCCTGAAAAGTGGCGTTCCCCTGTTGCTCGCTTATTTTTTACCGGAACATTGTGAAAAATTAAGACAAATCCCCGGTTTGGGCTGAATAAAGTGGTATGACATACAATATGACTATATTAGGAATGTGGGTGTGGTCCACACAAAAACTGCATTGCCAACCAAAATTTAAAAATGTACTTTTTCCGATTCCTCTAAAAATGACATAATAAAGTGGTTGCTATGGAAATAAAACTTAACCTCGTTTGAAAAACGATTTTTTATGCAGCTCTGACCTAGGCCTTAGGGGCAGAGGAGGAGAATAAGGGGCGTGTCGTATCTGCTTAACCAATGAGAGAGGGTCAAAGGACGGTAGCGAGGGGAGGTAGCGCCTGTGGGCCTCGCAACGCTGCTCCCGGCTTTTAGAAACACAAACATTGCACGTTCTGTTTATTACATTATAATTACAGCTGCATGCAATACCAGCTAGAGTTAAATGTTAAATAAAAGAGGGGGACATTTTTGAGCCGACATTCACTGGGTATATACATATGTCATGTCTTATATGAATCAAATTATTTTTTGAAGTCACAAACCAAAAGACTTAGACAAACCTACAACACAATCCTTAGAAAGTTTTTCATTTGCTAAAAAGATTTTCAAAATGGAAATCAGCAAAAAAAGTGCTGTCGTTGCTCATTTCCATTTTGATATCAGGACATTTATGACAAAAAATAAGCGATATAAGACTACCCGTGTGGTCTGCAGGGGAAATATTATCGAGGAGTAATCGAGGCCTGTGTGTGTGTGTGTGTGTGTGTGTGTGTGTGTGTGTGTGTGTGTGTGTGTGTGTGTGTGTGTGTGAGGCTGAAATGGGTGAAATGCAAAGAACATTTGTATTCATTACTAGTTGTCTCCAAAACAAATAATGGGCCGCGTGCATGCAACACTCACACACTCGTGAGACAAGCACTACATGCTGAGTATGGAGATGGATGCTGTGGATATTACTAACATCATTACAGCCCACACTCTCATTGCCCCCTGGAAAAAAACACACAAACACACACTGCTGATCCAGCACAACGTCAGAGAAGATGAATGGTGCCGTCCTGCAGGTGGGATGGTGTTTTTTTACAGGTGCGATGGTGTTTTTTACAGGTGCAAGGTCACTTGTCATCATCAGAAAATCTGTTAGAGGCTCGCCGTCTCCTTTCACACTTTAATTTAGAGTGTGTACGTCTGATTATCCTTACCTTCAGGACACAGTTTGTGTGTCCAGGGACAGAGCCGTGGACATACAGCACGTTGTACTTGGTATTGACCCTCCATATCTGGAACCACAGATGGGGGCAAATAAGGGTGTGTTGCACTGAGGCAGGCTGCAAGGTCAAGCCAACTTAAAGCAAGTGTTTGCATCTGCATCTACCTTCAGTCCATAAGCTGTGACAAACACGTTCCCCATTTTGCCAGGCATCTTCTTCCCTTTGAAAACTTTGGCTGGATCCTAAATGTCGTTGGGAAAAAATCTCATTTAAATGACTAATTAGAAGCGACCTGATTTCACAGCGTGTGTGTAAGCTGGATGTCTGACCCCCCCTGGTCCAGAGGCTCCTGGTCTGCGATGAGTTTTTGTTTGACCGTGGCTTGCTGGCTGACCTTTGAATCCCCATCGCTTCATTACACCTTGAAAGCCTTTCCCGATGCTGCACAAAAACACAAGAGAAGCTCACCGATTTGTTGCTTCTATTAAAACTAAACTCCAAACTTTCTATGAATAAATCAAACAAAGAAAATGGTGCTTAAAGTCAGACGTTTCATGAGCCAAAAGCCTTCCTCGGAGAGAAAAAAATGTGGAAACTTTGGAAGAACACAACTTACGATTTGGCTGTGACGTCCACATACTGGCCTGGACGGAAGTGTGCTGCATACAGAGGAGTGCCTTCACACAAGACAAAACACTGCATCACAAACGCTTGTACGTGAGCTGAAAAAAGAAAATCTCTGTGTGTGGCATGGAAACAGGCACAAAGCGAGTAAAGCTACCAACCTGGTTTAATGATGGCATTGTCAGACACCTTAAAGATGGTCACTTTCTGTTTTGGGGGCACTCCTGCATTCCTGAACAGCTCCATTGCCTTTTCCGACCTCTGTCAGTCATTGAGATAAAAAAGAAAAAAAAAAGAGGTTGATTGATGCCACCTTGACATTTTGGGGGATTTTTAAATAAACCAGGGGCTTGTTATAACTGTAAAGGAGCTAAACGCTCAAACTCTCAGAATCACACGAGCGATCTTGGCAGTGAGCTTCCATGACATTTGCTTTCACTCCACTCCGCTCTCGTCTCACCGCCTCTAGTCCCTCCAAACTCTCCCTCTTTCCGTCTGTTGCCTGAGAATCAGGCTGCCAAAGCTTCTCGCTTCAACAAACTCTGCCTCTGAAAAATGACGTGGCTGTGTGAAAGGGCTTCCAAAAAAAATAAAATAAAATAAATAAAAACTCCATTTACGAAATCCTGGCACCAATCTGTCAAACATCAATGAATACATCACACCTCCATTTTTTTTATTCTTGCTCTGTTGTTTCTTCATCTTATCATGCTTGTGGGTTTTCTTAGTAAAACAGATTTTTTTTAATAAGATATTTTAGCGTTGGTTCACAAAGTCATTGCAGGATCATAGTTTTAGTTTTGAGTCAATTTGGGGCCATAATAACATAATGGAGACGACCATAAGCTTTAAAAACCCAATCCAAACAAAACTGTTGCTTTAAACATGTTTTTGTTGTATTTTTCTGATGATGGAGGACATCTAATAACAATAAGATCAATTAAATCAAATAACATCTAATAATAATACAGTATTTCTATTTCTATTCTATTTTTATTTTATGTAACTCCTTCACTCCTGCTGCAATTTCATTGTATCCCCATGTACAATGACAATAAACGATTCTGATCTAATAAGAAAATTAACCTCAAAACTGCACTTCAGAGTATTTCTTCATTCAAATTGTTGTGCCAACCTTGGACAATCGACAGATTATGGACCCTTTTTATTTTTTCCCCTACAGCATTATTTTAATATATAAAAAAAAAGAAAAAAATATATAAAAAAAGTAAAACAAATGATTAATCACTTATTGAAAATGGTAATTGATTGGTGTTTAATGATATTACTTCACTTGCTCCAAAAATTCATAAATTGATTCAAAAATCTTCCCTAATGTAGCATACTTTTGCACGTTTTTAACTTTTGATACTTGATGAAATTTTGCTATGAAAATTCCTGTAACAGTGTTGTGTTTATTTTACTGATATAGTATTATGTTATAATCATATGAATGACTTTTATAAGTAACATAATCTGCATATATTTTAGATGACTGATCTGCATTTGTCATGTTGATTTCTAAAATAGTTATTTTTTACATAATAATTATGTAATTCATCTTTGTCATGTGCTTTATCAATACCATATGAATTTTAATTCTGTCTGATTAAAAACTAGGAACCGGATATTGATAAATCATGTAATAAAATGGTTACTGTAGAACAGGGGTGGGATTATATAAGTTCGCTTCCTTCCACTCCCTTTCAAGCAATATTTATTAATATGTCTAATTATCCTACATTTGATTAGTTACTGTATGAATGTACAACTGATGATTATATTGCTTTGGTGTATTATTTCTACTTAATTGCTTGAAATAAACCATTTCAAATCAAAATCAGGAGCAGATGAAAAACAAATCACTAGAAAAAGAAAAGTTCCCTTCTCCACTCGATTCTGATGCTTCCACTTGTAGACGACTAGATCCATGAACGTCTTTGTTTTGCTCGTCTGAGCTGGCGTCTGACTCAAAACTGTACCGCTGGATAGCTCCAATGTTGTTGCACCGCTAATGTTAAGTTGGGGGTGTGAGGGGCTGTAAGCTAGCGGGGGGAGCATGTAAACAGAGAGGGAGGCGGGGTTGCTCCACACAAACGGTCCCACCCACAACTTAGAGGTGAATTTCTGATGAACTACTGCCGCTCTGCAGAAACTATGACCAAGAAAACAACACAGGTTTTTGGATTTTGGGCTACAACGGCATAATCACACTTAAAAGATCACTGGGAACACTTTGACAATAGATCATAAGAGGATTGAGGCGGGACTTTTAGAAGACGGTTGTAAGGCATAAACTGTAGGAACAACACCAAGAAGAACAGTGTGAAATTCTTCAGTGCATAAATAGTTCTTTTTTTGTCTTTTTTGTGAGGTTTGGTCAAGGTGTAAAAAATTGCTTAAAAGTAAGCAAAGTGATTTCAAAAATGAAGCTGTACTAAAACGAAAAGAAGATATGAAAGCAGAGGAGAAGATTTAAGAAAGGGCTGCAATAGATCCACATTCAAGGTGGCGTCTTTTCCCTAAAATAAAATATCTTACAGGGGATAATTCGATTTTATGGAGACTCCCTCTGAGTTTCCGCATGACTTTTGCCTTTTTAAGTAAAATCAAAACTAGTGGTAACCCTGTGGCACATTAGTAATCAAAGTAATTACTACTCTACACTTGTTGTGGGCATGTAATCCACTAGGTCTTCTTTTCCTTTGAGGTAGAAGAGCATCAAAAGTCGCAGCCAACAGCAGAACATTTGTCGTGCTTTGTTCACCAAGTATACACTTGAGAGAAGAAGCTCTTGCTGGTAATTTACCAAGCAGACATGAAGCACGGTGTGGTCATTTGTTTGGATGCCAAGCATGCCTGCGAGCGGGAATTAGATAAATGTTGGGCATAATGATGAGAAAAATCCTAATGAATAAATAAACACATAAATTAATGATTACATACAAATT
This sequence comes from Oryzias sinensis, assembly GCA_037389245.1. Lineage (NCBI taxonomy): Eukaryota > Metazoa > Chordata > Actinopteri > Beloniformes > Adrianichthyidae > Oryzias > Oryzias sinensis. Next base: position 38,731,985 of record CM074488.1, on the reverse strand, counting down.
TAAAAGAATTAATTAAAAAAAATCTCGTTCAAAAAATACATTTGCTGCAGCTAAGCTGTTACGAAAACTAGGGTTGCCTGGTCTAGTTTTTTTTTTTTTTTGACCCGATCCAATTCCAAGTCATCCGATAATGAGCTGATACCAAGTTCCGATCCAATACTTTTGTAACGTATTTAAAAATAAATAAATAAATGAACAGACCCAGGTTAAACACAAACAGAGCCCATCTGTGAAGCAGCTTGAACAATCAAGCAAAAACGGTGCAACTATCAACTAGAAAAAACTATCAACAAGTACAAATTGGTGATAATGAGTCATGTGATAAAGTCTTGGGACTGTAGCTTCGGTATCTTCACAGATACTGAACACATGCCATTCAAATCTCCACTAACATTTCCTAAAAACAATAACTAGTATTCATGACTAGTGGGCCTGCACGATAGGAGAAAAACTTGCGATTTGCAATATTACTGATCAATTGACTTGCGATAAATGAACAAATAGCAAAACATCTAAATACATAATTTCCATTTGCACCAGTTTAATTTAAATAAGAGTCAACATAACTTAAATTACTCCAGATGAACCTCGTCTACATAGGAGGCATCATCTAACACAAAAGGAGTCCATCCGATTGGTCAAATCCATAAATGAATTTATTTGATTTGTTAAATACAAGCTGCCATGAGATTGTTTTAGAACATTTAAGGGAACCATTTATTGGGATTTTCACAGACTTTTGCAAAATGCGTTTTGCACACTTTGATGCTGCGATTACGATAAATTTGCGATTTATTGTGCAAACCTACCAGTGAAATAATGAAACCATTGTTCGTGTCAGTTGTTCTAGTCATCATTGAATTTTTTTTCTATCACTTTTTCCAGAAGTTTGCACTTTGTAGACGGTCCCTTGGCAGCCACCTCACTGCCGTCTCTCCATTTCAGTCTCATTAAAAAGAAAAAGACACGTATGTCCATCTATTGAAATGCCTTTTGTAGGTTGAGTTAAAACAAACAAATAGAGACACTTCCTGTCAGTCTAAAACATTTTTAATAAGTGTCATTGAGCCCGGAAGTCCACATCTTTGAACTTCTCGCTAACTTTACGGAACTGCTGCCATATTCTGCTGCGCTTTACGGCAATAAAATAATGTGATCAGTTCGTGATATTCAGACTATCAGAAGGATTTTTATCTGTAACAATAAGCTTGAAATACACAGCGCTTGATCATAAAATGAGACTAAAATATGCAACGTCTGATTCTGACCAAGTATGGAACCACGGGATCGGGCCTGATTTCAGATCCTGTGATTGAATCGGGACATCTCTAATGTAAATACAATAAAACATGAATGAAGAATGTTGAGTAATGACCTATTACTATTTTCAGCGTCTGCAGGCCTATCACTTGAAAGCAGAGGCAAAGCATGCTGTCGTAAACTCTTTATCAAATCAAACGTAAAAAAGTTATTCTTCACTTTTAATTCTCGTCATACAAAGTCAGCACATTTAATGAAACAGCTGAAACCGTGTTTAATAATCAGGGAAATCACTTACATAAAACGGTGAGACGTTTTTCCCACCCACAGCCAGAGCAGCTGAACGGCCGTCATATTCCTCTTTAGACATGCACCTTATGACATGGCAGTCCTGCACCTGAAGAAAAGTTTAAAAAACAAACAATTACAGTAAATCCATGCTTGACTAAGCTAATAACACGAAAGCCAGCACTGGTATTAGCATTTAATTGAAAGTCTAATTGCACATTGTCATGCACTTTCTATTTCTCATGAGCAATGATATAGCTAAGCAAGGAGGTAGAAAGGTGGGTGTAAACTATTAATATCCATCCACAGGGTTCATTTGTTGCCACTGAAGTTTGAGACTAAACCCAACTTTAAAGAGTCGATATTCTTGAAAAACAGCTTGTGGTTTGTTCATTCTTTAAGGTAATGAATTGGGATCCCTTTTCCCCTGACAAGCCTAAATACAAGCTTTTCCAGCTGGAAAAACCATGCTGTTATAGATCTGTCACTGTTAGAGATTGTCAAAAACAATCAATCAAACTGCTCTAGTGTCCTGTCTATCATCTAGAAGCATCACTTACCGAAGTGCTGCTTTCTGTTACAGTTTAAAAATCTCTTTGTACGTAGAGTTATCATTGCTGCCCTAATGGTCAGGGGTCTGTAACCTTTAACACGGAATTGTATCGCTCCAGTTTCTTTTTGACCAAAACCCAGCGGGAGCTGCTTAGCACCACCTCTCCATTTGGAAAAAAAAACACTTCATCTTTGTTTAAGTGGCCATTAAACCGATCATTTATAAAATGTAGCATCTAAACGTTTACATATAATTCTAAAAAATCTCTATATATATGAGGATTTAATAGCGGCACAAACAGGTTCCTTTCAAAATAAAATACACCCTTTGTCAAAAAGGAGCCTCCTGCTGCAGCAGATTTACTTGAATTAAAACGATTTCCACTAACCGGTTTAACCACCACAACAAGGCAATCCCTAATTTTGTCCAGTTTCTCCGTGAATTTGCACTCTCGTTTTCCCACACCAACTAGCACAAGTTAAAAAAATAACTAGATGAGGTTAAACGATTTACCACCAGTTATGACACTGCACATCCCGGAAATGTTTTTTTGTTAGTGACAGGAAGTCACATTGCATTGGTGAGGAAAAAATCGAAGGCCAACTCACCAGAGTTTAGGACAATGTAATGCTTTTAGGGCCTTATTTGACTAAAGTTCACTTTAAGCCCTTTTAAGACTGTTTTAATCATCCACAGCCATCTTGAAAATGTAAGAACGTGAGACATTTTTCATAATTAAGACTTTGGTGTGCCTTCATCCTTTTTCTCCTTCTACTATCAAATATAAACATGACAACATCGGTGTAGAATCCAATAGAAAACTTATGCATGTCAATGCAATTATACACTAAAAGAACTGTCACTGAACAGCAACTAGACACTGGAGAGCTTTAAGCTGATTGTTGTGATAAATCAATGGATTTAACCATCTGCCATTATTTATGTTCAACAATCGAACATGTTGAAAACCTAAACATAAATGACAAAACTTAATTAACTAAAGCAATAGGACCAAGCGTTTATTGGAAGCATTGTATTCAAAGCCAAAGAGCCTCAATGGAGAGATGAAGGAGCCTCAGACTTCCTCCTACAACCACCATGGAGTGACTTCAATAAGGCAAGTAAAATATTCTTGCATGTGTGATTACATTTTAAAGACCCACTTTGATGGAAATGGTGTTAATGGTGTTTTTAAGGTATTTCTGAGTATTACTTTATTCAAATCGTGAATCAGGAGCAGGAGAAAGAATACTGTTTGAAAAAGATATTTGACACATTTGTATTTGTGACGTCGAAAATACACTGGGGGGACCAAAAGCTCCCTCCTCAGAGCTCTCAGCAACGGGAAGGGGAACAGTCCTGGCCACAATTCAGAGGCAAATTTCTAATGAACTCCTTCTGTTTTGCAGAAACGGTCCTAGAAAAGCACTCAGGTTTTTAGATTTCGGCTAAAAACGGCACGATTGTAATTAAAAGACCACTGGGAATGATTTGAAAATAGATTGAAAGATGATCGGAGTAGGACTTTAAAGGTTTATCTTCTTTACTTTGGCCAAACTCCTTTGGTTTTTGGATCATTAACTGATACAAGATACTGATACTGGACAAGACCAGCGAGATGGTGATTGACTTTAGAAGGAGGGGGACAATCTGGCAGGCTCTCTGCATCCTGGGAAAGGATGTGGAGGTGGTGGACACAGTACTGCTGTGTACAAGAAGGCCTGCAGCAGACTCTACTTCCTAAGGAAGCTGAGGTCCTTTAATGTGTGCAGTAAGATACTAGAGATCTTCTACCAGTCTGTGGTGGCCAGCACCTTGTTCTCCTCTGTGGTCTGCTGGGGAAGCAGCACTGCAGTCAGTGATGCCAACAGATTGAACAAGCTGATCAGAAAGGCAGGTTCTGTCATTGGCTGCAAACATGAAACAGTTGAAGCAGTGATGGAGAGGAGGTCACAAAACAAGTTCTTATCCATTATGGACAACCCAGACCATCCTCTGCAGCCTGTTCAGTGGAGCTCCTTCTTTAGGAGGCTCAGACAGCTCCACTCCAAAACTGTCCGATACCAGAAACCCTTCCTACCAAATACAATAACACTTTACAATAATTCACAGGGTAGCAGATAACTTTTGCAAATTTGTCTTTTTTTGCACATTCTTGCTGGTCCTGTCTGTAAATTACTCTTTAAATTATACGACCTTGTTTGTTTACATTCATGTTAAATTATTTTGTTTGTTATATTCTATTTTCTCTTATGACAACTATTCTTCTTTTACTGCTGCGGTAACAAACAAATTTCCCACGTGTGGATCAATAAAGTATTTCTGATTCTGATATCTGTGGTATTTTACTGAAATGGGTTCTTCTTCTGCGTCCGGCTGCAGTAAATCACGATCAATAATGACTGAGGCCAACACAGACAGTGTTCGCTTTAAATGGACTCAGTTGACAGACCATTCAATAAAATTAATTTGTGAAAGGAGTAAACCTGGCACTGCAGTTTACTGCTTTCACCTCACTGAGAAGGAAAGAGTAACATTAGAACAGAAATGCTGGTTTGTTTCCTATAAATATAAAACTGTACTAATTTTATTAACTCTAAAAGATTCCTGGGAAATATTTGCAGTTATACATGATAAATACTACGGATGTGTTTTCTGTGAGCTACCTGTAACATGGTGACTGCGTGTCTTTCTCCACTTTTGGTCCAGATAGGAGCCATCCCCAACTTGATAGCAACTAACCCGACTCTTCTGCTTCCTGAAAAGCAGATGAATGAAAAGCAGGAGCAACAGCCAAACATAGCTTCCATTAATCACGGCACCAACCTTCTGTCCACTCGTGACGCGGCCATGGCTCGTCTTTGAGAGGACAGAGCTTTTCAGCTGTCTGTCTTCTGTACTCCTCTGCCATGCTGTGTCTCATGTACTTCTGGTTGTCTTCTGTGAGGTGCTCCTCAAACCATGTTGGGATCTTTACAGTCCTGATACAGCCAACCAACTGGGAGGAGCTAACAGAAAAAGAAAGAGAATTCAATCCTAATATCTCAAGATACGTAAAGCTTTCATCGTATGCACAGGTATAGGGTACAGATCTTTATGGGTACTGCGGGTTTTTGGGTTGTCCAGGCCGGTGAAGAGTTGTAAAGGGGTGATAGCGCCTTAAGGGGAGAAAAATACCTGTCCAACACATTGTGTACGTGTTGTCTGCAGCATGCCCAAAGAAAAAATTTACCATTTCCCTCTATAGACTCACAGACTTTGATATTTCCTGTGTGCCCCGCACAGGTCTGCCAATATCTACCCGTAAGGGCAGTTAGGACTAAGGTTTAAAGCTAGGTGTAAATATTTCATAGATGAAATTGCCAGCTAACCTATTACGGTAACTCTGCTGCCCAATTACTTTTTCTGCCACTTCCAAGATGAGGTGATATCAATTTGCTGGTCTTGTCGACAATATTGAAATAATAGCAACAATTTATAGTACACACTAAAAGTTTGGACACACCTTCTCATTCAAAGAGTTTTCTTTATTTTCATGACTGTGAAAATTGTAGATTCACACTGAAGGCATCAAAACTATGAATTAACACGTGGAATTATATAGATAACAAGAAAGTGGGAAACAACTGAAAATATGTCATATTGTAAGTTCTTCAAAGTAACCACCTTTTGATTTGATTACTGCTTTGCACACTCTTGGCATTCTCTTGATGAGCTTCACCTGAAATGTTTTTCACTTCACAGGTGTGCCCTGTCAGGTTTAATAAGTGGGATTTCTTGCCTTATAAATGGGGTTGGGACCATTAGTTGTGTTGTGCAGAAGTCAGGTGGATACACAGCTGATAGTCCTCCTGAATAGACTGTTAGAATTTGTATTATGGCAAGAAAAAAAGCAGCTAAGTACAGAAAAACGAGTGGACATCATTACTTTATGAAATGAAGGTCAGTCAGTCTGAAAAATTGGGAAAACTTTGAAAGTGTCCCCAAGTGCAGTCACAACAACCATTAAGCTCTACAAAGAAACTGTCTACCATGCGGACCGCCCCAGTAAAGGAAGACCAAGAGTCACCTCTGCTGCAGAGGATAAGTTCATCCGAGTCACCAGCCTCAGAAATGGCAGGTTAACAGCAGCTCAGATTAGAGAGCAGGTCAATGGCACACATAGTTCTAGCAGCAGACACATCTCTACAACAACTGTTAAAAGGAGACTGTGTGAATCAGGCCTTCATGGTAGAATATCTGCTAGGAAACCACTGCTAAAGAAAGGCAACAAGCAGAAGAGACTTGTTTGGGTTAAAGAACACAAGGAATGGACATTAGACCAGTGGAAATCTCTGCTTTGGTCTGATGAGTCCAAATTGGAGATTTTTGGTTCCAACCACCGAGTCTTTGTGCGACGCAGAAAAGGTGAACGGATGGACTCTACATGCCTGGTTCCCACCGTGAAGCATGGAGGAGGAGGTGTGATGGTGTGGGGTGCTTTGCTGGTGACACTGTTGGGGATTTATTCCAAATTGAAGGCAGACTGAACCAGCATGGCTACCACAGCATCTTGCAGCAACATGCTATTCCATGCGGTTTGTGTTTAGTTGGACCATCATTTATCTTTCAACAGGACAATGACCCCAAACACACCTCCAGGCTGTGTAAGGGCTATTTGACCAATAAGGAGAGTGATGGGGGGCTGCGCCAGATGACCTGGCCTCCACAGTCACCGGACCTGAACCCAATGGAGATGGTTTGGGGTGAGCTGGACCGCAGAGTGAAGGCAAAAGGCCCAACAAGTGCTAAGCATCTCTGGGAACTCCTTCAAGACTGTTGGAAGACCATTTCAGGTGACTACCTCTAGACGCTCATCAAGAGAATGCCAAGAGTGTGCAAAACAGTGATCAAAGCACAAGGTGGCTATGAAGAACCTACAATATGACATATTTTCAGTTGTTTCACACTTTCTTGTTATCTATATAATTCCACGTGTGTTAATTCATAGTTTTGATGCCTTCAGTGTGAATCTACAATTTTCATAGTCATGAAAATAAAGAAAACTCTTTGAATGAGAAGGTGTGTGCAAACCTTTGGTCGGTACTGTATGTTTTATGTAACATAAACAGAGTAAATGCATTTACTTATGTGTCATGAGACCCTAGTTGGTAACCGAGTGGCTCTGTGTTTTTCTGATGCTTCTAATCAGCAGACGGCCAAGTATAACCAGGAACTGTAGGAGAACTTTTTATGAGATTATTTATTTTAACTGTGTAGATCAGTGTTTTTCAACCTTTTTTGAGCCACGGCACACTTTAACCTCGACAAAAATCCTGCGGCACACACCAGCATCCCAAAAAAAAAAAAGCAGAAATTCATGGTCTATATTGATCGAGAACGCCCCCTCCCCATTTTGTGATAATTGTGGCCGGAAGCAGGAAGTTGCAGCTGTTCTAAGAGATGAAATAAAAGTTAAATTAGAACATTTAGAAACTGTTTGTTTGTTCGTTGTGGTTTCAAGACGTTTCACGCGGACGACTCATTGTGCGCTGGGACACTGTCCCTTTAAGCCAATGCATCATGGGAGATGTAGTGTGAAAACTGCCGAAAAAGGGCAGAAAGACTCGCGTCTCTGAGCTTCATTGTTTTGTTTACTTGTTCCACGGTCTGACACCGGACTCTGTGGCAAGATACACCGCTAAAGACGAGCTTTAGCTGGTAATTTTGTTGGAACTGAGAGACTTTATGAGCAGAATTGGAACAAGGAAGTGATGACTTTAAGCACTTCTGATTGGTCAGTCTGATGACATGTGATTAAGCCTTCAAGAATGATTGGCGGAGACAGTTAAAGGGGCGGGACTTTTCCGCATCTGATAAGAAACATTAAACCCTTATTATTCATCTACATTATTTGTAATATTGTAATAGTAAATTATATAATTTATACATTTATGTATTCAATATATTTTATTTTCAATCATTCATTTATGTATTATAATTTATTATTCGTAACATAGATACATATTGATAAATGACTTACTAACTTTTAATTTTTCAAAGAATTATGTTTAGAATATGACAAACTATAATCTAAAGAAAATGCTGATGATGATTAAATAACTGATCAACAACAGTCAAATGTACATCAATGTATTCTTCAAAATAGCTCATCCAATCTGTCTGAATTATTCTTTAAAGTTTGTTGAGAGCAGTGTCTCCAATCGGCTCTTGTTTAGGCACCAAAATACATTTGCACATTTTCTTTTCACAGTCGTCATCGCCAGCAGCAGCCCTCTGTGTGAACACGTCACTGCTGCAGCTGAGAACACACGTTTCCTCTTTCAGCACTGAAAAAGCAGAGCTTGGTTCGAACACATCCACAAACCAAACATGACAGGCGTGTACGGTCCCACCTCCCGCCACAGAAATTATTTCATTGATTATTTTCATAAGACTTTGTTACAAAATACAAACTATATATCGTGATCATTTTTTGTTTAACTTGCTCTAAACAATTTAGCTAAACACCTTAAACCAAGGTCTGATATTTTATGCTTATTTTAGTATGTATGACAATTACAAGTTAGTCAAGTAACTTTGTATATTAGGGGTTTCCTTCATTGTTTACAAAACAGCTTAATGATTTTTTCACTCCATTTCTAAAAATAACATTTTGTACTGAAGTGACTAAATGTAGAGTACTTTAAAGAAAAGTCATCTACTTATTCTAGTCCTAAGAGGAAAGACGGGCCGCCCTTAGATCTGCCAGTCTGCTAAGTTATCAGGCGTGCTAATGCATCAGCTGATAGCTCATTTAAATCAGTCAGAAGCAATCAATATGATCAGTTAGCTGTGGGTGCCAAGACGGATATCACGTTACTTTCTATTATGAACATACCAATCTCTGTAGTGAAGCCCTCCAACCTCTACAGGGCTCCCATGGCGAAAAAATTTCCACAATGTATTAAATTCCAGCCCTACCAATACTTTTTAAATCAATGTAATTATAATTCATACTATACTTATTAAAAATGAACATCTTCTAGTGCTTGGCTTCAGTGTTCTCATATCATGTACTTTGCATTAAGGAGCTAATATTAAAATATCGTTCACGTTTTCATCCCAAAATTATCCTGATTCTGCATTCATGTATGTTAAAATCTGTGTTTTGTGATTCATTTTTTTGCAATGGGATTAAAAATATCTAAAACTGTAATTTTTTAGCATGTAAAAAAAAGAAATAACAATAATTTCTGGCCCAAATCCATATTTATTTGAAGTTGTGGAGGGGAGAAAAGTCCAGTGGACATGCATATCTCATATTATGCTCCCTTATTTGTAAAAGACATGATCAATATTTGACATTTAAATGTATTTACTGCAGCAGAGCCTCTGATCACTTCAAAATCTTTGATCTAGTCTCATATCCCATCTCTAAAAGACTAATTTGACACCTATCCATTTAAATTATTTATTCTAAAAGTCACCATTAAGTCACACTCCAGTTATGTTGAAAATTAACATTTATATGGCTGTTTATCAATACAAAGAAACCCAACATTGTCTTAAAACAAAGTGTTCCCGAGTTTTTATCAATAGTTAAAAACAACCAAATAGAATTATAAGAACAGCTTATTGGCAATAGTGTAGACATTATGCACTAAAAGAGCCATTTAGTCCTGTTTCTTCTTACTGACGGAATTCCAACGAGAGCCACAAACATCACTAACTAATCAGAAAAAAGAAAAGAAAAGAAAAAACAATATTTATATTTTTTGGTCATTTCTTTTAAATGTAGTCTATAAAAATGATCCAAAAATTTCATTACAGTAGTGTTGTATTTTTGTATGTACAACAATCTATATTTCTCTTGATTTTGACAGCAGCACATACAAGTTCCTTTTAAAATAAAATACACCCATGATCCCCTGCTGCAGAAGATTTACTTAAATTGAAAAAGGAAAGAGAAAATGTTCAACATTTATAATTTTTTAGCATGTAATGAAATGAAATGAATGAAAATGTTCAACATTTTCTCTCTATGACTTTGAAAAAATTCTATACAGGAAAATCAAATATAAACTTTAGAATTTTGTCACTGAACAGCAATTAGACACTGTTGTGAAGCAAAAGATCATATGTGGGCTTACCTAAACTAACTAACTGGTGTAGTAAAGTAGACTAATAGATAGTTAGCCATTAGCATTTTTACCTCTCTACTGTTGTTCTTGAAAGAATGAAGCGGCTTCCGCGGTGAAGAACAAACCTCCAGCCCGATGCCGCCATCACGCTCTTTATCCGACTTTACAGAGGTTTAAAACGAGAAGCGAAATACGAAAACTATAATGACATGGTGGTAAATAAATAACTCGAACGCTAACACACGCCTGCAACAAATGTCACCCTCCCTGCTTCCGGTACGTAAAGATAAATAGCTCCGCTGAGCGAGGTATCCAAACAAGAGTTCCGCTGAGGCACAACGCATTTCGATTATTATTATTATGATTATGATTATTATTGTTGTTGTTGTTGTTGTTGTTGTTGTTATCATTGTTGTTGTTTACCTTTCATTGTATTCCTTCAGGGTTCAAGTGGTAGTGGCATTTTCATTTCAAACTATTGGAATAAATGTAGTAATGCACTGTATGTATTTTTATGTATTTCTTACATATAAGAAATAAACCCCAAGAAGAAATTAAAGTAAAGACTAATGGGAATACTAAAATAACTAAATAAACACAAAACTTTATTGTTAATATTAAAAACAGTAGCTGCATTTTTCATCAGTATTATTAGTGTGTACCTGGTGCATGAGTTTCTATTTTAAATCTTTGGATATGTTTCTTTTTGTCTATGTAGGATTATGGAAAAACACTTCTTCTCACCTAAATGTCTTTCAACCATTAAAATTATGGAAGATTTGGCCAACAACACTGCAGAAGCTGAATCTTAAGAAAAAAGCTTTTTTGCAGAATAATTGTCCTATTTTCTGTCTTAAGAAAAATAATCATTTCAATCACCCCCAAAACTATCAAGCTTTTCAATTGCAAAATAATCTTAGTTTAAGAAAACATTTCTAGGCCACTAGAATCTTTTTCTTAAAATAAAAATTGTTGAGAAGACAATTTTTCTAACCTCATTGGCAGATTAAAACATGTAAGTGTCACGGTTTTAGTTTCTTTACTTTTGTTTTCTGGTTGTCTTTTGTTTCAACATATTTTGAGTTCAATTCCTGGGGCCTGTTTCACAAAGGAGGTTAAGTGTAAACTCTTAGTTCATAAACCCGGAAATCGGGGAAATCCTGGGTTTTCCATTTCAGAATCGGATGTTTGTCAAACCAGAGAAAGCAGAGTAAGTCAAACCCGTTTCTGAAAGAGAGGTAACTTTTACTCTGAGTCAGTATCCATGGTTACTTATGCTGTGAACCTAACCCGGTCGGGAGCAGGTTTTATTCTCCAAACTCGAAGTTTTTGCCGGTCCCCTCCCCTTTTTAAAGACGAAGCGGTATATTTCGCTTCAACCTTCATTGCCCACATTTCCGTCACACGGTCTAAGTGACAAGAATGGCTTGTCCTTTTTTGGAGAACCTAATAGAGGAGGAGGCTGCATTAATTCGTAGAGAATTACATTTACGTCGTGCGAGGATTTTGAGACCTCGACTCGATGTTTTGTCATTTCCCCATACGTTTTTGTTTGAGCGTTACCGTTTTTCGTTGCAGCCAATTACATATATACAATGAAAGCAACATTAGGTCTTGCTATGTAGATGTTTCATATGTCAAATATATTTATACTTCATTTTTAGCTGCTGCCATGTTCTTTTAATTCCTGCATGATTGCATCTACATGAAAATGAAATCAGGGACATTGAATTAGATTAATGTAACAATTACTTTTTGGAAACACAATTTGCTAGCACTGCTAACTTTCTTAATCCCATATAAACCTATACCACTTGATCAATACAAGGGTAGTGTTGCAGCGTGTGTGTGCTGAGCGGGGTGCGATCCACGAGAGAGAAGGGGAGGGGCGATTGCAGGTGCAGATGGGGGGGGGTAAGCACGGATGAGGAGGATGGAGAAGGTGTCATTCCCAGAATAACTGTTTTGGAGTCATTCTTATTCCGCTCTGGAGGTTGAGGGTTTCCAACGGGAAGTGAACCCCGAAGGAGAATTCCCTTCGGCCCTGAAGGAAATCTCCCCTGCGCTTCTGACCACTGTCGGAAAGACGAGAGAAAAGAAGGAAGTCTTTGCGCAGCGAAAGGTTCAACAGTAGACAAAAGTTCACTTTTAAAAACACAATTGCATGTATTAATATTAAAATGACCAACGTTTGCTAGAGGGGAAGGTTAACAAAAAAGTCCTCTAGACATTACCGACGTTAAAGGCATTTTCCCCCAGATTGGTTCTGTACACTACGCAGCATTTCATGCATTTACACCAGGAATGACACTTCAAAAGTACACCTAAATATAGCCATTTTTTATTTCACTCCTTACGCTATTTAAAAAGTTATTACAGCCAATATTTTATAACAATGATTTAAATGCAAACTTAGGCATTAACTTGAGCAGCTATATTTTCCACGCTAACTGTCTCTGTTTTGCAGATGCAGCGGTGTTGCTTTTCTTCTGGAATATGTGCTCATATTCACTGTAACTCTGCAGCAGCACGTCAAGTTCAGCTGGCGAAAAATACGCAGACCTCTTTTTTTCACGGTTGCCATGGTGACTCGTGATATCTGCGCTCCATTGATAATGGCTTCTTATAGACGCGGTGCGCACGCTCACCTCCGAATCAGTCCACTCAGAGTTGATTGATCTAACTCGGATCAGCTGCTCTGAAACTGAAAACTCAGAGTTGTTAATCTCCCGATTGACCAACTCAGAGTTCAGGTTTGACCTCAGAGTTGGTTGAACCTCCTTTGTGAAACAGGCCCCTGTTGTATTTTGCAGGGTTTCCTGTGTTGTGTCGTGTTTTTGAGTTTTACTTTTGGTCCCCATCTGCCCTCATTGTTTCCACCTGTGTCCCGTCGTCCTGTATGTATTTAAGTCCTGTCCTTCCCCTCCTCCTGTGCTGCTCCATAGTATTAGGTCTCATCAGTTCTTGTGTAATTGGAATTAAAGACCCTTGTTCACCTGGAATTCCTGCTTCCTCCTCTCTGCGCCTGTTTACTTTCTCAACCCCCCTCTGTAACAGTAAGAAGTTATTACTTATAGCTGGGCTCAGTCTTTGCACTGAAATACATGAATACATTTAAAAGTCTTCATTAGTTATACATAAATGCATGTTTGTGAGTTCCTGTGAGTATTTGTGACAAAGAGAGGTCTTGGTTGTTTTTTAAGGAATCACCAAGGTTAAGCTCATGACAGATTACAATGTGACTATTAAATACACTTGATGCCCCCCCCCCCCCTGTTTTCCTTATCCAGACTGACTCAGTGGAAATAATTAAATTTGCCTTGTTAATTATGTTTTGTTTTGTCTCCATTGGCACACATTTAAAAGAAAAAAAAGGTCATTAAAGCAGTACATAGGAAACCAAGTGAAACTTGTACACAGCACAGGATGCCAATCAAATTTACTTTATGCTCAAATAGAAATATGGAAAATATAATAAACATAAGAGAGAGAGCAGTTTAGAGGCACGAAGTCTATGCATGCTGTCCATTTTTATGAGCTCTTTAACAGGGCTATGATGTCTACGGATTATAATCCTTAACATTGGGCCAGAACTTGATTTTTCTTAAACAGTCCTCTTGTCTTTACATTAACAATGTCTGATGTTTGAATGTTCTCTCATTGTTTTGCAGCTTCACTTCAGCTCAGACTTCTAAAGGCCGTGTCACACAGCAACTACATAAATGTTGTGCACGTTGCACAGATAAAAATTGGTTCTACGGAAAAAGTTTACGTGAAAATGTTTGCAGATGTATTCTCATTACCCACGTTAAAACCGCAGAAGTACGAACAAACCACGCAAAGAACATGTAAATTAATGTATATCATGAACTGTGTGGTTATTTCTGTTTATATGCAGTTCATTAGTGATTTGTGCATCAATTACGTTATTTGAATGTTATATGTAGGCGTTCGCGTGACATCAAAGTCATTCTTTCGTGATACATGTGTGATAAGTCCATTAGACATACATGGACAAATGTTCAATGGTTGTGGAAAGCCACAAATTTGCAAATGCATCTAGAAAGAATCTCAAACAATTCCATATGATTTATGTAATAATTGTGTATAAACTTTGTAAAATATGTGTAAACTGCATCATTCTTAAATGACCACAAATTTTGAACGGCTCAAAACCGAATTCACGTTAAAACCCTCAATGGACATCTGCACACATCGACAAATGACGAATGCAGGAAACACTGAATTACATAAAGCATGCATTACGAAAGACTCCAGGTACTGCCTTATCCCGTTCTAAATCTGTAATGCTTTAAAAAATATAGGATAGCTTTCTGCTGGAATTAACAGCAGAGATTTCATCTGCCATAAAATCAAGCAGCCTTTTGTCCTTGTAGCCATTCATAGGTGTCAAACCCTCTTCAAAGGTTCACTCCTAAAGCTCTGCCTTTGGCTCCTCCCACTCCTCCGCTTCCATATACAGAAACTGTATTTTGTTTCATTTCACTGTATGTCTGAAAACTACTTAAAGATGTAATGGCGTCTTGTAGGTGAGCTCCACTTCAATATGAAAAGAACAGTCCATGGCAGCTCAACAGTTGTGGAGTTCCAGTTCACTAGTTAGGACCAGCTTTGCACAGGAGGTACACAGATAACTATGTCTAGTTTCAGATAAGATTTTTTATTTTATTTAAAAAAAAAAGATGGCTAAGAGTTAACTCTTTGAACGATAGGGCAGAAAATAAATATTTGGTAAATACCAGACTTTAACCTCAATACTTAATCATGTGACCCTGGTTGACAATTGTAGGTCTTCACCAGGTTTGCACGGTATCTGCTATTTTGGTCTGTTCTTTCATGCAGATATTCTCAAGAGCTGTGATGTTTTGGGGCTGTCACTGGGTTTTTACTACCTTCACAAATTCTCTATTTGATTGAGGCAACAGACAAATAATGCCATTCTAGAACCTTGAAACGCTTGTACGTAGACTTCTTTGCATGGTGATGTGTTTGGGATCATTGCAATGCTGAAAGATTCAGGACAGAGGTCTAGACCAGTGCTTCTCAAATAGTGGGGCGGGCGTAATGCTTTGCCAGTAGTAGTGGTTTTAGGCACAGGTAATACGGGCAATTGCCCGGGAATACATTTAACGGGGATCGTGACAGCGACTCAGTGGTTGGAAAAAAATCTGGTACCCTATAGACCTTTTACGCAAAAAACGGAAACACGTAATCAAAGTGTAAACCCAGTTTGTGCTTTGTTGTCGGAGAAATGGCAGCTAGAGTATTTTGGAAGAGCCTGTGTTGTGTTCCAAAGTTCACCAGCGCCGATGTGGGGAAGAGTGTGGAGATGCATTCGTCCACTAAAGGAAACAAATTGGACAAGGGATATAAATTAGTCCATGAAGGGTTTATCTATAATTACCAAGATAAGCTTTAGCTAGCTTTAGCCATAGCCTCATCATCACCGGTTATAACTCGGTTTATGTTAACTGTAAACCCTGGTGTTATGAATTTGTAATATAAGGTATAACACATCGCAGTAAATATGTTGTATGTATGTTTTAGTGAGAATTCATGAGATTAACATAACATCCAAAAATTTGGTGAAGCTGTTGGTAAATATGAAATTGTCTTAATGTAAAGTTGTGTATTTCTATGTGAAAAAACACGTAATGTTTTGTTGTTGCATGCGGTTATAGTATCAAATATACTCCAGGGACAGGTGGCAGTGAGAGGTAGATGCTTCAGGTTAATGAGAAAGCGCGAGGAGCCTCACAAACTTGAGGTTTGACTATAGACAGAATGCAGAATGGCAAAAGTTGCCCGTTCTAGCTCTGCACACCAATTACTCTCGATGTAATATCTCACAAACTCACTTCACTCCTCTTTTTTACAAACTCAAATCTGGTCACCCTACATAAAGTTATAGTTTCATGTTATTATGAACATTGATGTAGCAACATAAGTATGACTTAATCGTAACCTATTTGATTTATTGTGTCTAGATATCACTGGATGCAGAAAGTGCCAACCTATAAGCTTTCTCCTGCAGTTGTGCGGCTGGTAAAGGATTCTGCAATCACATAGTTGCCATCCTGTTCCAGACCGCACATTATTCACAGCTGGGTCTGCAGGCTGTTCCACCCGCCCTGGCCTGTACAAATGGCTTGCAAAGATGGCACAGACCAAGAACACAGGTGGGTTTGTGATAAAATTGTCATTATGATTAAAGAACCGATGTGTATCCATAAAAACTGTAAATGATTTTAAAAAACCCCAGTAGTGACTACAGACTGTTATTGCTTTTTGCCTTTTACTTGTAAGGGAATCCATCCTGAATCGTTTAGTGAGCTGGTGGTGCAAAAGCCCAAAACGGTTGGCAGGGACGGTCTGAGCTCCACACTGTACAAGGCATATACAGGTGATTAATTTAACTTTTTGTTGCTTTGTGAGAGCAAGTTAATTTTTTTTAATGTTATGACTAACCAAATTATGGTTACAGCAGATATAATGAATTAAATTTAAATGCAGTGATGCACTCATGTCTATCTTTTCTTTTGTGTGACCAATAATCTTGAGTTTCTTGCTACAATTTTTCTTTTTCCCAGGGGGGGCCTTGCAAGTATAGAGGAAGACCAAAAAGGTGGTTTATGGATGCAGTGAACACAGATGTAAAGGTAGCTGGTGTTGGAGTAGAGGATGCAGAAGACAGGATTAGATGGAGGAAGCTGATTCACTGTGGCGACCTTAGAAGGGAAAAGTCTAAAGGAAAAAGACTTATGCTGAAAGAAGCTGCCATGTTTCATTCTCAATATTGTCATTGATGGAGGGAGGTTTTTTAATAAAACCTCACCATCCACAGGCCCATTCATCGTTTCCTTGATACGGATCAGTTGTCTTGTCCCCTTTAGAGAAAAGCAGCCCCAAAGCGTGAAATAACTCAGTACTCTTGTCCCTAAACACAGTGAGTGGAGTTTATACCAAAGAGTTCCAGTTTGGTCTCATCTGACCACATGACATCCTCCCAATCCGCTTCTGAATCATCCAGATGGTCTCTGGAGAGCTTCAAACAGTCCTGGCCATGTTCTGGCTTAGGCCACGTTGTTGTAGATTTAAATTCATGACAAAGTTGTAGTGTGTTACTAGTAATACTGCGCTTTCTTACTGTGGTCCCAGCTCCCTTCAGGTCATTGACCAGTTCCTCTGTTTCCTTGCAGTTCTCAAGATCATTTGAACTCCATCCGGCGAGATCTTGTATGGAGCTCCAGGTGGAGTTAGGTAGTCAGTGATATTGTATTTATTCCATGTTCTAATAATTGCTTCAACAGGTACTCATTTCTCACCAAACACTTTGAATATTGTAGATTGGATCATTCCAGTCTTGTGCACTTGTCTACAATCTTGTCCCTGTCCTTTGACAGCTCTATGGTCTCGGTCATAGAGGGGTTGGTGGAAAGGTTGCAGTCTGACTGTTTAAGGATATGGGCGTGTAGCAAGAGGATAGAAGAGCTTCTTAAAGAAGCAGTAACATGTCTGTGAAGCCTGGGGGGTATTCCAGAAAGCAGGTTATGCTAGCTCCCACGGTAAGTTTGATTCTAAGGAAGTTGATAACCTCAGCTTTCAGTTCCAGAAATGGAGGTATGTTTCAGGGTAGGTCAAGTTGCCATGGCAACTCATGCTCTGAACATAACCTGGTCTGGAGCAGGTTTAGTTGAAGGTTAGTTTGTTTTCAGAGAGGTGAAGCAGGATGCCGTGTCCATTTGAAGATGATTTAGTGGATGAAGACGCTCAGATAATACTTTTTCCACCATGAGAGGGTGATAAGACCACATATGGATGTTGGAAAAAATAAACTTTTTTACTTTGATCTAACTTAATTATTTGCTTCAGTTAAAATAATTAACAATCTATTTTTTTAAGTCAGTTTAAAAATAACACGTAGTTTTCAGACAGTGTTGTGTCGGTCGAGTTGTAGAAAAAGAAGTGTAGACACCTGCTCAGTTCAAGATCCAACTTTATTCTCTTCTTCTCAGCTTCTCTCAGCTTCATCTACATACATCAGTAGTTAACTCCACCTACTGGTCAAAAGGTGTAATGACACTCCATAACAACACCACATATCCCCCTTTTTTTTTTTAACAAATAGAGGATTCTCCATAAGAAGAAACATTTGACTCCATTACCTTTCAAATGTTATGAATAACGAAAATACAGATAGAAACAGAATTGTCAATTTGAGTTAACCCCTGAACATTAGGTTAGTAATACTCAATCTCTATTAAGTGTAACCGTAAAGGATAAACTGTGGCCATAATGTTTAACTTAAATACATGACCTTGGTAATAACAAATTTATTAGCAAACCAAGTCAAAGCCAGGAACAACATAAACATTTGTAACAGTTTATCATAACCTGTCATCCCCCTGAAAAAAAACACTTAAGTGACGTAATCACTGAGCCAAGTAGGAGGCAGAACGTGCCTGCGACCACGTCTGCGCACCGGAGGAGAAGGTAAAGGAGCATAAGATGGTAGATACACTTCCTCAGGCTGAACAGAACTGTCATGAGCCTCTGCAGCGATAGCAGGTGATGCTGGGGACAAATGAATGGCATTCCACACCTTGCCATCTGAGAGTTTGAAGGTTGAAGGTCCTTTCTGTGCTAAAACCTGAAGCGGCTGCGTGAACTTGGAACGTCCTTTCTTCACAAAACCAGGTTTCCTAATCCGCACATAGGAACCACATGGAAAGTTTGCAGATTGTGCTGCACGTCGCTTATCTGTGTACTGCTTAATCTTAGCTTGGCGTCGCGCAACAATATTGCTCAACATCCCACAGTTCATCTGAGAAGATGCACGTGGAGGAGCCAGGCTTTTTATGTTGAGTTTGGTGCGAAAAGGGCGGCCATGAAGCAGTTCGGCTGGTGAAACAGAAGTTAAGGCATGAGGAGTAGCCCGATAAGCAAGGAGAAAGTCAGTAACATAGGGGAGCCATGGCTGACCTTGAATGTCAGCTGTTTGTAAGCAGTTTACAAACACCCTGTTCCACCTCTCTACTTCACCGTTACTCTGAGGATAGTAGTTGGAGCTGCGGCAGTGCGTAATGTCGCGAGCAGCGAGGAAGTCCTCAAACTCAGCAGAAACAAAACAAGAACCATTATCAGTCACTAATTCGAGGGGGTTACCTTCACGACTGAAAACAGCAGACAAAAACGAAGTGACAGTCGCAGTAGTCACATTTGAGAGAAATGCTACTTCAGGCCACTTACTGTAGTAATCTATCAGTGTGATGGCGTAACGACAGTCAGCTGAAGCAGAGTTAAAGGGTCCCACTATATCTATAGCAACCTTTTCCCACGCTGCACTGGGAAAGGGAACCGGTTGTAAAGGGGCAGCTCTAGTTAGAGCAGTTTTGTCGTGCTGGGAGCAGGTTGTGCAAGATTTAACAGCAGCTTCCACATCCACATCCATACCAGGCCACCAATAGAGCTCTCTCAAACGTTGTTTGGTCCTAACAATACCTTGGTGTGTGTCGTGAGCTAGCTGTATAAGCCGAGATCGCAGCGAGGCGGGAACGACAAGACGATGAGATCCACGGATCAGGTAACCGTCTATTTCAGCCAGCTCTGCTTGGATGCGGTAGTAGGGTAAAAGAACTGGGTCAAGGCCTTTTGCATTACGTGGCCAGCCTTCACGAAGATAAACTAGAACCTGTTGTAACACAGGACAGTCCAGACAGGCCTTGTTCAGCTGGTCTTTTGTGACAGCAGCAAAGTCCACATTAGCCACCAGTGCTACCATGTCCTCTTCTAGCTCGTCTGGTGGAGGAGAAGAGACAGGTAAACGAGATAAACAGTCCGCCACAACGTTCTCACGACCCGGTTTATACTCTACAGTGTAGTTGAAACACATGAGGCGAGCTGACCATCTAGCAATCCGCATTCCTGCTCGTCCAAAACCTTTAGTAGATAGCAGCGTAGTGAGTGGGCTATGGTCCGTGCGTAGAGTAAAGTGTTTACCCCATAAATATGTGCGCCAGCGTTCAGCAGCCCAAACACAAGCGAGCGCCTCTTTCTCAATGATAGAATACTTCCTTTCACACTCACTAAGAGACCGTGAAGCAAACGCAATGGTTTTTTCGGTGTCCCCGTGTAACTGGGTAAGTACTGCACCAATACCATAATCACATGCATCTGTGGTAACTATGGTGGGAAGAGCTGGGTCAAACAGAGAAAGAGCAGAGCTAGCAGCTATCAGTTTTTTAGCGTTTTCAAAAGCCACTTGTGCCTCCTCAGTCCAGTTGAAGTTTGCGTTCTTACGCAACATGGCACGAAGTGGTTCCACAACACAAGCATAGTTGGGAATGAACTTAGAATACCACCCTGTGAGGCCCAGGAAAGAGTGTAGAGTTGTAGCATCACAAGGGGAAGCAGCATCTGTGATAGCACTGATGTGATCAGGATTTGGCTTGATACCTGCAGCAGAAACAATGTGCCCCAAAAATGACAGCTCAGTTTGTCTAAACAAGCACTTTTCCATGTTAAGTTTCAGCCCGTTACTGCACAGCCGGTGCAGCACAGCCTTTAATCGCTTTTCATGAAGATCAGGCGTGTTAGCAAACACAATCACATCATCCAAATAACATTGAACACCATCCAAACCTGACAGAATCTGTGTCATCATCCTTTGAAAAGCACTGGGGGCTGAAGCTAAACCAAAAGGTACTCTGGTAAAACGGAACAGTCCATCATGTGTAATGAAACCAGTAAGGTCCCTGCTTTCAGGATGAAGGGGTACTTGGTAGTAAGCATTCTGCAAGTCTATGGTGGAAAACATCCGTGCTCCACGTAGCTCATGAAACACCTCCTCAATGTGTGGCAGCGGATGGCTGTCAACAACCACTGCTTTATTGGGTTCTCTTAAATCAGGACACAATCGGATACGGCCGGACTTTCTTTTCACGACCACAATAGGCGAAACCCATGGGGATGAGTCAATGCGTTCAATGACGCCTTCGTGTTCCAATCTCTGTAGTTCCTTGGAAACTGCATCCCGCACAGCAAATGGCAGGCGACGCAGCTTTTGTTGCACAGGGCGAACTTCCGGTCTGACCTTCACCTTGTGGGCAAAACCCGTCACTAGTCCCAGTTGTTCAGAATTGTCTTGGGGTTCCTCAAGGTTGTTGGCAGGAGCTGTGTACTGCACAGAGACCGATGGATGTTCTGAAGTAGAAGGCACAGCTGGAGAAGGCACAGCTGCACTGACCCGGCCCTCTCTGATAACCAGGTTCAAAGCGTTGAAAAGATCCAAACCCAAAAGTGGGTTTCCAGTTGACACCACATACACATTGATTGTGGCACAGCTTGTTCCACAGCTCACCATCAGTTCCAAGCAGCCTAAGACAGAAATAGGTTCTCCTGAATATGTAACTAGTCTCCTTTTGGCTGCGGAAAGTGGAATATGACCATAATGCTTCTGGTACAGGCGCATAGGGAGAATGGAAACAGCAGATCCGGTATCGACAAGCAGGTCAACTGTAATTGTAGGTCCCTCAGCTGCACGCATAGAGACTTTGCACATCAGCTTGCTGTTAAGGCTCATCATGTCCTCTTCTTCCACCAGTAATATTTTGATTGTGTCAGGCTGTTCAACTGACACTTCCCTCACTTTATTTAACACAGTCCCGCTCCTGCAGACTCTCTCAAAATGTCCATGTTTACTGCATTTTCTGCACGTGGCTGATTTAGCAGGGCATTTAGGAAAACTTGCAATGTGTGTTGAAGATCCACAGCGGTAACATGTCTTACCAGCAAACCCAGGTCCATTTGGCAGGACTCTCTGTGGCGTTTTAGCTTGTGGACGCCCGTGACCGTGTCTGTACCTCCCACTGCCGGTGGAGGTCCCCTGCTGCACCATGCCAACTACAGCTTCACAGGCTGGTGTAGCCATAGCTTTAGCTTCTGCCAGAGCACTTTCAATCTGAGCAGATAGAGTGAGAGTTTTCTGTAGAGTAAGATTGTCTTCCATTAGCAGACGTTCTCGTATCCTCCTGTTGTTGGTCTTTTCCACAATTTGGTCACGTATCATGTCATCAGCCAGCGCGCCAAAATCGCACGTAGTAACAAGCTCACGTAAGGCAGCAGCCATCCTCGTCGCCAATATGTTGTGTCGGTCGAGTTGTAGAAAAAGAAGTGTAGACACCTGCTCAGTTCAAGATCCAACTTTATTCTCTTCTTCT